>OX377621.1:170508410-171108410 GCA_947397865.1 Polietes domitor | reverse complement strand
CCAAATATTTAGGCATGTAGTTTAGTATAGTAGTTGATTTTAAAGCGTTCGCATAAGTATACATTATAGTTTGAAATAGTAAACAAATATAGTAATGTACATAAAAATATTACAGTTTTCGTAATATGGTACTGTGCTTCTATGTAAAGTCGACAACCTTTAATCTGCTGGTAATACTGTGCAATGCACTCCGTGGTGGAGGGTATATAAGATTCGGCCCGGCCGAACTTAACGCCTTCTTACTTGTTTTTTATGAAATTTTCAACTATTTTAGCATTTATGAACCTTAAATGCACAGCTAAATTTAGGTGCGATGTTGGCAATATCAATATCAATCAAATTTGAAATATTTTTTAGAATAGGAATGTTCTTTGCAAAATTCAATCAGAAAAGTGGAGATTTGGGCGCATGAATTTTGCGAGTTTTTGCCGCTGATAAAACACGGTGCGCCGCTTAGTTTTTAAAAATCCGTCGGTAATTGACTGAGTTGTTATAGTCTTTATTAATACCAATTTTTGCAAAATTACCAGTTTTGGTCAGTTCAATTCCAGTTTAAAATTTAAGTTCAACAAAAATACTTAAATTTTTTTTAAATAAAAACATTGAAAAAATTTCTAGATTTTCAATTTTTCCAAATTTTTCGAATTCCCAAAATGGGGAATATTTGTTCCAAAATTTGGGAATTTTTTACTAAAATGGTCAACATGCTTTTTTTACCATTTTTATCTGCTTTGATGAATTTTTATATATTTTTGGACTTCAATTCGTAAAATTACGGAATTGCCAAAATTTGTAGTATCACTTCCGAGAGTTTTCTAATTCATTCTTTTTTGTAGCACCGTGTAATTTACTTCAAGATCTACAAACAAAGGTTGGATTGAATATGTTGCCTTGGGAATGATTCCCCATAGCTTCCCAGATCCTTGGCTTTCCTTACAAAAACGCTCCTTCACAACTGAGTAATATTCTTCCATATGGCTATATAGCTTTTGGGCTTCTTGGTGATGACAGACGTACACACACACGTACATAAAATACAGCCGAGTCATGTTCATCGTATCGCTCAACAACACATTTCGATGGTTTTATTGCTACACAATTTCTAATGTATTTTTAATATGAGCCCTTTTAATGCGCGGCATGTTGAGGAAATCTACTCGTGCTACTTGCCACACTCTCCCCCACTCTCTTTCTCTCGTAGGCAACAACATATGTTATTTAGATGAATTTTTATTATTGTTTATTTCATGTTTATCTAACCATGCCACCAGAACCATCACCACCCTCGGATAGGTATATTCTGCAACATCTTCATACCCCGGCAACAGCCCTTTCGTGATTGTGATGATGATGATGAGTATTTCATTGTAATGACGTGATGAAAATTTTCCACTTTTCTTTTAAATGTGGAAATCTCTAATCATGTTGTTAAGCCGCCCCCTTTTTCAAAATAAAATTCTTCGCATTAATGGATTTTTAACTATTGCCAAGGATACCTAACACGCACGTTTGAATATTTAAAGTTTTGAAAATTAAGTCATTGCCTAACACAAACATTTGAAATATCATCCTCACAACAGCTTATTTGCTAATAAAGGAAGGGGTGCCCCGTTTCCTGGGAATATCTAATTTGCCACAACGAACATATGTTCGCCGGGGGTAGATTAGATGACCCACCATTATATGTTTTGTGTCATAAAATGTTAAAATTTTATTTATTTCCTCGTACTAATGAAATCATTAAACTTATCATCGATGATTTATAGTTTCTGGCGGCTGCTTTCATGTGGCCGGAAATACCCAAAAAAGCATTACGAGTCTGCGTTAGTCTTTAGTATTTAATGGCCAATAGCGGAACTTATGAAATGCCTTTGTATTCCAGTTGGAAAGAGTGAGGGAGAGTGGGGGAGTGGAGGTCATCGAAAGAAATAAAATGACTTAAATAGCATAACCTAGATTTTGTTGCTGTTGTTCACTTAGGCATCACATTCGAATTGGCTAAAAGCCAAGTCAACAAAAGAAATGGCCCAAAACCATTCAACAACAATATGGTTGGCTATTAATTTAAGGACAACAGGAAGTTCTCAAAAAAGAAAAAAATCGGAAATGCTTTGCCATATATATAAATATAAATAAATACAAATAAATAAATAAATCAAGTAACGTAAAAGTCGAAAGTGAGTCAATATTATTACACCACCCTTCGGTCTTTGTAACTAAAAAAAGTCCTACTAAGATCCTGCAGAAACTCTGGTAAAATTCACTTTTTCACTGATAGAAAATTAAATGTCTTTAGTGGGGGGGATTTCAGTGGGAGGAGTTGCAGAGAAGAAAATCAAAGTCACGGTTATAATAGCCTCATACCGGGAATTGAGAGTTAACTGATCTGGCCACCTCGTTTCGGAAGTTGCTCCTATTTTCTACAAACTAAACGAAATTTCTATTTCTGAAACTATTTCTAAAACTATTTTAGCATTTATGAACTTTAAATGCACAGATAAATTTAGGTGCGATATTGGCAAAATCTTTTGGAATATTTTTTAGAATAGGAAGAGAAAGAAGAGAAGAAAATCAAAGTCACGGTTATAATGGCCTCATACCGGGAATTGAGAGTTAACTGATCTGGCCACCTCGTTTCGGAAGTTGTATGGTTCCACGATGCCAAAGATGTTTGGCTTATATTGCCGTGGATTGTTCTATTCCCAAATGCAGCAATTTTGCTTGCTCAAGAAGCCGTTCAGCCAAAAACGATCACAATTGACAGTCATTGTCAATACATAAGTTGTTAGGCCCAACTAATAAATATTACCTCCATCTTGCTTTCTCCGGTAACAGTAGAGTCTCTTCATACTGCGTCGATTTTTCTCTCCCCAAATCTACCAATTGTGCTTGTTCACGAAGCCGTTCATCCAAAAACGTTCGCTTTGACAGTCATTGTCGCTTCTGACGATGCAAGGTCCAACTGACCGAAATCCACTTCAAACTGTGGGATTATTCGGAGGTAATTAAGTTTCCTGATACTACCGTCGATTACACTCTCCCAAAATTCGACAATTTTGCTTTTTCACGATCAAGATCAAGTTTAAGAAAAGCTATAAAATCTTCGTATGACAAAGTGGAAGAGGCACTATGCCACTGAACATGTACTTTCAGTCGTGGATTTTATCAATCGTTAACAATTACTCGAGGATTTTTGAATCCTCAACAATGAATCGTGGATTGTCTAATTCTTAAACAATTACTAGTGGATTTTCTGAGTCTTCAACAATCAATCGAGGAATTTCTGAATCCTCAACAATCACTCGTAAATTTTTTGAATCTTCAACAATCACTCGTGTATTTTATGAATCCTCAACAATATTCTGGATATTCCTCAACAATCACTCGTGGCTATTCTGACTTCTCGCCAATCACTCGCTCAATCACTCGAAAGTTTTCTGAATCCTTAATAATCGCTCCTGGATTTTCTGAAATCTCAACAATCATTCGAAAATTTTATGAAACCTCAACAATCACTCGTAGATTTCCAAAATCGTCAACAATCACTCCAAAATTGTCTGAATTCCAAATGCGACAAATTTGACGATTAACGGAGCCATCGTGTTTAATATCGGCCGAAAATGAATTTGTTCAATATTTTAAAAATATTGGACGAACATGATTTCGATTTCAATATTTCAGCAATGACTTATGAATTTTATGAAATCTCAAAAATCGCTCATGGATTTTTGACTCCTCAACAATGACTCGTGGATATTCTAAATTCTCAACAATCACTCGGAAATTTTCTGAATCCTTAACAGTGATCCGACGATTTTTTGAGTCCTCAACAATAATCCGAGGATTGTCTGAGTCACTAGCAGATTTCCTGAATCATGAACAAACAATAAACAATAATCTCTCGTAAACAGTCCTCAACATTCCCTCGAAAATTAATCGAATCCTCAACTTTCACCCCGGATATTTTGAATCCTCAACATTTTCTGAATCCTCAACAGTGGATTTTCCGAATCCCTAGCAATTCTCAATCTCCCGTATATTTGCTGCATCCCAAATGCTACAAATTTGACGATTAACGGAGCCATCGCGATGAATAAGTGCCGAAAATTAATTGGTGCGATAATCCTTCATTATTTTAATTAATTATTTTAAAAATATTGGACGAAAATGAAAACGCGTTGATATTTCGATATCAATATTTCAACAATGACTCATGAATTTTATGAAACCTCAAATATCATTTGCAAATTTTCCGAACCCTCCAATTTCACTCGCAAATTTTCTGAATCCTCAATATTCACTCGTGGATATTTTAATTCCTCAAGAATCACTTTTCTGAATACTCAACAATCACTTGTAGATTTCCTGAATCATCAACGATCACTCGATTTTTTATGAATCAACAACAATCACTTGATGATATTCTGAATCCTCAAAAATCACTCGAAAGTTAATGGAATCCTCAACATTCACTCGTGGACATGTTGAATCCTCAACAACAACTAGAACATTTTTTGAATTCTCAACAATCACCCTTGAATTTTCTGAATCCCTAACTAGTGGATATTTTAAATCCTGAAGTAAAGAGTGATTTTTTTGAGGTTAGGATTTTCATGCATTAGTATTTGACAGATCACGTGGGATTTCAGACATGGTGTCAAAGAGAAAGATGCTCAGTATGCTTTGACATTTCATCATGAATAGACTTACTAATGAGCAACGCTTGCAAATCATTGAATTTTATTATCAAAATGCGTGCTCTGTTAAGAAAGTTCAGAAAGAAAGAAATTGTGTTCAGCGACGAAGCTCATTTTTGGCTCAATGGGTACGTAAATAGGCAGAATTGTCGATTTTGGAGTGAATATCAGCCAGAAGCATTGCAAGAGCTACCAATGCATCCAGAAAAAGTCACAGTTTGGTGCGGTTTATGGGCTGGTGGCATCATTGGACCGTACTTCTTCAAAGATGATGGGAATCGTAACGTAACTGTGAATGGTGAGCGCTACCGTGAGATGATATCCAACTTTTTTTTGCCCAAAATGGAAGAACTGAACTTGGTTGACATGTGGTTTCAACAAGATGGCGCTACATGCCACACAGCTCGCGATTCTATGGCCATTTTGAGGGAAAACTTCGGAGAACAATTCATCTCAAGAAATGGACCGGTAAGTTGGCCACCAAGATCATGCGATTTGACGCCTTTAGACTATTTTTTGTGGGGCTACGTCAAGTCTAAAGTCTACAGAAATAAGCCAGCAACTATTCCAGCTTTGGAAGACAACATTTCCGAAGAAATTCGGGCTATTCCGGCCGAAATGCTCGAAAAAGTTGCCCAAAATTGGACTTTCCGAATGGACCACCTAAGACGCAGCCGCGGTCAACATTTAAATGAAATTATCTTCAAAAAGTAAATGTCATGGACCAATCTAACGTTTCAAATAAAGAACCGATGAGATTTTGCAAATTTTATGCGTTTTTTTTTAAAAAAAAGTTATCAAGCTCTTAAAAAATCACCCTTTATCTCTCGTGGATATTCTAAATTCTCAAGAATCTCTTGTGGATATTCTAAATTCTCAAGAATCTCTTGTGGATATTCTAAATTCTCAAGAATCTCTTGTGGATATTCTAAATTCTCAAGAATCTCTTGTGGATATTCTAAATTCTCAAGAATCTCTTGTGGATATTCTAAATTCTCAAGAATCTCTTGTGGATTTTCCGAATCTCTCGTGGGTTTTATGAATCTTCAACAATCTCTCGAAAATTAATTGAATCAACAATTTCGAACATTTTTTGAATCTTCAACAATCACTCGAAATTTTTTTGTATCTTCAACAATCACTCGAACATTTTATGATACCTCAACAATCTCTCGTAGATTTCCTGAATCTTCAACAATCACTCGAAAATTTTTTGAATCTTCAACAATCACTCGAACATTTTATGATACCTCAACAATCTCTCGTAGATTTCCTGAATCATCAACGATCACTCGAACATTTTATGAATAGTCATCTATCACTTGAGGATATTCTGAATTCTGAGCAATCACTCGTGGATATTTTGAATCCTCAAGAATCACTAGAAAATTCTCTGAATCCTCAACAATCACTCGCGGATTTTCTGAATCCCCTCAATTTTTGGAATTTCTGAACTCTCAATCTCTCGTACATTTTTAGAATCCCATATGCGACAAATTTGACGATTAACGAAGCCATAGTGATGAATAAGGGCCGAAAATGAATTTGTTCGATAATATTTCATTATTTTAAAAATATTGAAATTCCAATAACTATTGAAAATTCAAATCTCGTATGGATTTCTGGTAAATTTCAAATGTCCATATTTCCGCTAAATAAAATAATAAAGATAAGGTGTGAGTGCACCACATTTCATCCATATCAAGAGCTTGCTGATTCCATGTTGGATATGGAATTCCTCTGAACTCTGGAGGTCCCATCAAAATGTGAGCTATGAATTGAACATCTTCATGGCAAATTGTTTTACAACTAAATATTGGCAGACGATTTTGGTCTGACAATGAAGAAATCTCATACCAAACGCTCATATGTCGACCTGTCAATCTGTCACTCGCTCAATCTCTGGCTGTATTATTCGGGCGGCTGGTTATGGTCACTATGCTGAGAATTAATAAAACTTTATGTTGAATGAAAAATCTCTTCCATATCAGGTGGCCTTTTGAAGTTGTCGTATTTCTACTGTAGGAATTTGTTATATTTTCCAAGGATACTTTTCCCCTCATTTCTAAGGGAAGGGGGAAGACAAATTCTTACAATCACACTGCATAATAATGTAAATCAGGATCTGTCAGACTTACATTTGTATTAAATTTTTGATGCATGGGGAAATTTTGTATCCTGTTCCTCATGCACATACACCCGAACTCTTTATATCTTCCGCTTCCTCTCTTTTTCTCGTTTTTCGCTTTTCTTTTTTCTTTCGCTCGTAGCTCTTTTGTGTGTTGTTGTGTGCGTGTAAATATTTACTAAAATATGCGGATACAACAGCTGAGGTTACATCAGTAAATATTGTACTTTGGAAAAAATGTCGAACAAACAGGCAAACATACATACTCACACCCACAAACACACACACATACACTCAGTGACACAAGAAATAGACGTTATTGTAGGTATGTTTGAGCAGCAGTATCCCTGGGGTTAAATGTCTTGTCTAACAGAATATATTCTGGCATTAGTATCGGAGTATAAAAGGATGTCTATGCAGGCAGTTGCTGATGGCGGCAGGAGGAGGTGGTGGCAGGCTACAAAAAGGACTCCTGCTACTGCTGCTGCCCTCACTATGCATGTGTGCCAACATGCATGCACTGGAGGAGGTGGAGGTGGTTGTCGTTGCAATGAAAATGGATTGCATTGACCATTTCATTAATCTTGGAAAGTTTACATTTTGTGACACGAACGCTCGGGTGAGTTTAATGTGGAAGAACGACTGTCTGGCTTGCATGTTGGCGGCGGCGGCCAACTACTTGACGTTGGTGGTGGTGGGAGGAGTATAATTCGTAAATTAACCTCAGTTACAAGATTAATTTTAAGGCTGGTCAATGGTCACACACACACGGAGGAAGGTTAGATGGATGGATGGATGGGTGCATAGGGAATTTATTGTTAATATTGTCAGGAAATGACAATGTCTGGCTGGGGTAAGAGATCACATTGAGGAAATTGCGGAAATTTGTGGGAAATATTTGACTGCACCGAAATGTTGTTGTGATTGGATTGAACGTGGGAAAAATCAGTAGGACACGTGAAGACTACACGTTGGCGTGTGCCCTAAACTGTGAATATTTTTATTAAAATGTTCGATGTAATCATTCATAGCGACTGCGTTGAAAAGGGAAACGAGGATTAGGGGGATTCGTCTTGGATTTTTATAAGGTTCTCTTATATATTCAAGATGATTCCACCCTCCATTTTCTACAAAAAAGAGTGGATATAGACTTTGTTAACAGGAACTACTAAATAGGGTCTTTGTTGAATATTTAAATGACAAGATGATTCCATCCTTCATTTTTCACAAGAAAAATTGAAATTGTTTTTTTTTTAACAGGAGCTGGTGTGATAATCCTTAAAGCTGACTTGCTGGACGAACATCTGTTTTGTATGGAATTATCTGCCGGTGGTTTGGTTTGCGCGAACATGTAAATATGTAGACAAAATTTAACAAATATGTATATCTTCTCAGGTCCAAATCCGGCCTATAACATACGACATTCAGACTTTATTCAGCAGCGATTAATACAGTCGACATTTATGGCTAAAAATACCTTGAAAAGCTTCGATAAAACAAACATAAGGTGTACAAAGCATTCATTTTGGTGTTGCCCTTTGTCTCTCTGTTTCTCTGAGCCTGTTTGTCTATTCAAACCCTACTTAAATTAGGATTACTCCTGTCATATGAAAAACGGAGAGAATTTGCAACCGAGAGTAGAATATTTACTCTTAGCATGTTTAAAAATTTGGAGCAATATTAGATTGGATTGGATTCTCTGAATCGCCAACAATCTCTAGAGGATTTTCTTAATTTCCACCAATCACTCGAAAATTTTTTGAATCCTCATCAATCACTCATTTTGTGAATCCTCGTAGCGACAAATTTGACAATTAACGGAGCCATTGTGATACCTATACCTATACAAAATTCCAATCTCGTATGGATTTTTGGTAAGCCCTTATAAAGTATCAGTTATTTCAAATGTTCCATAACTCCGATATATCATTGGCAGTTCAGTAATAATGATTTCACACACATTTCATCAATGTCAAGAGGTTTCTGATTCTAGTTTGGGTGTGGAATTGCTCTGAGATGGATTTCCTATCAAAATGTAGGCTATGAGTTGAACATCTTCATGTTTGCCTATTCAAAGTCCGATTAAATCAAGATTATTCCTGTCACATGACAGCCAGAAAGAATCTGCAACCGAGAGTAGAAAATTTACTCTTAGCATGTCAAGAAATTTGGAGCAACATTAGATTGGTAATAGTTCATTTAGAGAGTGTATGATATCCGAGACCCCCGAGATCTGACTATATTTTTGCCTATTCAAAGTCCGATTAAATCAAGATTATTCCTGTCACATGACAGCCAGAAAGAATCTGCAACCGAGAGTAGAAAATTTACTCTTAGCATGTCAAGAAATTTGGAGCAACATTAGATTGGTAATAGTTCATTTAGAGAGTGTATGATATCCGAGACCCCCGAGATCTGACTATATTTTTGGATAGAGGAAGATAAGATAAGAAAAAAAATGTTTTCATGATATCTCGCTTACTTATCGAGTTCTCGTAAGTTAATGTATGAGCAAAATATTGCTCTTTCCAATGGACTCAAAATCGAAATTTAGATGAAAAAATGGAAAAATCCGAAAATTTTTTTGGTTATCAATAACTGCCTTAGTATCGATTTTGGAAATTGGAAAGAAAAAACGATTGCATTATTCTCAATGGACTTAAAATCGAAAATTAGATAAAAAACGATAATTTTTTAGTTATCGATAACTGCCCTAGTAAACGATAACTTAGTTATCGTTTTCGGATATTAGATAGGAAAAAAATTGCACATTTTTTAAATAATAAATAAATAATAGATCGTTTGGGGAATGTAAAATATAATAATAATTGTTGGATATCACCGTTACTTATCGAGTTCTCGGACGTTAATGTTTGAAACGATTGATCTATTTCCAACGGACTCATAATCGATAATTTTATAGATAGCTGCCTTAGCAAGCGATTTTGGAAATTGGAAAGGAAAATGTATTTAAAAGTCAAGTCCCCAAGATTTGTCTAAATTTTTGGTTAGAGGAAGATAAAATAAGAAAAAATGCTGCCATTTTATCGACATCTCGCTTAATTACTGAGGTCTCTGACGTTAATATTTGTAGAAAACGATTGCTTTCTCTCCAATGGACGCCAAAATGGAAAATTAGAGAAAAAATATATAATTTTTATTATCTATAAATGATTTAGTAATCGATAACTTAGTTATCGATCTTAGAAATTGGAAAGGAAAAAATATTTTAAAAAAATCTCGAGGTTTTTTTTTAAAAAACAACAAAAATTATTTTAAAAAAAGATCGCCCACAATATCGAATGCAGCAATAGCTTTTGGACTAATCATTTCCAATTTCTTCACATTGTTTGGGGCCACCTTTTTCGGGACCATTGTACAAAATATACAAATATATAACTACGCAACATATCGGAAAATATTATTTTACTGGTTGTACCAATTTTTGAGTTTTCTACAAGAGACAGTTTTTTTCCGATATTTTTTATTTTCGATAACTCGATTTTTTCGTTTTTTCCAAATAAGCTAAAAATAATAACAAAAAAATCGATTTTGTTTCATTTTTAAATTCGATAACTAACATAATTATCGTACAATTTTATTTTATTTTTTCCGTTTTTTCATCATAAAAACGATTTTTTCGAACTTTAACATCATATATCTAAGCGAGTTATCCAGATTCTCGAAAAATTTTATTTTATTTTATCTGCTGAAGTATATATTTTTTTATTTTTTCAGACTTTAACGTCATGTACATAACTAAGCGCGTTATCGATAATATGCAGACCATTTTTTTCTTTTGAGGTACTCTTTTCAAAAACACAGATCTTGGGACCTCGGTGAAAGGTGAAATATTGAAAATTTTTGATTCGATTTACTACAATCAAAATTGTTAAATAAGTTATTTTCATTGTTTACAGTATACAAAATTAATCGATTTTTATTGATTTAATTTTATTATTTTTATTATTTTATTGATTAAAAATATTAAAAATTCCACTTAACATGTGTAGGACAATTCCACAAAAAAGGGTAACTCTGGGTCATTTCGCAAATATTATTTTTTATATAGTACTAGCGTTTATACCCGGCGGAGCACGGGATCATTCTTCCCTTCTGCTTGTGAGTACTGATTGATAATTTTAAAGTATAGTTTGTGTGGGCAGGTCGACGCTCCTTTGCCCTATCGTAACCTAGTATAGTCAGGAACCATCCTCTGTCCACTGGTTAGCTACAGTAAAAATTCGAGATGAATCGGTCCACCGGTTTGGCGTCCTATACGAACATACAGACACACATTGATTTATATATATATGTTATACTGCTGTTGCTCCAAAAGTATCATGCCAATCTGGATTCTGTCAGGTTCAATTCATTGACAACTCTGTCAAATATTCACAACATCTGGTTTAGAAGTTGTGGTGAGAATGTTATGAATTGAAAATTCTGTTTCCCTGGACCTTTCAATAGTTCCCTTTCCAAGATCTGGGGAATTTGATTAAATTTAAAATATGTAAATGTTCAAATTCTAAATAAGAGGGTGGTTTTTCTCCATTCTATTTTTTCTACTGACTTCCACAAAAGGAGCGTTTTTTGTGTGTTTTCAGGTGACAACAACAACAAAAATCGCAATAAATTCAAAAGTGAAATATTGCTGAATATATACAAATATTTCGATTTGGGCCATGTTCTTCTCATCATCTGCTATCTGCTCTGGCAATTTATGGTCGCGAATAATAATGTGAGTTGTAATGAAATGTCCTTGGATTTCTTATTGATTTCGCGGTGTCCGTTACAATACATGTCCCATGCTCGCAGTTACATACGTATTTTATCGTGCGTCCATGCCGCAATGATTGCAATTTTTATAGTTCATTTCGTTCATATTTGCTCAACCAAAGTCCTCCTTGAATTCACAGTCGAATTCGTATTCGAATTGGATTTTGAGTTTATGAACAACTCTTTGCATGTTGGCGTGTTGGAGTGTTGGTGTCATTGTGGATGACTGAATCCAATGACCGTTCGATTAAAACTTGGAATTGCATTCTCCGCCACAGCCAACGCTCACCACTTGGTCGGTTGGTCGTTTGGTCGGTGGTTGTCGTCGACAATATTTGACGGTATGGCGTGTGCGGTTGTTTTAATTTACAATTTTGACAGGGCATACATATGTTGCTGATGTTTTTGTAGTTCTCTTTGTTGTATTTACATAAACAAACACTGCACTGACTACAAACATACACAAACACACACATACACTCCCGCACACACTTGCTGCGCTCTACCAAATAACTGACATTTGGTACTCCCCGTGGTAAATAGAGGCGATTGTTTATTTTTCACACAAATACTTACATACATTTCCACCCAGAGATACTCCGCTCATTTTGTAGAGCGCCACATGAATGGGTGTACGGAGGGTTTGGTTGTATGTGGGCACTTTGATGTGTACATTGGTGTGTGTGTGTGTTTCGTTTGTGTTTCCGTACATATGAGTCCATAAATTTGTACCTTGTTGACAACCCCATTATACGCCCTCAAACAGGGAATGAAATGTGAAAAAATCTTGTGTTCTCGTACAATTAAATGAAATGAAAGCAAAGCAAAGCCAACGTTCGGCAAAGAAATACGCGATTCATGATATTTTCGGTTCTTAAACTACACCACCCCACCCCCTCTCTCCATAAAACACACACTCACCATTCAGCATAAGTTGTGGTGTTTCTCATTTTTTCTCCCCCCGTTACTCACTGTGGGTGAGTGCGTGTTTTTGTTTTTACTCGGCCACAGTGAATTTTTGGCTCTGCTCTGAGCACTGAGCTCTGTTTTGGTTGTACATTTATTATGTGCTGATGATTGTTGTTGTTGTGGTTGTGATTTTCATCTTTTTCATTTCTTTTAGTTGCTCCAAATAATGGTTGTGGCTATGCTTTGGTTGTGAGCGGGTGTGTGTGTGAGTTCTTTGGATTTGGTTGTCGTTGTTATTGTTGTGATTATTGTATTGCCTTATCCTGATGTGTGGAGGACACTCAGTGCCATTGTTGCTGTTGTACAATTGCTGTGTAAGTTGTAAATTGTAAAATGATTGCTTTGTTAACAATGACTCTATAAGTTTTTTTCGGCTGCTGCCTGTCTCTCACTCTCTCTTTTTTCTCTCTTTGTGTGGGGGGTATATTTTTGTGTTTACGGCACATTTCATATGGAATTCGTTGCTCTACTGTTTGTTGTGGTTCGTTCGCCTACACTTTAGTGCCGCTGCCGGTGGTCGTTCGTTGCTGTCTGTCCGTCATTGGTGACTTGTTTTACTTGTGTTGTTGGTATATGTATTTGAAAATCATTAATATTCGTTAACAACCAAATAAATACAAGCGACCAGCGACCATAATGTACCATATCGTCGTACTCTATGTGCACTCCTCCTACACTGATGATGACAATTTGTTGTGGCAGCAATTTCTGCTGCTACAAATAAATCATGTTTGCGCGTAGGGCGGGGAAGAGAAGGTGGTGAAACAACTGGACGAAATGGAAAAAAACTTTCAGCTGACCAGAATGGCTATGGCAAAACAACCCCCTCCCTCCCTTAGGTTAGGGGGTGTACTGTCAGTGTTGGGGCTAATTGACAGTTATGCTAATTCAAAGTTTTCTAAAGATCTCAAGACTTTTGATTAAGAAAGAAAGAAATTAAGACAATGTGTAGGCGTAGAAAATATGGAATTTTAAGTAGAAATGGGAAAGGCGGAAAATTTAAAATTTTAAATTTGCTACAAAAACGGAATAAAGTAGTAAACTCTGGGAAGTGGTATTAGGGCTGTTTTTCTTTAAGACTGGATAACTAAGCTGCGATAACAAAAACCTAAAAATAAAAAGTTCAAATTTCATTCAAAAAAAAAAAAATCTTTTTTTAAACTTGCCACCCAAAGCAATTTTGAAAAAAATATTTTTATGTTAACCCTCTCATGCCCGAATTTTCTTCTTAATAAATATATAAAACTTACTATGCTTTTTGATGAGGTATGGCTCTAAATATGATTTCTATAGAGTCTTGGGGTTCTAATTCATACAGGACATGAGTAACAGGATGTTTCTTGTATTCGAAGAAATCCAATCAAAATAAGAAGAATTTCTAAACAATTTCGAATTACAAGAAACTCAAACAATTGAAATTTGAGACCTCACATTTCTTTTCACCAAGTTACCGAATTTGTTGGTTCCCTTTTAAATATTCCTTGTTACATATGTAAACAAAAATAAAAATTATTAATTCTGCAAAATATGTGATTTTAAAGATTTTATAGGACTAACTCGCAATGTTGCCTATATGCAACATTGGGCATGAGAAAGTTACAAATATTGGACTTAGCCTGGATAATTATCCAGTCTAAGGCAAATTTGTGGTTAACGAGGCTAAGTCTAAAAAAGTCAGCAAAAAAATATTTTTTTAATTTATCTTTATAAAGAGTGTTTTTTATTGAGGTATAGAACTTCGAATTGAAATAAAACACAAGAAAATCGTTTTAATGTCCATCAATTTGGCTTTATTGGAAGGATAATTTTATGCCATTAATGTTTAAATATGATTTCGGGCATGTGGCCGCCGCGGCTGGCTCGAATAAAGCCAATTCTACAGGTCCAATTTTCAACCACTTTTTCGAGCATATGGGGCCGTATGTTGGCAATAACGCCACGAATGTTGGCTTCCAAGTCCCCTAACGTTTCTGGTTTGTTGGCGTAGACGAGCGACTTCACATATCCCCAAAGAAAATAATTCAATGGTGTCAAATCACACGATCCATGGTTAACCGAATTAATTGCTCTGATGGACGATTATGTCGACCATAAAATGGACGGAACTTGCGGTGAACTTCGCGAACTGAACCATTACTTTCGAAATAAATTTGCACGATTTGCAAGCGTTGTTCTTTTGTCAACCTGTTCATGATGAAATGGCAAACCAAACTAAATATTAATCACTTGACAGCTGACAAAATGGCCGCCAGTTAAAAAAGTGATGCCAACTTAAAGTTCTATACCCCAATAAAAAACACCCTATACAAATGTGAAAAATATTTTTTTTTATTTTGAATAAAAAATAAATTTTTATTAACGTTTTAGTTATCGCAGCTTAAAGAAAACAAGTAAGAAAACGTCAGTTGGCTAAACCGACTAGTATATACCCTCACTCTCAGAGAACATATCTATGGAAATTATAATAACTTTACGTAGGGCCGGATGATTTGTGTAGAAGGTACTAGAAGGTTCATGGCATTTGGTCCGAATTGAGGTGAATTAAAAATACTTAAAATTCGTCAAACAAATAAAAACGATGATTTTCCAAAAGAAAATTAGCGAATTCCCAATGTGGGGATTTTTTTTATTATTATTTATTATTACTATTTTTATCCGGTTTGATGAATTTTATGTATAAAATTTTATAACAATACTTAAAATTCGTCAAACAAATAAAAAGATGATTTTCCAAAAAAAATTACAGAATTCCCAAAGTGGGGAAAATGTGTTCCAAAATTGGGGATTTTTTTATTATTATTTATTATTAATATTTTTATCTGATTTTCCAAAAAAAATACCCTAATTCCCGAAGTGGGAAATGTGTTCCAAAATCCCGGATTTTTTATTTTTACTATTTTTAGCTGTTTTGATGAATTTTATGTATAAAATTCTATAAAAATACTTAAAATTCATCAAACAGATAAAAACGATGATTTTCCAAAAAGAATGACCGAATTCCCAAAGTGGGGAAAATATGTTCCAAAATTGGGGATTATTTATTTCTACTATTTTTATTTGTTTTGATAAATTTTATGTATAAAATTCTATAAAAATACTTAAAATTCGTCAAACAAATAAAAACGATGATTTTCCAAAAAATGACAGAATTGCCAAAGTGGGGAAAATGTGTTCCAAAATTGGGGATTGTTTATTTTTATTTATTATTACTATTTTTATCTGTTTTGATGAGTTTTATGTATAAAATTCTATAAAAATACTTAAAATTCGTCAAACAAATTAAAAAACGATGATTTTCCAAAAAATACCCAAATTCCGAATTGAAATGGGGAAAATGTGTTCCAAAATTGGGGATTGTTTATTATTAGCATTTTTATCTGTTTTGATGAATTTTATGTATAAAATTCTATAAAAATACTTAAAATTTGTCAAATAGTTAAAAAACGATGATTTTCGAAAAAAATGACCGAATTCCCAAAGTGGGGAAAATGAGTTCCAAAATTGGGGATATTTTTATTATTACTTTTTTATTTGGATTGATAAATTTTATGTATAAAATTCTATAAAAATACTTAAAACTAGTCAGACAGATAAAAACGACGACTTCCCAAAAAATAACCGAATTCCTAAAGTGGGGAAAATATGTTCCAAAATTAGAGATTTTTATTATTATTATTTTTATCTGTTTTGATGAATTTTAAGTATAAAATTCTATAAAAATACTTAAAATTCGTTAAACAGATAACAACGATGATTTCCCCAAAAGAATACCCGAATTCCCAAAGTGGGGAAAATGTGTTCCAAAATTGGGATTTTTTATTATTATTTAATATTACTATTTTTATTTGTTTTGATAAATTTTATGTATAAAATTCCATTAAAAAGTACTTAAAATTCGCCAACAAGATATCAACGATGATTTTCCAAAGAAATAACCGAGTTACCAAAGTGGGGGAAAATGTGTTCCAAAATTGGGAATTTTTTATTATTATTATTTTTGACTGTTTGGATGAATTTTATGTATAAAATTCTATAAAAATCCTTAAAATTCGTCAAACAAGTAAAAACGATGATTTTCCAAAAAAGAACCGAGTTCCCAAAGTGTTCCAAAATTGGGGATTTTTTATTATTATTTATTTTTATTACTTTTATCTGTTTTGATGAATTTTATGTATTTTTATTGAACTTCAAGTCGTAAAATAATGAAAGAGGTGAAGTGAAATGACCAAAACTTGTATTTTTGCAAAAATTTTGGAATTAATAAAAACTTTAATAACTCAGGGATTTTTTAAAAGCTCTGATTCCAATCAAAAAGAATGGAATCGAACGGAACCATGATTTCCGAGTGCGTGTCGAAGATTTGGGCGACTAGGCCATTACAGGAATTGACAAGATAAAATTTATCGAGAGAAGCACAGGTTGACTGTGTCGAAAGGCTGGGCATCACAAATAACCTCTTCAGTCTCAATTACCCTGAAGCATGATTTTTGAGAGAGTGTGAGAGTGTCGAAGATTTGGGCGACTACAGGCATTGACAAGGTAAAATGTGTCGAGAGAAGCGCAGGTTGGCTGCGTTGAGGGATTGGAACCTCTTTAGTCTCAATTAGTCTGAAGCATTCCATCCAACTGCCACTACAAACTAACCTAGATATCCTGACGATGTTTTTTCTTTTTTTAATTTTATTTCAATTCCCAAACATTCTTTTTAAATTGTTTTGAAAGTCATACTCCGGATGTCAAAAAAACATTCTGGGACATGACAGGGACGATAGACTGATGGAGTATCAACGTCTTCTTGGCTTTCCGATGAACATTAAAAGTAATTGATGTCACTTGAAGCCAAACGAAGCACGTACATATCGGACGTACATAACGAACACCACAGTTGGCAAATGACCGAGTCAATCTGCAACGAAGACTGTGAAGATGAGAAACGGAAGAAGACTCAGACAGGGATTTAAAAAGCAGCATTGATATGTAATTCAGGTGGTGGTAAAGTCAACTACGCAGAAAAAATTACACAGACTGACAGACAGGCCATTCAGATACACATTCATATCCACATTCACAGCCAGAAGACATACAATAATCAAACTGACAAGTAATTGCTTAATAACCTTCACTCAATTGAAGAAAACCCCTCCCCTCAAAAAAAAAAAAACACTGACAGTGCCTTGCCTGCCTTGAAATTCAAGTCAAGCGGCTGATAAGAAGCATAACAAGGCCGCTCAGGAATATTTCTCCCTCTGCTTTACAGCAACATAGAAAGAAACTTGTTTGCTGCTCTAACAGCAGGACACAGTGGAATATACAAAAATCTTATAAGATTTCCTTGGCAAGGGCAACGAAAGAGGGAAACAAATTCAAGACATTAATTGAATTTCAATTTAATTACTTAAATGTAATTGAAACTTTGGGCCAAAGTTAAGCAACAAATCCGAAACAGAAACGAAATTACAAATGCAGCAGCAACTACAACAGAATAACACAAAATATCCCAATATTTGGACAGAAATTTAATACATTTCAAAACAACAACAACAGCAACAACACAAAACAAAAACGCTACTTAACCTAAACCTACAGCTCTGAAAACGATGGAGTCCTGTTGTTGTATGTTTCTGCTTGCTTTCTTGTGATTTCGCAAAAGGGGGAATATGTTCAACATGAATGTGTGCCTGGGTGTGTGTTTGTGTGAGCTTTTTTAATTTAAGCTCTAGAGGCGAAACAGTAGCAGAACAATAACAACAGCAACAAATAAACAAAATTAATGCCAAAGTCAAGTATGAAAAAACACTTATACGAATTCTAAAACGCCAGCGAACGGATGGTTGGGAGGGAGGGAGGTTGGGAGGAGAAGTGGGGGACTGAAAACAGTGGCGAATGTGGAACATGGACAATGGCTGTGGCAACCGAAATGAATCGGATCGTTGGTGGTAGGAGTAGTAGCAGGAGCAGCAACAGCAGTAGCCGAAAAGCCCGCCATAAGTAAAAGACGTAAATTACAGAGTTTTGTTTTTTTGGACCGAGGAATGAATATCCAAAAACCCAATGAAAGCCAGTACACTGAGGAAAATCAAGGCGAAATTATAATACAAAAAAAATGCAAATAATCCCACAAATATACCAGAGAGACAATTTCTTTATAAAAATTCTCTAACTTTTGAACGGAAAAATATATCCTGGCAAAATTTCAACTACACAGCAAGTAGAGATGTTTGTCAGTTGATTTATAAAATGTTGGATTCCTAGTGGATATGATGACTACTATTATTAAGCTTTAATTTGAAGTTCAATAAAAAACGCATTGCGTTTTTTCTTCTAAAATATATTTTTATTTCTCAACTCCTGTAAGAAATTTTCGTGTTTTCAGCTCATTTTGATCTCGGTGGCTATGCCAATAAGCAAAATTGCCGCATATGGGGTTCAGAGAACCCACACGTGACTATTGAGAAGCCAATGAATCCACAACGAGTCACTGTTTGGTGGGGATTTTGGGCTGTATTGAAAATGTGGATTGATCGGACGAGGTACTGCCGAGCCAGTCGTGGTAGTCATATGAATGATGTTGTGTTCTCTTTGTAAATGACAAAGTTCAACCTTTCCAATAAAACCAGACATTTGAAAAAATAATCAGTACTTTTTTATAGCCGATTCTAATCTAAAATTTTAAATGGATAGGGCGGACCATTAACTATGCAGCAACAAAAAAATGTGTGTCTAAGCAAAAAAAAAAGAATTTTTTGGTTTTTTTTTAATTTTTTACCAAAATTCCAAATTTCGGCGAAGGTACCTCAAATATTTGTACTCCCATTTTGGAAATATAAGTCAGATAACACTCGGTTATATGTGAAAGTAAAGGTACACTTTCTCATAGAAACAGTGGTTTAGGCACAGACTTCAAAAATTTGGGAAAAAAATAAAAATAATAACAAATAAAAATTGTGGAAATTATTTTTCGAAAAAATCTATTTTTGCTTTATTTTTTAATAGTTAACATTCTAACGTAAATAAATAATTATATGTAAAAAATCTATGATTAAATGTAGAAATTATGATACTCTTTGTAGACACAAAAGGATTTTTTTAATCATTATTTTTTAATAACGCGAAAAGTTCCATGTCTACAAATATTGCAAATAACACTTTCACATAGAGTCGGTGGTTTAGGAGCAGCCCATAAAAATTTTGGAAAAAAATATTTGTTTTCGAAAAAACTTTTTGCTGACACGAAAAAAAAAATCATAAACAAATAGAAAAATGTATTTTGTTTTTATTTTTTAATAGCTATCATTGTAAAGCAAAAAACAATGTTTACATGTAAAAAAATGTATGGAAAAATGTAGAAGTTATGAAATTCCTTGTAGAAGCAACAGAATTAAAAAATCACGATTTTTTAATTTTTGTTTTAATATCCCATGTCTACATATGTTACAAATTATGTTTTCACATAGAAACAGTGGTTTTGGAACAGCCTACAAAAATTTGGGAAAAATTATGTTTTTTTTTCGAAAAAAATCTATTTTTGCTGTCACGAAAAAAATCATTTAAAAAAGAAAAAATCGGAAAAAATATTTTGTTTTATATTTTAATAGCAAACTTTCTAACACAAAAGACAAAATTATATGTACAATAGCAATGGATAAATGTAGAAGTTATGGTACTCCTTGTATACGCAAAAGATTATTTTAATTTTTATTTAAATAACGCTTTCAAATAGAAACAGTGCTTTTAAAAGCAGCCTACCAAAATTTGGGAAAAATCTTTTTTTGGTGCCAGCCAAATAATAATATGAAAAAATATAAAAAAAAGTTGAAAAATATTATTTTTTATTTTTTAATAGCTAACATTCCAACAAAAAATATTTGTATAAATGCATATGCTATTCTTTGCAGACGCAAAAGATTTAAAAAAAATCAAGATTTTTCAATTTTTTTTAAATTGTTAAGGGTCCTATAAAAAAATTACAAAAATAAATATATTGGTTTGGTTTGTAACAGCTGTCATCTTAACGAAGAAAATAAAGAATTTTTGATGAAAATCTATGAACAAAATGTAGAAGTCCCAACCCTTATGTTGAAATAAGGAAATTTTAATAAATCGTGTTTAAAAATAATTTTTTAAGTGTCTGCTTAAATTAAAAAAAGTAATAATTTTTTCCAAAATTTTTGTAGGCTGTTCCGAAACCATTGTTTCTATGTCAAAGATGTCATCTTGCATACCTCTAATTTAACGTTTAACCGGGTGAAATCGGATCAAAATGAGAGTACAGATATTTAAGGTACCTTAGCCGAAAATTAGAAAATTTTTTAGTAAAAAATTAAAAAATACCATAAGAATTTTTAATATCGTTTTCGAGTTTAGAAAGCCCAAATACATCAGAAAATGTTATCGACGAAATTTTTGTTACACTGTGCAACAAATTAAACCTTTTTGTGGTAGTTTTAAAGAATATAGAAGAGAAATGTTATACCATTGTCAGCAAAGTAGACTTTGTTCGAGAAAATATTTTCGTTGGCTCATACTTCTGTCCAAAATAGATTAATGAAGATTGTCATTTCGTTAGCTCTTCACAATATTCACAGGAAACTCATAAAATCTCATAAAGGACGATCTAGCCATGACAGTTTGTTTCAATCAATCACAATGGCGACCAACGACAATAGTAAAACGGTCGACTCGTAGGTTAAATAGACTCATAGGTTAATTCTAAAATGATTTAGCCACTGCCGCTTTTCTCTCTTTGTGGCATAGTTGGCATATGGCATGGCGCCCAACGACAACAGTACGACGACAGAAAAGACAATGATTTAAGATGTGATTCACAGGGAATTATTTTCCATTCAGGAACTTAATTAACCTCTGAAACAATACTTTAATTTTTGGAAAGGGATTTGGACAATTTTTATAAAGATTCTCTAGTTTTTTTAAATCCTCCACCATAGCTTAGGGATATAGTAAGTTGTTCATTCTATTAACATTTTAAAATATTAATCGAATTCTTATAGAACCTCAAAGTTTTAAAAAGGCCTAGCCAAGGCCGTCAGTCTGGCAGTATGGAAATTAAAATGGCGCCCAACGACAAGGTTAATGTTTTTAAACATCGACTTAGAGGGAATTATTTCCCATTCAAGAACTGTATCGACCAGTGAAATAACTTTTCTTTTTGGGAAATGGCTTTACGAAAATTTTAGCTAAATTGTCGTTATAATTGAGTCATTTTCTCCATGATTGTGGAAATTTTAATGTCGCCCAACGATAAAAGCAACGTTAATGTTTCTAAAGTTCGACCTAGAGGGAATTTTTTCCTATTCAAGACTTGCATCAACCACTGAAATAAATTTGGAAATGGACTTAGAAATGTTTGAGCTAAATTGTCCTTGACACCCAACGATTTGAGTTAGAGGGAATTCTTTCCTATTCAAGATCTGCATCAACCACAGAAATAAATTTGCTTCTTTGGAAATGGCTTTAGAAATTTTAGAGCTAAATTGTCGTTATAATTGAAATTATCATTATAAGCGTGGAAATAATAATGGCGCCCAACAACAGGAGCTATGTTAATGTTTTTAACGATCGACTCGAAAATTCTCTCCTATTCAAGAACTGCATGAAAATCGCTTTAGAAATGTTTGAGCTAAATTGTCGTCATAATTGAGCCATTTACTTCATAAGTTCGGTAATTATAATGGCGCCCAATGACAGCAACGTTAATGTTTTTAAAAATAGCGACTCAAAGGGAATTCTTGCCCATTCATGAACTGTATCGACCTCTGAAATTTTGAGTTTTCTTTTTTGGGAAATGGTTTTACGAAAACTTGAGCCAAATTGTCACTTACTCCATGAGTGTGAAGTAAGTGACAATTTACAATTTTAAGTGTGAAACAATATTTTCATTTTTAGAAAGTTTCTCTAGTTTTTATATCATCTATTGATTCTATTAACACTTTAAAATATTCATCGAATTCTTATAAACCTCTGCCTGGCATTATGAAACGTAAAATGGCGACCAACGATAAGAGCAACGACTTAGAGGAAATTCTTTCCTATTCAAGAACTGTATCGATCTCTGAAATGGATTTTCTTCCTTGGAAATGCCGTTAGAATATTTTGAGCTAAATTGTCGTTATAATTGAGGCATTTGCTCTATAAGTGTGGAAATTATAATGGCGCCCAACGCAATGAGCATCGTTAATATTTTTAAATATTGACTCAGAGGGAATTATATCCCATTCATGAAAGGATTTTACGAAAGCTTGAGTCATTTACTCCATGCGTGTGGAAATTATAATGGCGCACAACGACATTGCCGCTTTTCTCTCGGGGGCATACCTAGCCATGGATTCACTGATATTTAAATCAATGTCCTCACAAACATTTAGAGGCTGTAGTTCTATAAAACACTTATCATAGTGCCAAGTAGTACATATGATTCCGGCCCACCGTTTTCCACTTTTCAATAGCATCCTGTGTTGGAAAATTTCCTTTGAATCTCACACTCATCGTTAACATTTCCCTACATATTTCTCTCTCTGTGTGCATCCGCTACAAAGCGGAAATGGAATCTAATAAAGAAAATGGCAGAACAGAACAGAAAAGAAATCTGAGTATGAATGAGCGGATGTTTGTGAACAGATTGAAATTTCAAATAAACACAATAATTGGGAATTCAATTCCCATTTTTGCGGATTTCTCTGTCATGTTTCGCTGTAATCTTTGGCATTTTTTCTATTAAACAAATTACAACAACAAACAAACAAACCAACAGACAGACCTACATACCAGACCAAATAGCACAAGTCACAAGTTTAATACGTTTATTTCGTTATTTCCTTTCTTCCTTCTCATGCTCATTGTACTCCTCTTCTTCTTCTCCTCCAATTCTTGTTGCAGATATGAGTTGGTGGTTTTGGCGTCTTGTGGAGCAGACAACAACGACTACGTATGCGGAATTGAAAATTTCGGAGGAACGCAGGAAGCGAAAAGAATTTCAATCATTCGTAATGTATTTGCAGTTGTTGGCACTTCACCCCGGCCACCCCGTTGACGTTAATGCCACGAATTAAAACCAAATTAACACAGCCACCAAAAAGCAAAAACCAAAAAGAAAGAAATATCCGCCGCCGCCAAGAGAGGCAAAATAGACGACTGAAAGTCCTTAACCGAACAATGGTGCAGAAACGGAACTCTTTACCAAGTCCCATTGTGCCAACACTCGACGACGACGTCATCACATGTTGACATTTTCAAAGCAAAGAGGATATTACATATGAGCCCAAAAACTCGCAATTCCCCAAATATCAACACAACTCAAGTCAAAGACGAGCGAGCGATATTCTGAAGGTGTGAAAGAGAGCGAGAGAGACAGAGAGAGAGAGAGTGAGAGGTGTTATCATTATCATTACAATTCTCCAAAGAAGTGGCACAATTTTTCAAAGCAACAGCAACATCAACAACACCCGAAGTCCCATTCAGGCGCCTCGTCGAGTGCATTCGCATGTGTGCGTGTGGTGACAGTGAACAGTAGGACTGTGCAAGCGGAGGTGGTGGTACTGATGTCGTCGTCGCCGATAGAGGTTTGAGTCCTTTGTTCTCTTCAGCGTATTTATTTGCGATGTGCGGCTATATGCTTGACAATAGCAGCATTAACCGCAATATTAAAAGCTTCTTTACATCACAAGCGACGTTGTCAACCTCTACAACAAGAACAACAGCAACAACAAACACAAACACAAGAATACGAACAGCAGCTTCTTCATCAAGGCCCGCATCATTGTCATCATCATTATCAATCGCAGCAGCGGCAGCAGCAACCTCCCCATCAGCGCAATCTTGTAATGCGTCGACAACAATACCCCCACGTCTATCAACGACCACAGCAACTGCGACGACGACAAGAACAACAACAACAATAGCTACAGCCTCCAGCTATTATCCTGCTGACAATACCTCCTCCAGGCCGCCGCCGCCTTCACAGCGGAGATGGTGCGGAGCGGGGCAGCGCTCGCAACGCTTCTGGAGAACATCAACGGCATCCTCATCAACTCTAGCATCGTTTGACAAGTGGCAAATTGTTGTCTTATCAATAATTATTTTATTATTATGTTGCACAAGTGAGTACATACATACAAACCTACATCTCTCTATATAAATATTTATAAATACAGACACTGGTCATTGCATTAAAACCAATAACTTCACCTACTTTAAAAAATAGATATAAATTATTTTAGCATGTCCCAGGCACATTTCTCAGAATGTAATCGTTAAAGCAAAATATATTTCTATTAAAATAGATTTGCATTCAAAAATATAATAGGGTGGGCCATGTAACATTTTAAATTAGAATCGGCTATAAAATAGTACTGATTATTTTTTCAAATTTCTGGTTTTATTGGAAAGGTTGAACTTTGTCATTTACAAATAGAACACAATATCATTCATATGACTACGACGACTGGCTAGGCAGTACCTCATCCGATCAACGCAATTTTTCAGAACAGACCAAAATCCACACCAAACACTGACTCGTTGTGGATTCATTGGCTTCTCAACAGTCACGCGAGGGTTCTCTGTACCCCATATGTGGCAATTTGCCACCGAGTTGAAAATGAGTTTCATGAAGGCTGACCTGAAGGCCGATATCTACTCGAAAAAATTCCACGTAAATTTCTTACGACTCACTACTTTGAAAGTAACTTTTTAATATTTCCCAATTTTTTCGAGCGTATAGATTCCCATTTTGCAAGTGTCAAACATAAACCAGAAAATAAAAATTAATGTTATTCTACGTTCAAAGTCAAAGTAATCGCTAGTTCAAATTTAAAATTTTAAATGATCCACCACATATATGATCACATCATGATTTTATATACATTGAATGAATTGTTCATTTAAAATAGGATCTTGATTTTTTTTAAAAAGTTTCTCTAGGTTTTTATTGCCTCCACTATAGTTTGGGGATATAGTAAGTTGTTCATTCCAGTATTAAAATATTCATCGAAGTCTCTTAAATCCTCTAAATTTTAAGGCGGTCTAGCCAAGGTAATGGTGTCCAACGATAAGAACAATGGTAATGTTTTAAAAACTCGGACAATTCTTTCCCATTCAAGAACTTCATCGACCTTTGAAATAAATTTTCTTCTTTGGAAATGGCTTTAGAAAATTTTGAGCTAAATTGTCGTTATAATTTAGTCATTTACTCCAAGAGCGTGGAAATTATTATGGCGCCCCCGATAACAGCAACGTTAATGTTTTTTTTTTTTTTAATCGACTCGGAGAGAATTCTTTCTCATTCATGAACTGCATCGACCTCTGAAATAAATTTTCTCATTTGAAATGGCTTTGAGCTAAATTGCCGTTATAATTGAGGCATTTACCCTTTGAATGTGGAAATTATACGGGCGCCCAACGACAGGGGCAATATTAACGTTTTTTAAAAATCGATTCGGAGAGAAAGATTGAACTAAAATTTCTTTATAATTAAGCCATTTACTCCATGAGTGTGGAAATTATAATGGCGGCTATCGGCAGCGGCAATTTTAATGTTTTTTAAATATCGACTCGGAGAGAATTCTTTCCCATTTAATAACTGTATTGACCTCTGAAATAAATTTTCTTCTTTGGGAAGGGCTTTTGGAAAGTTTGAACCAAATTGTCTTTATAATTGAGCCATGATTGTGGACATTAGCAATGTTAATGTCTTTAAAGATCGACTTAGAGGGAATTGTGTTCCACTCAAGAACTTACTCGAATTATGAAATAAATTTCCTTCTTTGGAAAGCCAGGAATAAGTTCCTGCGTCTGGCAAAATTCAAGTCATCACGACTTCACTATGCAACAAAAAAAGCGTAAAAAAGCATTGAGCATGTTGATTCATAAAATCAAAACAAAAAAAAATATGAATATATATTTTTTAAATTTTTTACTGAAATTAAATATTCGCCGTACCTTTAATGTCTGCATTCTCATTTTGGATATATTGGTCCAATATATAAGCATATATTCAACTAAAGGTACTCACGATAGCTACAAACATTGCGAATTACACATAGAAAGAGTGGTTTCGAAACAGCCTCCAAAAATTTGGAAAAAATATTTTTTCGAAAAAAACTATTTTTACTGTCACAAAAAAACATAAAAAATAGATAAAAAGTAGGAAAAAAGTATTTTGTTTAATTTTTAAATAGCTAACATTCGAAGGCAAAAAAGTGTTTATGTATAAAAAATCTATGGATAAATGTAGACTTTATGATACTCTTTGTAGACGCAAGAGATTTTTTTAAAATATTATTCAATTATTTCTTAAATTTTTGTTTAAATAACCCGAAAAGTCCCATTACAAATTATATAAAAGAATATATAGTTTTAGACAGTAATAGCTGGCATCATAATGAAGAAAACAAGGCATTTTTAAAGAAAATATGTGAATATATGTAGTAGTAAGGGAATAAAGAAGAGGAGATACTACTTTTTTTACGAAATTTTTGCTTAAATTTTAGTGGCATGAACTTCCACATAGCTTCGACATTTATACATAGATTTTCTTTAACCTTAAGCCTTGTTTTCTTCGGTAAGATGCCAGCTATTACAAACTAAAATAAAACAATCTGTTATCTAATTTATAAAGGGATTTGTCACGCTATTTGAACAAAAACTAAAAAAAATATGATCCATAGATTTTTTTACATATACACATTGCTTGTTGCGATCGAATGTTAGCAATTAAAAAATAAAATTAAATACTTTTTTCCGACTTTTGTTCTATTTTCGCGTCAGAAAAAGTAGATTAAAAAAAATATATATTTTCCCAATTTTTTTTAAGACCAGCTATTACAAACTAATATAAAATATTCTATTATCTAATTGGTAAAGGGATTTTCCCGCTTTTTAAAGAAAAATTAAAAAATTATGACTATCATAACTTCTACATCTATCCATAGATTTTTACATATATACAATGTTTTTGCATTCGAATGTTAGCTATTAAAAAATAAAACAAAATACTTTTTTCCGATTTTTTATAATTTTTTTGTGCCAGCAAAAATAGTTTTTTCGAAAAAAAAATATTTTTCAGTATATTTTGATTGTTGAGTATTCAAGCTAGTTAGTTTGATTTTATATTGTGATTATTCTTTAGTCGATATTTGGTTCCTCATCGAGGATCATCTTACATTTCCAAAATGAGAGTACAATAATTTAAGATACCTTCACCGAAAATTGACATTTAAAAAAAAAAAATAAAAAATGCCATAAATTTATTTTTTAATAATTTTTTTCGAGTTTAGAAAGCCAATATGCATCTGAAAATTTTATAAATGCCCTTTCGAAAAAAGATTTTGTTGTATAACGTTCATTTGTCTCAGTCGAATTCGTCTTCTGGAATCCGTTCCTTAATAAATATCTGAGTGGAATGTTCTACTATTGGCCCTTTAATGGCTTTCCTTTTGCTTTCAATTATTTTTGTGAATTTATGTTTTTTCTTCTTCAGAGAATTTCAACATTTGCGTTCTAATATGCAAGCGTTTGTTATTCAGTTAAGCTCTCAAAATATTCAACGAAGAGTTCCTCACAAAAACGTTATTTTTTTTCAAAAACAATTCAAAGGATGTTATTATCCATTCAAGAACTGAAACATTTTTATTTTTTTGTGAAGTTGATCTAGGAAATTGTGGGTTCTTTTTACTCTAGTTTAATAAATAGGGGAGTGGAATGTTTTGGTATTAGCCCTGCGATATCTTTGAATGTGTTTTCGTGTTTTAATTTGTTTTAAATTTTTCTTCAACGAAATCTCCGTCAACACCTTATACAAATTCTCATAAATTTCTTAGATGATCTGACCACCTAAGACGATCTGCCTGACTGGAAATTGCAATTGCGCCCACCGAAAAAATGTCTTGAACAAAAAATCGTCTTGTTTTAAAAATCGATTGATCGAACTAAATCATCTTTTGAGATATTTTCTCTATTTCGAAATGGTTGTGGACAATTTTGAACTAATTTTTCTTTAATAGGTTCTTTTACCCAATAAATAGGAGAATAATGTTCTACCTTATGATGGTAAAATTCTAAGATGATCTGTCTGAGTGAACATCGCAATGGCGCTCAACGAAAAAACGGCTGAAGCTATAATGTTTTAAAAAACCGAGTGAAAAGGAACGACATCATCTTTTGAGATATTTTCGTTTTTTTCGAAATGGTTGTTGAAAAGTTTGAACTAAAGAGGAGGGGACTGTTCTACCTTGTAATGGTTTTAACCACTGTATACAAATGTCCATACATTTCTTCCATTAAAAATTGCAAGTTCAATTCTTTAAACGGTCTATCCTAATACACAGCCGTTCTAATTCAATGACCACACACTGTGTGTGTCACCTAGACAAGTACATTGTATTTCTCATCATCATTATTTGAATACTCTGTAATTGTGTATGTGTGTGTGTGTCAGTGCATGGATGTGTGTGTGTGTATGTGTATTTGTGTGCATTGTCTCCTTCAGTTCATTGTTGGTTGGCTGTGTGTCGTGTTAATTTCTCGAATTGTTTTGGTGTAATATTGAAATTATTCGTAATTAAATGGAATTCATCATAATTACGACAGAACGTTAATGACAGCTGTCAATGAAGGGCGTTTTTGCATGAATCGAATGGTTGATGATGGGAGTGGGGAAGAAGGGTGTGAGGCGATGGTACAGATGTGGATGAGAGAGGAAACGATTATTAAAGAAAATGATTGATTTGGGAGCGGGTGCGGGGGCGGATATGACTTTTCCAACATCACGCTAATGACAGTTTCTATGACAAATATGCTCGGAATTTAAACTTAAAAATAATTACCGGCGTTGGCAATAGTTACGGGGCGCGCTAACGATTGTGGATTTTGTGGCGGCAGCATCTTCAAGGGGGGGCGGGGGGTGGTAGTTAATTGAAATGAAAATTGTATAGAAAGTAGGGAATAATGAAGGATTTTAGAAATATAATATTGAAGGTTGTAGATTCATAGAATCACAGATAAGTTCGGCAGTAAAATACAAATAAATTACCAGAATTCAATTAAAATACTACCTGTTGATTGATTTTACAAAATACATTTAGAAATATAAAATTGAAGGTAGTAGATTCATAGAATCACAGTAAAATACAAATAAAGTAAAATAATTCCATTACTACCTATTGATTTCAAAAGTGGCCACCTTTCTTCTTATTATATCTTTAGAGTACAGGTACTTGGAAAAAAGTATGAAACATTTTGCAAAAGTTATTTTTTTCTTTTTGAATGATTTTTTTGTGGTATAACTGAATGTGGTAACTTTAACTTTGTTAATGTAATTTTTAATTGACCAAAAATTTATGATTTCAGAAAAACATAACTTTTAGAGCTAATGTAAAATGCCGAGTTGCTAGAAGATATAGTCAAAATATTTTGAGGGGCATTCAAAATTTTGATTTTTCGATATCAATTTTTTGAGATCTTGATCATTGATTCTTTAGGGTGAGCCACTAAACAAAAAGGTTGTGGTCAACCCTAAAAAAAGAATATTGGTAATTTGTAAAATATTTCATCGCTGGGTCCAGTCATTTGTCAGCTGAACACATCTGTATTTTTGGCCAAAAATTTTCATTGAATTAATAGATCCTTGTAAGCACTTCAAACTAAATAACGTCCACTAATACGTCTAATGAGTTCTAAGACAAGAATCAAATTTTATATTTAAAGTGCTTTCAGGGGTATAGTAATTCAGAAAAAAATTGAACACAAATGCCACACAAAAAATTAACCGTGAAACACATGATTTTTAGGTGTGTTTTCATGTGCGCTTAACTCAAAGATGCCTCGATCTAGGAACGAAAATTTTTGCGAATCATCATTAAACAATCGAAAAATTATTTCTGCAGGGCGAGTGAAAATTAGTTTTTTATTTGATTGGATTGCGACCCAGCCGAATGTGCAGGGTGCCTGATGAATGTTGCTACATTAAGAAACTCAAACAAGTAAAAAAGGCGTTAAGTTCGGACTTCGAACTTTATATACCCTCCACCGTGGATTGCATTCCACAGAGACTGTCGATTTTCGTAGAAGTGCAGCAACATTACAGTTAATAAATAACAAATAAAAATATGGAAAAAACAAGTAAGGAAAGGCTAAAGTCGGGCGGGGCCGACTATATGGGAAAATCTACAAAATAGTCCGATTTCAATTTTGAAAAATTAAAAATTTCAAATTAGAGGCACACGTTTTATTTTAGCGTCAACTTGTTAAAAATACATTGAATATAAATAATGTGCTCGCGTGCATCATTTTTTTCAAGTGCTGAAGAAGTTATAATCGGATTGTCCCTTTTGGTTCTATTGCAAGTTTAGCGTCACGTTTTATTTTAGCGTCAACTTGTTAAAAATACATTAAATATAAATAATTTTTTTCAAGTGCTGAAGAAGTTATAATCGGATTGTCCCTTTTGGTTCTATTGCAAGTTAAGCCTGAAAACCCTATGAAAATCAACAAAATTTAACCTAAAATGGCTCTCGGTACCAAAATAATAATTCGATCTATTTAGCACTTACACACATTATTAGTAGTACCCATATTCACCGATCACACAGGGTTACCACCAGTTATTTTTCAAACTGCGGATGTGCTCTTCAAAAAATATGAAATTTCATGATCTGCACGCATCGATCTGTCGCTGAAGGTACACCAAATCGTCCGGTCGCCTTTTGTTAGTATCTCTGTCGTTTATAATCCAATATTAAAAAATTTGCAATTACGTTCACGCTGAAAGCGCAAAAAAGAAAATTGTATCAATTTTCGTTTTATGCAAAAACAGAGTGACAGATTTTGAAGAGCTACCATTTATTCCTCAGTGATGGCACACGCCCTTTTCAACATATAGAAGATTCCGCAACATCATTACTATCATCCACAAAAAGATCAGAATGATTTTCTCTTATGCTGAAAAAGTTATAGCCAAAAGAGTTGAACAACTCCCGAAAGTTACAAGCAAAAATAGGGTAAATTAGGGTAGACCTTAGCTCAGTAGACTACATTAACAGCATAATTTTAAAACTTTAGGATGTTGGCGAGGTTAAACTCGTCGTTTTGAAAATTATGACACTCTCAGAAATATTATATATTGCTCTTAAAGCGGTTAGAAGCCTGAGTGACATGGATTCGTACTATACCGTAGATTTGCCCATATGATACACTCCACTTTCTATCGGAATAAAATTCAATTCAGTAAAAAATTGAAAATGGGAAAATTTTTTGTATGTTTCCTAATCACAGGCTCAAATCGAGAATATTAATTGTATCGGGGCTATATCCAAACATGGAATGAAGGGACAAACTTTCACAATAAGTTCTTCTAGTTGAAGTATAACGTGTTATGTTCATGTTTATGGGAACAAAATTTGTATGAAAGCTATATGTAAATCTGAACCGATGTGAACCATATCCATCATAGGTGTTCCTAGTTTAAATTATGATGTTTTGCCAATTTTGATGAAAATCTGTTAAAATATGTGGATTCTGGAGCGGAAAAATTGGGAGCGAAATTTGTATGGGAGCTATATATACATCTGAACCGATCTAACATATTTTTACCACAGGTGTTTCCAATTGAAATATTAGGTTTTTTGCGAATTTAGAAGAAAATCTGTTAAAATATGTGGATTCTAGAGCGGAAAAATTCAAATTGGTAACGAAATATGTATGGGAGCTATATATAAATCTGAACCGATCTAACACATTTTTACCACAGGTGTTTCTAGTGGAACTATAAGATGTTTTGCCAATTTTGAAGAAAATCTGTTGAAATATGTGGTATCTAGAGTGAAAAGGCTATATCTCAATCTGAACCGATTTTCATCAAATTAAATAGCGTTCGTCCTTGTCCCGAAAAACTTCGTTGTGCAAAGTTTCGTTTGGTTCTGACTACAATTGCGATCTGTATCGTGATTACAACAATAGATGGACAGACGGACGGACGGACATTGCTAAATCGACTCAGAAAGTGATTCTAAGCCGATCGGTATAATTAACAATGGGTCTATCTTCCTTCATTTTGGGTGTTACAAACAAATGCACAAAGACATAATACTCTCGTGGAGTGTATAATAGTCCCGTAAATAAATATAAAATTTTAATTATTTTAAACCTCGCAGGCAAGGCTACCAATATGTTAATACTGTCGGCAATTCTGCTCTTTGACGAATCCACTGAGGTGAAAATGTGCCTCATCACGGAAGATGATTTTCTTCGAAAATTTGTCATCCACTGTTGCCTGTTCTTGCCACCATTGACAACGTTGGAATGGTCAGGAGGCTTTAGTTCTTGAGTCAGTTGCACCTTGTAAGCGTCTAAATGCAAGTCCTTATGCATAATGTTCATCAACGACACATCTCCTACAGACCCGGTTTGCTCAAAGTTTTGCACGATTTTTCCGATTTTACGCACATTTGGACGATTAAATTGACCGATGCATTTTGAGTTGAACGCTCATAATAAGCCTGAATAACTTTAACCCTTTGCTCGATTGTTTATCTTTCCATGGTTCAAATTGAGTTAGTCTGAAGTTGAGAAATGTCAAATGAAATGCAGAAAATAACTTGACGTTTAGGCGTGGTTCACATTCAACATCGGCCCTTACAATTTAACCACCCTTTATTTTTAGACACTCCACGAGAGTATTATGTCTTTGTGCATTTGTTTGTAACACCCAAAAGCAAACGAGTTAGACCCATAGTTTATTATACAAATCGGCTTAGAATAACTTTCTGAGTCGATTTAGCAATGTCCGTCTATTGTTGTAATCAAATTACAGGTCGCAATTATAATCCGATTATAACAAAAATTGGCAAAAGTAAGTTTTGTTGATCAACGACGAAAGCTATTTAATATGAGGCAAATCGGTTCAGATTTAGATATAGCCCCCATACACATGTCGCTCCCGATTTGTCATTATCCGCTCTAGGAACGACATATTGTACCCGATTTTCTTTTAAATTGGCACAACATCTTATAATCCAACTAAAGAAACCTACGGTGAAAGTGGGAAAGTCGGTTCAGATTTAGATATAGCCCAAATAAAATTTTGTTGTTCCCAAATGTTTAACCGATTTTGGCCAAACTATACATATTATATTTCACCTATTTCGTTCCATGTTTCAATATACCTCCATACAAATGTCCTTCCCGTTTTCACTTTTTCACCGAATTGAATTGTATTCGGATAGAAAGTGTAGTGTATCATGGAATCTGCCCCGCCCGACTATAGCCTTTCCTTACTTGTTTTTTCTAAAAACTCAATTTTTTGGGATTTATTTTCCCCGTTTTGGGAATTGTGGTATTTATATATTTCTATTTTTTACAAAAACTGTTGCTCAAAATTAACACGATTGCAAATTCTCTTTTTTGTTTATTATTTAAAAATTGAAAATTCAAGCTCGAGGCCAATTTTGGTTTTTTGTTGTGTTCTTTATTTATAACCAATATTTCGTCCTTCTTTGAAGAACATCATCAGGGTTTAAAGTAACAAATCAAAAAACAACACTACACGTATTAAATCTACGTCTCGTTCCGTCGCTTATTGGATTCTTACTCTTTTGTCTTCAAGAACAGTTTCGATTTCTCAAAATAATTTTTTTATGAGAATTCCTCAAATTCTAGTGTGAATTATAACAAGATATTTATTTTTTTTGGCTCAAAATAAAAGTTATTATTTCTTTACAGTGTCGCCAACTACAATATAAGTATTTGTATAAAAAAAATTAAAAAAAATATTTTGTGTTGACTTTTTTGGACTTAGCCTCGATAAACATAAATTTGACTCACACTTAGTAATTATCCAGGCTAAGTCCAAAATTTTTAACATAAAATTATTTGTTCAAACATTTTTTCACACACACATTGATATTACTGTTGGCGACAATTTAAAAAAAAATATGTTGAGTGAAATTTTAATTTTTCATTTAGGTTTTTGTTACCGCAGAAAAGAAAAAGAGCCATATTGTAGTCTCTGTAATAATATAATATCTTTGAAAATATTATGATTGTAAACTAGTGTTATCCGAAGATATCACGTACGCTGCCAATTGAATAAACTCCACCTATATTTCTTTTTGGAATGCACTGACTTATTTTTTGTTTTCTTTTGAAAGAACAATGTTAAGGACGAAAGGTAGAGGGCTGGTGTTACGTGCTGTACGCCCATTTTATGTCACAGTGAGCCTTTTTTATTTCCTTTTCTTTTTGTTGTAAACACGCAATGGTGGGTGGTTCATTAAATTCGAATTGCATTGCGAAACCGTCAATCTTTTTTGCATCTTAAGCACTTTGATCTCTCTGCTTTAATCGGTGCATTATTACAACTCCTTCTCCTCCTCCCCCTCCCCAGAAGGACCCCCTTTCCCCCTGCAGCATTAAACATTTAAAGATTTCGCTATGCGGACATTGATTTATCGATCTCTCCCCCCAGTGCAATTTATTTTATTTTATCATCTCTGCGTTTTTAAGTTACTTCACATTTTATCTCTCTATACTACGTACGCCGGGTACGGGGATTTTCTAATGAAGATATTATATTTCACTGGCAGCGCTTATAAAAGATTCATCTAAATTACCTTTTTGGAGAAGAAAACAAAAAAATAATCGAATATTTCACACCCTTTTGTTGGCTGCAGGTTGAGAGGTGGGTGGGGGTCTACAAATTTATGGTTTTTATTGCTTTAATCCTTTACAATGCAAACGCTTTTGTTTCCTTTTTCTCCATCTCTGTGTGTGTGTATGTATATCTACACTTTGCTTTATGTACTTTTGCTAACGCTCCTTGCTAACCTAATACAATCTTCTTTTGCTCTTCTCATCTCTTCCCGCCTCTTCTCTACAATGTGGACACTACCAACTTGAATGGACGAAATGGAAATCCTTGCACACAATCTGCCACAAATAAATACAAATATGAATGGGAATGGATTACACCAACCGAATGGATGACACTGGGTTTGTGTTACTACCGAAATGACGACGACGATGGCGATGACGACAACACCATCTTCCTACAAAAAGGTCACGTGCTGGCAATCCGAAAGGGTCGTCTTATGACTCCCAGCACATTTACAGCTTTAAGCGGAGATCTCCATGTACAGATACAGTTCTCGCAAGACGAGCCCGAGAATGATACGTTATGGCAGCAGCAGCAGCAGCAGGAAACATCAACAACATCACGCACCACTGACAAGCACAAGACGTTAAGTGGTGGCAATGCCACAGCCACCACCAGCACCACCTCCGCCTGGGAAGTGGAGAATACCATAACAAGTACCCTGGTCATTAGCAAATACATTGATGAGGGCGATGCAGCGCCCCCGGCTGGCTCGGAAAATTCAGTTTTCAAAAGGCCCCCGGCCGGCAAAACATCAGCCAATGATTCCCTAGTTTTGCAACGCAAGCGCAAGGAGATCGTCCAGAATATCCCCGTTTTCCCCGATCCCCGTCACAATGTCACCCAGGTGGCCGTGCCCTGCCAGACTTTCATGTGGGGCGGCCTCTACGAAATGCAGCTGGTCTCAAACCTCAAGACCACCAATAAATTGCCAGCGAATCAATCGGAAACCAAAACCAAAACTGAAGCCACTCCCACCATGACCACCACCACCACTACCCTGATACCGGTGTTCGATGAACGTCTACGCCAGACGCTCGATGTACGATGGCCCAGTGCCGAGATGATTGTGAGTCCGGTGCGCCTCAGAACATATCCCGATATGCCCGTGGAGGTTACTCTACGTTTTCCCGAGGTTAACTGTGACAATGCCTGGAAACGCGAAGATTTGCCCGAATTTTGGCTGGAACTTATCTACTGCGGCAAAGAGCGCACCTGTTCCCAGCTAATGCCCCAGAACATCTCCAAGTCGAGCATACTCTTTGCCGAGCAGGTGCGTGGATTTCCCAAACAGAAATCCTTCAAATTGACCTGTGACCTCTTCGGTTTGGCCGGCAATTATGCCGTGCAGCTGAGACCCATGGTGCCGGCTCCCAATATACCCATAACCCGCAGATTCCTCTCCGTCGATTGGAGCGAGAAATATGTGTTCAATGTCTACGCGCGCAGCATCTTCCCCTGTGATCCTCACACGGGCATTGGGGTTTTGTATGAATATCCCGGTTGCATTTTGGAGCAGGGCGATCGGGTTCGTGTCTATGCCAAGTTGAGAGCCGATGTGGCTTCGCTCAAGCCGCCCACCTCGTTGCATTACATAGCCGAGCAGCGTGTGGTCAAGAATCAATATTCGCTGTATTTCAGCTGTGACCTGTTCACGGAGAAGTACGTGGAGTACTGCTTTGTGTATGTCACACAGGCGATATCGGGCGCTGTGGCGGATGTGCGCATGGATTGTGTGCCAACGTTGCCGGTGAAAGGTGAGTGAAAAATAAAAATATTTAGATTCTAGAAAATAGCTCAGATATAGGCTTAATTTGCAAAATATCCTCGAGGTTATGGGATCCTATCCAGTAGAAATATACCCAAAATATTTCATTCCAAATTAAGGTAACTTCTCTCAATCACTGAGCTATACCTTGGCCATAATTTGTTTGAGAGATGTTGTGATTTTAAAGCTCTATGTCTAACCTGTTCGTTCCATGAGAGCGGCCACGTAAATCTAATTGTTAAAATAGGAGCATTTAGGGTTCAGATAAGCAAAAAGCGGGATATGGAGAAGCTATGATTTTTTCTAAATTTGAGATTTTCCCAAAATTAACAAATTTTTTAGGCGATTTATCATAAAAAATATTTTGACGATTTTTTAAAAAAAAATGTTGGAAAAATATACCAATTTATTTGGCGGTTTTTTATATTGACGATATTTAAGGAATCATCTTGATTTTTATAAAAATTTGAGATTTTTCAAAAAAACTTACAGATTTTTCATAAAAACTACATATTGACGTTTTTTAAGGAATCATTTTCCATCATTTAAAAAAATATCAAATTTTTTTGACGATTTTTCATGTGATATTTATAAAATTTTGGTATTTTATAAAAAAATCACAGTTTTTTAAGACAATTTTTTGTAAAAATTTCCCATATTTTTTAGGCGATTTTTATAAAAATTTGATGTTTTATAAAAAAAATTTCCCAAATTTGTTGGGTGATTTTTCATGCTTTTTTATAAAAATTTGAAATTTTTGAAAAAACTTACCGATTTCATAAAAAACTATATATTGACGTTTTTAAAGGAATCATTTTCGATCTTTTGAAAAAAAATTATCCAAATTTTTTAACGATTTTTCAGTGATATTTATAAAAATTTGGTATTTTATAAATTTTTATAAAAATTTGAGGTTTTTTAAAAAACTTCCCGATTTTTCTTAAAAATTATATATTGTCGATTTTTTAAGGAATCATTTTCCATCTCTTTGGAAAAAAAATATCCAATTTTTTTTGACGAATTTTCATGTGCTTTTTATAAAAATTTGAGATTTAAAAAAAAAAATCCGAATTTTTTAAGACGATTTTTCATAAAAAAATATTTTGACGATATTTTAAGGAATCATTTTCCATCTGGATGGAAAAATATCCCAATTTTTTGGGAAGAGTTTTTGTGCGATTTTTACATAAATTTCGGATTAAAAAAATTCCAAAGTATTTAGGCGATTTTTCGTAAAAAAATATATTGACTTATTTTAAGGAATTTTTTAAGGAATAATTTTCCATCTTTTCGCAAAAAATTTCTCAAATTTGTTGTGGCGATTTTTCATAAAATATATTGACGATTTTTTAAGCAATTATTGTCCATCTTTTTGAAAAAAAATTGTTGGAAAAATATCCCATTTTTTTTGGCGATTTTTATAAAAAAAATATTGACGATTTTTTAAGGAATCATTTTCCATTTTTTTTGGAAAATATACCATACCAAAAAATTCCCCAAATTTTTAGACGATTTTTGATATTATTTGAAAATTAATAACGAGTTTTGAAATTCCCAATTTTTAAGGCGATTTTTCATAAAAAATATATTGACGATAATTTTGGGATTTAAAAAAAAATCACAAACTATTTAGGCATTTTTTCATAAAAAAATATATTGACGATTTTTGTTTAGGGAATCATTTTCAATCTTTTTGAAAAATATCCCAATTTTTCTAGACGATTTTTCATAAAAAATATTTTAACTGTTTTCATTTCACTCCTTTTGAAAACAATTTTTGGGAAAAATATACAAATTTTTTGTGATTTTTGAAAAAAATTGAAATTAAAAAAAATCATATTTTTAGGCGATTTTTCATAAAAAAATATATTGACGAATTTTTAAGGAATAATTTTCCATCTTTTCGGAAAACTTTCCCAAATTTGTTTTGGCGATATTTCATGAAACATATTGACGATTTTTTACGGAATAATTGTCCATCTTTTTGAAAAAAAAAAATTGTTGGAAAAATAACCCAATTTTTTGGCGATTTTTATAAAAAAATATATTGACGATTTTTTAAGGAATCATTTTCCATTTTTTGGAAAAGTTTTGTTGGAAAAATATACCAATCTTTTGCGCAATTTTTAAATTGATTTTTATAATAATTTGAGATTTTTAAAAACATTAGACAAATTTTTAGACGATTTTTGATAAAAAAATGAATGACGATTTTTTAATCATTTTCCATCTTCTTTTGTTGTTGGACCAATTTTTTGGGCTATTTTTCATGAGATTTTTATAAAAATTTGGAATGATTTGAACTGGGATATTGTCCTGGCTCAAGACCATTTTGCTTCTATATTTAATAGAATGCAAATTTATTTACAAATGGCATGGTGACAAAAAATTTTTTAAACGCAAATTCGGCAAGTGAGTTGTGATTCTCGTTCGTTTGTGTGAATTATCTCCTTATAGAGGCCGGGTTTGATGTTGAAAAGTCGCTGCGAAGCCACTTGAAAAGACTTCTGACATGGTCGAAATCATGATCGTGGTAGTCTGCAGCCAAGTAATAAATGTCACCATGCCATTTGTAAATAAATTTGCATTCTATTAGATATAGAAGCAAAATGGTCTTGAGCCAGGACAATATCCCAGTTCAAATCAAATATTGATTACAGACCAAAAAAAAAAATGCAAACGAAAAAACTAAAACAAATTTGGAATTTTATAAACAATTTCCTACTTTCTGTTTGTTTTGTTTTTTCATTCAAATTTGGCGATTTTTAAGGTGTCATTTTCCATCTTTAAAAAATTGTGTGAAAAATTTCCAATTTTTTTTTGGCGATTTTTCATGTGATTTTTGTAAAAATTTGGGATTTTTAAAAAGTTCCCCATATTAGGTGATTTTTTATAAAAATATATATCGACGATTGTTTAAAGAATCATTTTCTATCTTTTTGACCAATAAAAAAACTTTTTTTGTCGGTTTGATTTTTTAAAAAATATGGGATTTTATAAAAAATATCCCAAAACTTCAGACGATTTTTCAAAAAAAAAAATCATTTTCCATTTTTTGAAAAAAATTGTTTTCATCCCAATTTTTTTGACGATTTTTCATTTGATTTTTATAAAAAAATAGGCATTTTTCAATTTCTCAATTTTTTAGGCGATTTTTCATAAAAAATATTGACGTTCTTTTTGTTTTTTTTTTTAATATCCCAAGTTTTTGGCGAATTTCTGTCTGATTTTTATGTTTATTTTTTTTTTGATGTGATTTTTATAAAAATTTGAGATTTTCCATCATTTTCCATATTTTTGGACAATTAAAAAAAAACATTTTTTTTGGGCGGTTTTTCATGTGATTTTTTAAAAATATGGGATTTTATAAAAAAATAGAAATTTCAGACGATTTGTCATAAAAATCATCATTTTCCATTTTCGAAAAAAATAGTTTTCATCCCAATTTTTTTGGACGATTTTTTATGGAATAATTTTCCATATTTTTGTGGTAGTCTGCAGCCAAGTAATAAATGTCACCATGCCATGTAAATAAATTTGCATTCTATTAAATATAGATGCAAAATGGTCTTGAGCCAGGACAATATCCCAGTTCAAATCAAATATTTTTTTATTTTAGATTTTCCAAAAATAACCAAATTTTTAGGCGATTTTTCATAAAAAATCATCATTTTCCATTTTTCGACAAAAATTTGTTTTCATCTCAATTTTTTGGACAATTTTTCATTTGGATTTTTATAAAAAAAAATTGGCGATTTTTTTTAAAGATTTATTTTCTATCTTTTTGATTTTTTTTTGAAAAATATCCCAATTTTTTTTGGCGATTTTTCATCCGATTTTTGTGTTTATTTTATTCATGTGATTTTTATAAAAATTTGAGATTTTCCATCTTTTTGGAATTTTTTTTTTGAAAAATATCCTAATTTTTTTTGGCCATTTTTCATAAAAAATATTGACGATTTTTAAGGAATCGATATTTATTTTTTTGGAATAATATCCTAATTTTGTGTACGATTTTTATGTGATTTTTTGTGTTTATTGTATTTTGGGTAATTTCTTTTTTCGCCACTTTTTCTATGTTTTTTTTTTTAATTTGTTGGCCACATTTTTCTTGAGCGTGTTTTGTAATTTCTCTCTTTTATACTTTTTTAGGCGGTTTTCCATGTCTCAATTTGGTATATTTCCTGAACGCCCTTTTTAATGTAACCTTCATTTCTCATCAAAAATTATTCCCAGAATCAAATCTGTTCCAATGACTCCCCCAGTCACTTCTAATCCGATTTAAATTAATTGCCAAACACCCCTGAATTGATTTAAGGCCTTCTTGAGCAGTTCTGCTTTCATTTCCTTAATGAGAAAATCTTTCCTGAAATTTAATTCAATTTGAATTTCAACGAATCGATGTCATTTCCCATCCATTAACATTTCCATTCATTGATTTACAAAAAACTGATACTTTGTTGTCTTCCTCGAAGACTGTTATCGCTCTCGCTCTATCTCTGTCTGTCTCACCAATCTGGCCAAAGTGATTATTTCGAAATCATGTATTTTTTGTGTGAAAATGAAATCAGGACTTAAATGTCATAACCACCCTCCCTCCCCTCGGCCCATCCAACCTTGTGTTCATACGCATATACATATGACATCCTTAAAAGCGAACGTCCGCGTGTGCATTCGCATCATTTGACATCAACGTCATTGTGTCGTCGGTTGTCCGTCGTCAGTCGTCTGTCATCTGTCGTTTGTCGTCATTATGTCGTTATCGTTGCGACGAACGATTATCCGCTTTATTTCATGTAGTTTTAGCCTTTCAGCAATTGCAACAGCGCCACTACGACATGAACTCAATCGCAGTGCACGCACAGAGGCACAGGAATCAGGATAATAGCACTACACCAGAGAGATTGTGTGTGCGTGCCTATGTATAAGTGTTAATATGTATGTATGTATGTGCGGATGTGTATGACTGATATCTGATGTGGTCTATCGTTTTATTGCAATATTTGCAACAACAAGGCTTTTATTGTGCCCTGCTTGACTTGGCCTAGCCCGGGTTGGCCTGAATGGGCTGACGACGCCGATGCCGAGGATGCATGTTTTAATGCGTTTAAACAATGCCGGATGTATTTTGTGCCATTGTGTCTTAACTCTTTTTAAGAGCCACCGCATACACTCTGTACACAGTTGCTTACATTGGTGCTTACAGTGGTCCGCCAATGAATTACAACCAACAGGGAGATGGTTGGCATCGTTTTTTATTCTTTTTTTGCGGGAGAAGGAAAAACTTGACAAAATCTGAAAAATTTTAGCATCCTTCCTGCCATTTTTTGAGACATTTCAAATTGTGGAAAAAGTGATTGTGATTTCCAAATGTCACAATTTCTTAGCGGGCTAATGTACTGTCATATTCATTACATTTAGTGCATTGGTGTCGAGGAGTAATTTGTTGCCAAACAATTCCCCTGGTATTGTGGGCACGCACATCCATACTCATCCACCCACCAACATCCAACAGCCAACAGATAATACCCGCATTTGTTTATTTCCCGGTAAACAACATTTATTGTTCGCTGAATGAATATCCACCACTACAGTGGTAATATCTATGTAGCTCATCCATTCACACAGTGGATTATATGCACGAGTATGTTTGTATATTTGGTCGAGTCGAGTTATTTTCATTCACGTTGTAAGCTGATATTAAAAAAATTACTTTTGAAGTTTTTGTTTCCATCTCCATGACAATGCCCTGAAATAGGTCAGAACCCCGCCCCGCTTCCCCCACCTCATATGTCTTGAGCTTTTCAATTGTTTTGCCACAGCAGCTATCACTTAACCCAAAAAAAATTCTCAACTTAACTTTTGTTTGCAGAATCCGACACGGGAGGCTGGGGTCCTTGGAGTGAATGGACGCCCTGTTCGACGAACTGTCTTGGCGGCACCCGGAATCGTTATCGCTTTTGTGATTCGCCACCACCGCGTTATGGCGCGAAATTTTGCGAGGTATGTATGAATACGAATATTAGACAATGTATGTCATCTATCATTTTGTAGATATATTTAGACATATGTCATCATGGTTTATGAAATGTCAAATGAAGTAAGTAACATTTTTAGTTTTGAACTTCAGAAATTTATTTATGGATTATGGACAAAGGGCTTTCCAATTTTGTATATTAAGTTTGAATTTTATTTTGCTTGATTTTTATTAGTTACCTTCATTGGCATTTCAGCTGGCATTTAGCCTGCATTTGTATGAAGGTGTGTAATTGCACAATATGCAGTTACTTTCTTGAGATAGTTTTGTGTTTGCTCTTAGCATTCGTTCATTCAGCAGCAGCAGCAGCATCTTCCAACGCGATAAATGCTACAGTATTCACAATTCACGAAACTTAATGGCAATTTTGTAAATGGAAAAACTTTTAAGAGCAATTCACAATTTTAAGCCACATTGTTGAGAAGGTATGCAGTGCGTAAGTGATGTGTAAGCGAGTGCACAAGGATTATGAGATGCCAACTATTTGCCGAAGTTGAAGGTGGTAACAGGAGCGCAGGAGATCATAACAAATCTTCCCAGGGATAATTTTCATATAGGCCACATGGAATAGTTTTTCTTTTTTTATGGGAAAAGGTTTACTTTCGGGGAAAGAAGTCAAGTTAGTCGGGCTAAGGCACTATTTTTTATAAAAAAGTGTTCCTCATGTGGGAAATTTGTCGTGAGATTTTCACAATTTTTCAAAGGAGAATATTTGCATAAAAATACAAGATTTTGCCATTTCAGTTTACATCTCTCATAATTTTGTCGAATCGAGGTCCAATAAAAATACTTAAAATTCAATGAAACAAGTAACTAAGCTTCAGTTGGCTAACCGACTTATATAGGATCCGCCAAATAACTTTTTGAAAATGCTATAAAAAAACTACTGAATATTTTTTTGAAAGTACAATCCTTCCGGTTAATAATGGAAAATAATTTCATTCAAATGGCTGCTGAGGGACCCCACAAATAATAATCCAACGGTTGAATAGTTGAAAAAAAAACGTTAGATGGCGGACCCTATATATACCCTCACTCTCAGAGAACACATAGAAGTTATAAGAACAGGATAATTTGTGTGGAAGATATTAGGAGGTTCGTGTCACACATTTCGTCTACATTTATAAAACAATTGTATAAACATGATCAAAAATCAAGTCATAGTGGATTCCAAGCACTAGTATAGAAGTATGAAGGATTTAATATTATCTAGGATAAAGACAATTGTGTGGGAGTTACAAGAAGAGGCGTAAATATTTTTTAGGTTTCAAACATTTTCAAATATCACATTTCAAATGATTTTGATATGGATGTTATATCGGTTTTATTGTAACCAAAGTTTATGCCACTTTGTGTGGTAGGTACCACAAGGGGTGTGGCAATTTCGTCCTTATTCCATGCGAATGTAACCACTAAAATGGCATTGCTAAATATCAAATTTCATAGTATTCCGATCATCAGTAGTAGAAGTTATGACAGCCTTAATTTTACGCAGTTTAGGGTGATTTGTGTGGGAGGTACTGGAAGGGGCGTGGACAAACCCGTCATATTTAGTACACTTAAAGTGATTATAAAAACATTATCAAATACCAAAATATAACTGGTTTCGATTATCCGTGTGGAAATTATTTGGGTTTTATTTTAACATTGAAATATGGGCTATTTGTGTGGGAGGTACCAGTAGGGGCGTGGCAATTTCGCCCATCTTGGAACTTAAACTAAGTTTGGGATAAATATTACCATGTACAAAGTTTGAATCGATTGCTTAACGCATTTCAAGAGTTATCGTGGTCACCAGCCAGCCAGACAATCGGACGGACATGGCTCAAACACCTTAAAAGGCCCAAACATACTTAGGATCTTAAGTCACTCCTTTAATGCGTTACACTTTTTTTCTGTCCCAAATGATATATACCCTCCTATTCTGTAGAGTGAGGGTATTTATATATATGCCCGAATTCGTCAAAAAGATAAAAACGATGAAAAAATTGCTGGATTTTTCGTTTTTTTTTTAACGAATTCCCAAAATGGGAAAGATGTGTTCCAAAATTAGAGATTTTTTATTAATTTTTTTTTTATCATTTTTATCTGTTTTGATGATTTTTTTAATACCCGAATTTGACAAAATGATAAAAACGATAAAAAATACTATATTTTCTTCTTTTCAAAAACAAAAAACGAATTCCCAAAGTGGGGAAATGGTGTTCCAAAATTGGAGATTTTTTTATTAAAATGTGTTTTTTTATTATTTTTATCTGTTTTGATGAATTTTCGTCAAAAGTATAAAAACGATGAAAAATTTGGATTTTCCACTTTTCAAAAAAAAAAAATCCCTAATTCAGGTATAAAAATGCCCGAATTTGTCAAAAAGTTAAAAAACGATGAACAAAATGCTGGATTATTCGTTTTTTTTTTTTTCAAAACAACGAATTCCTAAAATGGGGAATATGTGTTCCGAAATTGGAGATTTTTTTATTAAAATGTTTTTTTTTTATCATTTTTATCTGTTTTGATGATTTTTTTAACACCCGAATTCGACAAAGAGATAAAAACGATAAAAAAAGTACTAGATTTCCTTTTTTCAAAAACAAAAAACGAATTCCCAAAGTGGGGAAATGGTGTTCCAAAATTGGAGATTTTCTATTAAAATGTTTTTTTTTATCATTTTTATCTGTTTTGATGATTTTTTTAATACCCGAATTCAACAAAAAGATAAAAACGATAAAAAATACTAGATTTTCCTTTTTTTCAAAAACAAAAAACGAATTCCCAAAATGGGGAAGATGTGTTCCAAAATTGGAGATTTTTTTATTAAATTTTTTTATCATTTTTACCTGTTTTGATAAAGTTTCGTCAAAAGTATAAAAACGATGAAAAAATTGGATTTTCCACTTTTCAAAAAAAATTCCCAGATTCGTCAAAAAGATAAAAATGATAAAAAAAATACTAGATGTTCCATTTTCCATCAAAAAAACCGTTATGTTTATACCCTACACCACAGGGTATAATGTATTTGTGCATTTTTTTGTAACACCCAAAAGGAGGCGAGATATACATACCTACCCAACGTTTATTATACCAATCGACATAGAATCACTTTTTGAATCGATGTCCGTCTGTCTGTCTGTCTGTTCGTCCGTCTGTCTGTCTGTCCATCTATTCTTGTAATCACGGATCAGGTCGCAATTATGGTCCGATTCTAACGAAACTTGCCACAAACGATTTTTTGCATGCCAAAGACGGAAGCTATTTACGACGCAAATTGGTTCAGATTTAGCTATAGCTCCCACACAAATGTTGCTCCCGATTTGACTTTTTCTTCTCTAGAAGCCACATAATTGAAGCGATTTTGACAAAAAAAAATTGCACAACGTCTTATATCTAAGATAAAAACATTTGTGGTGAAAATGGGTCAAATCGGTTCAGATTTAGATATAGCCACCATACAAATTTCGCTCCCTATTTGACATTTTCCGGTCTAGAACCCGTAAATTTAAACAGATTTGGTTCAAATTTGGCTTAACACCTTATATTTCATCTAGAAACATTTCTTGTTATAATGGGTCAAATCGGCTCAGATTTATATATAACTCCCATACAAATGTCGCACCCGATTTGACTTTTTTTGCTCTAGAAACCACATAATTTAACCAATTTTGATTAAATTACACAGTGCAACACGAAAAAAAATAACCATATACGGACACCGCTACATGATAAAAGACCAAAAAAAAAGACCCGTGTTTTTTTTCCCCCCAAAGTCATGCACTTTTTTTTATGGGCCCCCAGAGATTTGAGGCCTCGGTGTAATTTTTGGAAAAAAGTGATCATATTCTCAGGCTCATATCTTGCAAACCGTTCGGAATTTTGATTTACTCTCTGAGGCAAAGTTCTAGCTCTTGTCATAAAGAACAAAAATTGTGAACATATAAAATCAAAAAAACTTCATCTTCAAGGTCAAAATCGCAAATGTCGTCGAACACATCTTATAGGCTATAGTGGGTGTAGGTAGCGTATACGTGCTGTTGATTAAGGATAATATCACTCATACGCACTGTAGTCCGACTGACCATTAACAGAAACAGTCCTTCAAGATATATTTTTCCTACCTAAACGATGTTAAGAATCAGTCCTCGGAAGTTCATATGTTCTAGAAAGTTGTTTATTGAGATCATAGGTACATTTTTGTAGTTGATTGTTTCCCTGAATTTTCAGCGGTTTGCTACCTATGGACCTGAACAGGGGAAAAAAGGTTAAAAAAATCGAATTTTTTTAAGTTTTTGCGATTTTGACCTTGAAGATGAAGTTTTTTTGATTTTATATGTTCACAATTTTTGTTCTTTATGACAAGAGCTAGAACTTTGCCTCAGAGAGTAAATCAAAATTCCGAACGGTTTGCAAGATATGAGCCTGAGAATATGATCACTTTTTTCCAAAAATTACACCGAGGCCTCAAATCTCTGGGGGCCCATAAAAAAAAAAGTGCATGACTTTGGGGGGAAAAAAAAACACGGGTCTTTTTTTTTGGTCTTTTATCATGTAGCGGTGTCCGTATATGGTTATTTTGAAATGACTTCAAAAATGTTGCACAGTGTTAGTTACAACACCTCATATTTTAACTAGAAACATCTGTGGCAAAAATGTGTAAAATCGGTTCAGATTTAGTTATAGCTCCCATACAAATTTCGCATTTCCACATACCTTCCGATTTTATTCAAATTCGGCAGGACATCTTATATTTACACTAGAAACATCTATGGTAAAAGTGGTTGAGATCGGTTCAGATTTATATATAGCTCCCATACAAGTGTCGTTTACATTTTCACCGAATTGAAATCTAGTGGAGTAGAAAGTGTAGGGTATCATATAATCGGTCTCGACCGACTTTCGCCTTTCCTTATTAGTATAATTAATAGACCCTTGGAAGCACTTTAAATACAAATTTTTTATTCTTGTCTTAGAATAACTCATTGGTAGAATTATTGGCCGTATTGATTTTTTGTGGGTTTTCAAGGTGACAACTAAAAGCTCATATTTCTTAGAAACAGTTTGTAAAAATAAATAGGAGAAATCAATACCTTTCGATTGATGAATATCGAACGAAATATTTTGCAAATCATCATTAAAATTTATATTTAAAGTACTTTCAAAGGGTCTTTTATTCCAGAAAAAAATTTTGAGAAAAATGTAACAAAAAATAATTACGCATGATTTTTTGAGTTATTTTTTGGAGCGTTTGGCTCACAGACGGCTTGATCTGGGAACGAAATATTTTGCAAATCATCATTAAACAATCCAAACTTTATTTTCGTGGGGTGACTGGAAATTGCTTTTCTGTTTGTAAGGACCGCGACCCAGCCTAATATATAGTACCCATACAAAAATCGTTCCTTATATAAATTTTTCCTCCAATTTCAATTGCAATGGGGAAGAAAGTGGAGGGTATTATATAGTCGGCCCCGCTCGACTTTAGCCTTTCCTTACTTGTTTTGAATACGCTTCAAGTGTTATTTTGATTTATAGTCAGGGAGTAATACCATAAGCCATAAAAGCAGTTGTATAGCCTCGCCCTATAAGTGGACAACGTGAAGTTGCCAGCATTAATCAGCAGGTAATACTGTGGAATACACTCCGTGGTGGAGGGTATATAAGATTTGACCGGCCGAATTTAACGCCTTTTTAGTTGGTTTTATCTCTTTTTGTCCTGTTTTCCCCTGAAAATTAGTTACAAATTAGTTTGCACATCTACATCGGCTGAATTTCACGCTTCCAGCTGCAGGACCAGCTAGGTTAAATCCCTATTTAAAATGTTTCCTACATAAAGCCTAACAAAGAAAGGATTTGTATTAATTTTAAAAATATATTTCTATGGAAAAGGAACATGTAATTGTCTTTATTAAATTGCCGCAGGCTGATTAGCGCAAGAAAGCATTCATTGCCATGGCTAACACAGCCACCTGCTCGGTATACGCTTCTGGCCATATCCATGGCTCCGCACTGTACCGAATATGAAAAAGGCGAACACAATAGTGTGCTGGCGCTGCTGCCACCATACAACTTCGTGGAGAGGAAAAGTTTTTAATTGTATATATTGTTTGCTTACAACGGGGAAAATCCACGAAAAACTAGTTGGTGCTGGCGCTTGTTGGAGAGACAATGCTTAAAATAATGCATTTTTGTTGAACAACAACAGAATATATAACTCCAGCGAACCGAATACAACAACACAAGGATAGTGCTCAAGAAAAGTGAGCATTTTTCAGCAAAAGCAAAAACAAAAAATGAAAACATTGTTATCATCTCCTAGGTTTTGGCCAAGAAGAACAATTTATGGAAGAACAAAAAAAAAAAGAAGAAAGAAAATGGAAGGAAAACTTCTGGAATTTTTATGGGAAAACTTTGGATCGACGACATAAAACGGGTTAACATTGTGCCGAGGTGGCAACATTGTTGTGAATGTGGCACATACACAGCGGCACCTGTTGTCAATGACAACCGGAAATGATTGTTAAATCAATAAATATTTCAATTTCTTGCGTTGGAGTTGCTTGTTTTGTTTTCAGTTCTTGTTGAAAACCAAACGTGTTCGCGTTTTGTACTTCGGATTCGTAGGGATTTCTGGTATCGTTTCGTTTAAATCATGGGCAAAAAGGGTAAAAAGGACAAGAAGCCCAAAGAGGATCCCAATAAATTAACCCAAGTCGACCGCACCTTCTACGAGCTGACCATAACGGATCTCAATCAAAAGTTGGCCCGCCTACGCAGTCATTTGGTGACGTTGGACGAGAACAATGTCACCCTGAAGGAGCAGTTGAAAGGTGTCACCGAGGAGCGCACCGATGTGGCTGCTCATTTGGAGAAGACTTTGGCCGAGCGCACCGATACCATTACCGAGCTGGAAGAACGTTTGGTGGAGATTACAAAGGTGCGCAATAAGGAAAAGACGGCGGCTGCTGAGCACATCAAGGAACTCGAGGCCAAGTACAAGGCCATGCACGACCAGCTGACCTCGGAGATAAAGCTGCTCAACGGCAAGTTGAATTCACTGGACGAATTTCGCATTCAACGTGATGTCCTCATGGCCAAATTCGATGATCAAGAGGCCGAGGCCAAGGAAAAGGAGAGGCTGCACCAAGAGCTCATCTACAGCATGGAACAGAGGGCCGTGGTCGAGAAGGATGCCTTGAAAAAGGAGGTGGAGGCCAAGTTGCTGCAAGTTTCCGAGGATTTCACGCGATCCAGTGAAATACGCAATGCGGGCTATACCCGCCGCCTGATACGGGAGAACATAGCTCTCCAAAAGGAAATCGACTCCTTGGTTCTCTCGCAGATCAAAATGCAACGTGACTTCAATGACAACGAGCTCAAGAACAAAGAGATGGCCGAGCAATTTGCCACCCTTGATCAAATGAAGTCCGAGCTGATACGCAGTGCCCAGAACAAAATCAAAATTATCGAGAAGCTGACGGACAACTATGAGCGTCTCAAGTCGAAACATGTGGAGGCCCTGAAGTACCGCAGCCTCTATGAGAATCTCGCCAAGAGAGATGTCTGCGATCGTTTCACCGTCAACGATCTGTCCAAGAAGTTGGCGATTTTGGGACAACGTGTAGAGAGTCTAAAGTTGGAGAAGAATCGTCTGCTGTCGCTGCATGATCAGCATGAGCAGGAAATTATACGTTTAAAAGGAGTCTTGCAACAGATAAGGACCACTATCCAGGTGGCCATCAATGCCATAGAACAGGACAAAAGGCCGCAGACTCTGCCGGATTCTCAGAGGTCGTCAGCTGTGCTGGATGAGGCCCAAGCGGAGGCCGCCGCTTTAAGAAAACTTCAACGCCAAGATTTACTGAACGAACTGCTGGAGATTGTCAGCAACCAGGTGGACGCCGAAACTTGCTCAGTGGCCACTCCCTCACAATCCCAAACTTCTCTGTATCGTCCGGGGAAAATGGGCTTTTTGCCACGCTCCACGGCTTCGCTCATGGAACTACTCAAACGCGATGTCCATAGGCTGGTGTCCGCCGATATTATCGCCAGTGCCTATCAAACGAAAAAGGAGGAGGGCAAAATCATACCCAAAGATCGTATTAGTGAAGCCGGCTCCATTATCGATGTTCAAATGGGTTCCACTCTTTACGTGTCCGAATCGCACGATGAAATGGATGAGGCCGTACAGCCGGATGAGGAGCCCGAGGATATGGGCGAAGAAGGTAGCAGCAGTGAGTATGACGAGGTTCAAGCGGAACGACGCCAAACTATGCAACAGAGGACACAGTCCGTGGCGAGTGCCACATCTTTGGAGAAGGAACCGGGAACATCGGCGACGGCTGTGGATGCTGTCTCGCGCGGTTCACGAGTATCGCGCATGTCCAGGCAGAAGAGTCTGCCGCAAACGGACGACGAGGCTTATACGATAAACCTGTTTTATTAGTCTTGGGCAAATTTAGAGTGAATATCTGTTTTTATAGAACAATGTAGAACAAATTAATAAAAAAAAAATAATTTAAATAAACGGAGCAAAATATTGGCTGCCATATCCGAAAGCATTTATCAAAGGTTTAAAGTGTACTTGTACATAAAGCAGAGATAAATGTTTTTGGTTATGACAGTGGGTGTTTGTTGTGTGAAAAGAAATGGGGAAGGGAAAATTGGGGAGATTTCTACAAAAATAATAGGAATGAGCTTTACTTTCGGATGAAGTGATCGAAGAAAAATTTTGTCTACAATTTTTTTTTAATTGAATGAACTTATTTGAATTAAGTTCGGAACTTGTAGCATTTCAATTTGGCTGAAAGGATGATGGTTTTTAAGAAAATATTCAATACTATTCAAGGGGTATTTATAAAGGTGATAGCAGGAGCCCAGCTGACTGATTTTTTTTTTTCATTCAAAAGTAACCGAAACTGTCAAATCCCATATATTTTACTTTGACAGCATGGCTCACCATTCAAAAAATTACTTATATTTTGTTGTTGCCGAATTTGTTTTTGCTCTGCTGCTATCACCTGTATAAATACGCCTTGATACTATTCTACCAAAAACAGCCGAATGAACATTAATTCCGCTTGAAATTGTTGAACCAAAAGTTCGCCTTCCTCTACAATTTTCGAAATTGGACATTTACTTATTCGATTCGATTTTATTTTTTTAATTTGTCTCTTCCTCTTTTCAGGGCTCTTCGGTTCAGACCGAAAAATGTGGCAAATCCATTGGCGACACCTGGGATTGCATTTACGAAACGAGTGGTTCGTCGACCAATAAAAATAATCGCACCGATGTTTCACAGGAAATCGGTCCTGGTTGCCGCTGTGGCTGTATCGTGCACTTGGGAGCCTCCAAACCGAAACGAATTATAGCCGGCGCAACACAAAGCTGTCCGGGCAGATCATTTTGGTTGCTACAGGTAAGTGTTTCTTGTTTGAGTTTCTAACGCACAGAAGGTGGTGTAAAATCAGGTCATAGGCCAAGCCTTTCATTCCTTGTAAATATGATATCCAACTAAATTTTCTCCCAAAACCTGAGGCAACTAATCTTCAGTATCCCAATTTTGTTGTAAATGTCAAACAAAAAGTCAAAGTAGTTCAAATTTACAATTTTAAGTGGCCCACCCTATATAACATTTTCTGATGTATTTTGGCTTTCAAAACTCGAGAACAATATAAAAAAATGTTTGTGGTAAATTTACTAAAATTCAAATTTTCGGCGAAGGCACCTTAAATATTTGTACTCTCAATTTTTAAATATATATCCGATAACAGCCGGTTATGTGTTAAATTGGTTTAGGAACAGCCTCCAAATTTTGGGAAAAATTAATTCTTTTTTATTTTGGTCTATAATCAATATTTGATTTGAACTGGGATATTCTCCTGGCTCAAGACCATTTTGCTTCTATATTCTATTTATATATTCTATTAAATATAGATCCAAAATGGTCTTTAGCCAGGACAATATCCCAGTTCAAATCAAATATTGATTACAGACCAACAAAATATAAACGAAAAAACTAAAACAAATGGGCGTTGGCACGGCAGAAGTATTGCTGACTAACTATACCTGCATATACACATACTTGCATATGCAACTCAATGAGATGCTTGTAAGATGGCATGTGTACTTTATTACTTGGTGCGATTTTTTAAACGCAAATTCGGCAAGTGTGTTGTGCTTCTCGTTGGTTTGTGAGAATCATCTCCTTATAGAGGCCGGGTTTGATGTTGAAAAGTCGCTGCGAAGCCACTTGAAAAGACTTTTGACATGGTCGAAATCATTATCATGGTAGTCTGCAGCCAAGTAATAAATGTCACTATGCCATTTGTAAATAAATTTGTATTATATTAAATATAGATGAAAAATGGTCTTGAACCAGGACAAGTTCAAATAATAGTTCTTTCCCGAAAAAATCTACTGTTGCTGGCACAAAAAAATCTTAAAAAATAGAAGAAAAATCGAAAAAAAAACATTTTGTTTTATTTTTCAATAGATAACATCCCAGCAAAAAAAAATGGAAGTACTTCCGTAGGAAGCTCATTTTAATCACATCTCAAAATCCAAATGTGTCATTTTACGAATAGCATTTTCACAAGTGAATGGGAACGTCTTTTAAGTATGGGGTCACAGAGGTAAGGTGCCCGCTTTGCACTCAGAAGGTCTGGGGTTCGAATTGTGGCTCGGGACAAATTTTTGTTTTTTTTTATTAATTTTATAAATAAACAATATCTAATTTTTATGTAATTTTAACAATTTCAATATTTTTGCTTAAAAAATATTTTTTTTTTTAATTTTTTGTTAATTATTAATACTATATAATATCAGTAAAATTAGGTAGTGTTAATGTATTTAATACTAATTTAATTTAATATTTATTTGCGTTATATATTAGTTCATATTAAATAAATATTGTGTTAAGTTTCCTAGCGAAAAAAAATTGTTAGATTCAGTTATTCACCACTCACAACAGAGGATTGGATATATGGTTATAGTGCCTAGTAGCAACCAGAAGGTCCGAAGCAGTTCTACCCTCCGTAGCGGCGGAAACTAGTGAAAAAGTGGTTCCTTTGCAACACTTTAATATAACCATCAAATCTTTCAAAATAAAGATGAGAAAGATCTTGACGTGCTCTCTTTTTGAAAAATAATCAATACAAAAATACAATACAAATACAAAAAACAACGAAACCGAATCATTGACAACACTATGCAACAAAAATTTTGTCGAATAACAACATTTTCTGATGTATTAAAAAATTTTTAGGTAATTTTTTTTTTACTAAAATTCCAATTTTCTCTCATTTCGGAAATATAAGACCGGTTATATGTTAACTTAAAGTTACTCATAATGGCTACAAATATTTTTTCCACTTTCTTTCACTTTCACATAGACAAACAGTGGTTTAGGAAGAGCCTCCAAAAATTGGGAAAAATTAATTTTTTCAAAAAAAAAAATTTTTGCTGGCACAAAAAATCGTAAAAAATAGAAAAAAGAAAACTCGGAAAAAAACTATTTAGTTTTATTTTTAAAAGCTAACATTGTAATGCATAAAACAATGTTTATGTGTAAAAAATCTATGTAAATGTACGATACTCTTTGTAGAAGCAAACATTTTTAAAATCATGTTTTATTATAATTTTCAATTTTAGTATAAATGTCTCGAAAAATACCTTAACAAATTAGATAAAAAAATATTTTATTTTATTTTGCAATAGCAAAGGCCTAGTAAAAGAAAATCTATGAATAAATGAACAAGTTATGGTCCTTCAATTTAAGCAAAGCTATGTAAAAAATGGCACGCGGTTTTTTTTAAATGCCTCTACTTCAACAATTATTCCTTGTTTTCTTCGTTAAGATACCAGCTATTACAAACAAAACAATATATTATTTTATATAAATTTTTAATGGGACCTTAATAAAAATTAGAAAAATCATGAAAAATAAAAAAATTGCATCTATAAAGATTATCATTACTTGCACATTTACTTCCATATAAAGATTGTTTTCGGCATTAGAATATTAGATATTAAAAAATAAAACGATATAGTTTTTTTCGACTTTATTCTATTTTTTTTTATGATTTTTTCGTGCCAGCAATAATAGATTTAAGAAAAGAACATTTTTTCCAGAATTTTTGAAGGCTGTTCCTAAACCACTGATTTGTAGACATCTTAATTAGCTTTAATTGAACATAAAAGTATATCTAACGGACCAGTATATCTAAAATTAGAGTACAAATTTTAAAGGTACCTACGACGAAAATTTTAATTTTAGCAAAAATTTAAAAAAAAAAAATATATATATCCATAAAATCTTTTTGTCTTGATTTTATTAATCATCATTATTGATCACACAAAATGAATTTTTTTTCTACTTGGACACACAAAATTTTTTATGGATATAATTGAAAGTGATATTAAACAATTTTCTCCTATTCACTGTATAATCATTGGACAAAAAAAATATCTCTTTTTTGCCTAGTGTAACCTTTTTTAGTGTAACCTTTTATGTAATCAGAATTGGGATTATACAAATTTCTCCTCTTTCAACAGTGTTATCATTGTAAGAATTTGAAATATTTGACATTTTTATATTGATCCGTGGAAGAGGATAAAATTCTGAAGTCGAATTTTCTTCGGGCATTATCAGGGATCGTATAATTTACACATATTCTTAATATAAAGAGTGATTTTTTTGAGGTTAGGATTTTCATGCATTAGTATTTGACAGATCACGTGGGATTTCAGACATGGTGTCAAAGAGAAAGATGCTCAGTATGCTTTGACATTTCATCATGAATCGTCTTACAAACGAACAACGCTTGCAAATTATTGAATTTTATTATCAAAATGCGTGCTCTGTTAAGAAAGTTCATTGCGCGCTTCCATTTTATGGTCAGTTTAATCGACCCACTGAAGCGGCTATTCGGGCTATTGTGACTAAATTTCGCACCAAATTTACATTGTTGGACATTAAACCACCAACACGCTTACGTAGAGTGCGAACTGAAGAAAATATCGCAGCTGTATCGGCCAGTGTTAATGATGACCACCAATTTTCGATTCGTCGCCGTTCGCACCAATTGGGTCTCTGTTACTCAAAAACGTGGAAATGCCAAAATTGGACTAAGCGGATGGACCACCTAAGACGCAGCCGCGGTCAACATTTAAATGAAATTATCTTCAAAAAGTAAATGTCATGGACCAATCTAACGTTTCAAATAAAGAACCGATGAGATTTTGCAAATTTTATGCGTTTTTTAAAAAAAAAAAGTTATCAAGCTCTTAAAAAATCACCCTTTACAATTGAAATATCAGAAATTGGAAACTATATAAATGTACCAGGAAAATATGTTAATTTTTGAAGAATTTTAAGACAATCATCTTCAGAGTCTTCAAATAGCATCAGAAGTGGGATCATACAATTAACTCTTCTTTACTATAAATCCAATACGCCTTAACAATTCTTTGTAGGGGTATATATTGCTAATTCGTGTCACTGACCAGTAAGTAATGAATAACAATTTCTTTAGAATTTATTCAGTGCTAAGTATGAACAAATCACTCAGTCGTCCTGCTTTATCCGGCCAACATGCTGTGAATTATAGAGCCCGCATTGAAAACATCAGAATTGAATTGAACTTAAAATGTCCTCATTTTCTACGACTACATTTTCCCACAATTCGAACTAATTAAATAATTATCCATGTGCTTTAGCCGAAACCCTATATCCTTTAGAAATCTTTTCCTTACTTTTGCCAAAGAATAGAATAGTCCTTGAGGTATTGTCACAATATACGATATGTCCTTGTTTTGTTTGGCCTCCGAGAAGATGAGTCCCGGAGAATTGTGCCAACCTAAGCCCTATTTTGTTCGCTGAAAACTTTGTGAAATCTCAGTTTTGTCATTGTAACCAAATAGTTCTTGCGGAGTGAGTGTGTGCATGTGTGTGTGTGGCAAAAAGGAGCCTTAAGTTTAATCAAGGAACAAATCCTTAACTTTCATATGGTCCCCGCAAATTCCTCCAACAAACAAACAAAAATATCCCGCCGCCTTCGGCAACAACGTTAATAATCTCATACAGCAGGAAGGACCAACAGCAACAATGGGGAAAAGACCAACCAGCAGTATAAACTATTGATCCCTAGAGAGTAACTAACTGCAACACACAATGAAAAGGACTCTGATGTCGATGTCGATGCTGACTTTGGTTATAAGAATGAATGGATGTATGTGTCAGTATGTGTGTGGGCTGGTATGCCATGCTATGGTCTGCTATGCCATGGCATGAGTGGTTAGAATGAATGGTTTCGCATGAAGAAGAAGCAGAAAAACGAAGCAAAAAGTTGAATGAACAAATGTGAATGTATGGAATGTTATAGAAATCTATACAATAAATTAAAATACGAAAAAATAGAAATAAGCACCCCAACCAAAGCGAGGGGCGACGAAGTAAGGCCAACAACAAGAACAAGTTTATAGGCAGGCAACGGTCGAGGCGAATCATAGTTACCCTCCGCCATGGACGTACACAAATGTAGGTCATGTGACTATTATTTGTTTAAAGAAAAATGTCGGTCATTACAGGTTTGAATTTATCTTAGTACAATTTTCTCTCGAGACACATGCCATTGTTCGGTCATATCTTTATAAAAAAGGTAAGGAAATAGTGATTAAAAAGTCCAATGCGAAAAAGGTAATAGGCCTAAGCCAGGCACTTTGCTATAGCAATGTCCTTCTGGACATAATTTTTATTTGGAAAAGAGTATCCCAAGGAAATTATTCTTCGAAAATTATATCTTCTGATTGCTTTCAACAAAAATAAAGACTAAGGGCTCTACCTAAATAAATGCGAACAATTGAGATTGAGATGTATTTCTATGGTAGTTATCCACATGCGGATTTAGGGAACTACCACAAGATATTTGGATTGCGGGTGTAGTTCAGTAGATATGAGCGAATGAAAATTGCTTCATAAAAATCAGCATTTGCAATTTTCCTTGGAATAAATAGAAGTAGGCTCCGTCGACCTCCGTCTTCTTACTGCTGCAGAATGAAGCGGGAGGATCTGTTCTTTACATAGGGTAGGGAACACAATATCATTCATATGATTTCCACTACGACTGGCTCGGCAGTACCTCATCCGATCAATCCATTTTTTCAGTACAGCCCAATACCACAAGAAGAAAGTTTTTAATATTTCCCAAGTTTGTTGGAGCGTAAAGCGTACCATTTTGCCAATGTCAAACATTTACCTGAAAATAAAAATGAATGTTATTCTGGCTTTCAAAGTGAAAGTAATCGGTAGTTCAAATTTAAAATGTTACATGGGCCAGCCTATATTTATGCAAAAAATCCACCAACTGTTACCAATCGCTGAACAAACTCGATGCAAAATTTCAAGACTTTCGGACCAAAACAAGCTATTTTGTATGAAAAATTCATTTTGATATATATGGCGGCCTGTAATGAAATCAGAACCTTTTCATTTTGTTAATTGTAAACTCTGCGCAAAATTTCAAGATATTCTCAAACAAAAATTTATGAAAAATTCGCTTTGAGTTATATGGGCGGCGTATGATGGGCGTGGCCAATTTTGATGAAAATTTCAGAGCTTTTTTATTTTGTTAATTTTAATATCAGTGCAAAATTTCAAGCAATTCAAAGCGAAAGAGACAATTTTGTATGAAAAAATCATTAATGGGCGGCATCTGATGGGCGTGGCCGATATTGATTACACTTCATATTTTGCTTAATTTCGTTCAGAAAATGCTCCAATGCCAAGTTTCATCACTCTACGAGCACTCCTTATATTTTTTACACTAAAATTTATGAAGTTACCCCACTGTGCGGCAATACGCGCGGATTTAGGTTGAACCCTAAGAGGGCAATATTAAAGGTTCTGTAGTAAAGTTTCCATGGAAATTACTCAATTTTTATTTTTTTTTGGGCCGAAGCCTGAAATTGATAGAAAGAATTGTGGGAAAAATTGAATTGATAAATGAGGGAGTATTTTGTCGATTCCTTTCAGGGAAGTTTGTCACTACAAAGACAGTACTTTATAATAAAATAAATTGGAACTCCGAGTATTTATTAAAGCCATAAAGATTCAGAAAGACTACTTTTTTTAAAAATTAATCTTCGGTGGAATCTACTTAAATGATGAATATATTAAAGAAGACAATATTTTGAGGATTTCTTTCTGGGAAGTTTTCTACCACAAGTAGCCTATCTCATGATAACATAACTTGGATAACCTGAAGTCTGGGTAGTTTTATACACAATTTTCAATTGAAATTGAGAAATAAAACAACATCATATTGAGATAATAAATGTTAATTGAAGAAAATATAAATCGATATTCAGAAATGTAAATTGAAATGAATAATATACAATTTGATATTGAGAATTTAACAGTTGAAAATGATAAAATTGAAATTAATTTCAATTAAAATTTCTGTATATCAGTTTGTTTATTCTCAATTTCGATTGTTATTTCCGAATTTCAATTTTCGTTTTCTCAATTTCAGTTTTTATTTCTGAATTCCAATTTGCATTTTTCCGATTTTTAAATGTCTTTTTTCAATTTAAAATTATATTTTCTGAATTTTAATTTACATTTCTCGATTTCAATTTACATTTCTGAATTTCAACATGTATTTTCTGAATATCAATTTTCATTTCTCAATTTCAAATTGTATTTTCCTTCATTTCAACTGAAAATGTTGTAGAAAGTCTCCGAAAATCCACTTTTTATAAAACAAATCTTCGGAGGGAAGTACTTGATGAGGAAAGCATAATTTTCAAGATATATTCAGGGAATTTTTTCTATCACAAAAAGTGTGTTTTACGATTGTATAGCTTGGACAGCCTGGGTACTTTGTATAGACATCAAATCTTCGAAAGTCCATTTTTTTCATTTTTTCTTCTCTGGGAAAATTTCTAAGGGAAAGGTATTCATGTTTTTTGCTATCAAATAACAAATAACAATGGTTATCTTCTCTATTGAAAATGAAAATTGAAAATGTATATTAACCATAGGTACACTTTTAAGTCTCCTTTCCCTATCAAGTCCCTGAAATGTATTTTTAGATACCAAAGGTGTCCATCTTGGGGAAATTTCGGATATTTAATGAATTTTCGTTATAATTTTCACATACCAGCTTTTGATGGAAGACACTGCGATTTGAATGCTCAATTGATTTCGCAAACCATAAAGACTTAGTCCAACAAAATTTTTTATTCCCAGCGCTTTTCGACACAACTATCAGCAAGAAAAACACAGCTTCGAAAATTAAAAAAAAAACGCACTCATATCAAAGCAGAAGTTAAGGCAACGTGGAAATTGAAAAGCTTTGGTGTGCGCGAGCCTTTAATGTTAGAAATTAATCTCACAAACATTTCAACTAGAAATAGTAGAAATTACGGGATAATACGATTCCTTGAAGTCTCTTTGATTAAAGGTGTGCTTACACTAAAGTTTTTTTATAGACGAAGCTACATTTTTATTGACGTTGCATTGTTTCAAATTCTAATCTGTTCAGAGTCTGTTCTGTTTGCTATTCTCATCTTTTTCCGAATCAGTTGCTCAAGAAAAACGCTGCGTCGAAAAAATTTGGTATATGAGCGAGTTGAAATTTTGCTCAGAAGCATGTCAACTAGAAGGAGAGAAGTTCCACAACATCTAAGAGGAATATGACTATCTACCTTTAATCAGTGAATTTTTCGCGAATCATATATAAAATACCGGAAGGGTTCCCGCACACTAAAACCTTTTATTTTTGTCGCTTTTTATCCCGAAAAGATTTTATTAGAGATGGTCTGAAGTTGCGTTTATTTTTGGCCACTCGACTCGACAACCCACAAGGCAGCTTTTTATTATCAACGGGGTGATTTTTTCAACTTCTTTCAGCTGCTAAAAATGCTAGGTCGAAAAAATCTGGGGTATGTTCGAGGTTTCATTGTTGAAAATTTAGCTCAGAAACACGTCAATGACTGTCTTCCCTTAATGGGAGAATTGCTCGTGAATTTTAAATCAACTGGAAGAGATTTGTTATTTAAAGGCTCGCGAACACTAAAGCATTTTATTATTGACGCTTTTATTTAATCGGTGAATTGTTTGCGAGTTTTATATCAATATATTTTTGACGTTTTATTCCCAAAATGCTTTGGTGTACACAGGCCTTTCTTTTATTAGAGATGGTTTGACAGGCTAAACCTTGATGCTGCATTTTTCTTGATCGATTGATTCTACAAAACACAATGGCTTGGACACGTCGAAGATTTTTATTGTCAACGCGGCGATTTTTTAATTTCCGATCTGTTGTGAGTTTGTTTTTCCTATGAGTTGTCGAATCAGCTGCTCGAAAAAACGATGCTTCGAAAAAATCTGGGTAGCTCAGAAATATGTCAACTAGAAGGAGAGCGAGTCTCACATCATACTGGGGGATATGACGATATTTTCTTAATCAGTGAATTTTTCGATATAACTATATATAACTGGAAGGAATCTGTCATTTAAAGGCTCGCGCACACTAAACTATTTTATTTTGACGCTTTAATTTCCGTAATGCTTTGGTGTGCACAGGCCTTAATGATACTTTATTAGAGCGTTAGCCTCTCACTAAAGCTTTTTGAAATCGAAATCTTTGTGAAATTTCAAATATTTTTGGAAATTTGTAAGAATCCACCACCGTACACTTGTTCGAGGAATTGGATGTACAAGTATCAGCACTGGTTGATTTAAAAGTGTTACAAACGTTTTGGCCAACTTAATAAATCGCGGCTGCAAAAACGCTAACGCGTAAAGAACGGCGTAATAATAATTTTTTGGTATATAAACCGTAACATAAGGCAGGCAGGAAGGCAGGCTGGCTTGGCTATGAGAGGGTGGAGCCAGATGAATTTATGCCCAACAATACCCGGTTCCTTGGGCTTATGGTGTGTGCGTGCGTTGTTTGAGCGAGTTTTTCTTGTTGTTCTTGTTCTTGTTTTTGTGTCTTTTGGGGAATACAATGGCAAATCCCTGACATGTATAGCGGAATAGTGCGATATTGAAAGTAACGATGAATGCTATTAAATTCTCTGTCTTTCTTATTTTTTATTAAATTTTGTAATATTGTATGGAAATGCTCGTGCTCGTGTTTCGATATCGTCGTAATCCAATAAACGAAACAATTTCAATGATTAGAAAAAAAGCGGAGAGCAAACGAAAAACTAAGTACATGTCTTCTATGTTCCAACTAACTTCAACTAGTGTACTTGATTTGACTCACCCTCATCAATAACACCTTATGCCCGGAGCATTACCTCGTATTTTGAGCCACCCTTCTCCGTTTCTCTTATTCTCAACTTCATCAATAACACCTCCGCCGCCCACTCCACCCACACTTAAGTATCGAATCTTTGTGTTCGTCATTCCGTCGAACTTTCCATTTGTTGATGTTCATTTCCTTATGGTTTGTCTATACCTCCCTCCCTCCCCCGACCGTTTAAACGAAGTGACCTAAACAATTTCGCATGAACGTATCTTTATCAACGACCATTCGTACATTGGTCCTTCAGCCTGTCTGTCTGTCTATCTCTGTCTCTATATTTTGGATACGTGTTGGCCCTTTTGCTGTAACGGCTGCCGAGACTGCTGTGTAGTTGTTGTTGTTGTTATTAAAATGGATTTACATTGTGTAAACGACAAAATCTACTTCAAATTACATTACATTACTTTACATTTGCAATCATTGCCATTGAATTCATCCATCTATCCATCCATCCAGTCGTGTCTCCTCACATATTCACCTCACCCAGCAGGAGGGTGGCCACAAAGAGGACGACGACCAGCTCAACCAATGCACAGTGTTTAGGAAATGAGTTTTTGTTTTCTTAATCGAAAGAGGAGAAGTTATTTGTATCAAGAATATCACGATGATTTAATATCGCCTTGGGGGCCATCTGCTCCCCATTTTTCACAATTTTCATTATAAATAATGATACAATAATTTGATATAAAAAAGTCCCGAATTTGAGACGAAAAAAGGGTTCACAGACACAATCTCAACTGACGGTTATTCTTCGTAGTGGGACAATGACCATCTACATTTTTTATTTAGTTCATGTTTCTGTAACTCCTGCTCCTTCTGTAGACTTATAGAATTTAAGTAATAGTAGAGTGACGCCTTAGACTTTTTAAATATTATTTATATTATTAATAAAATATTTATATATATTATTATATTATTTAATAAAATAAATATAAAAAATCGCTTATAATAAAATAGAGTTAATTGGCGTTTTTTGTTTTTGTATTTACTCATCCTGTTACCCCTTAAAGGACTACAAAGTACGAAAAGGATTATTTTTAATACTTATTCGCACCCCATGGAAACGGTATAAATGCCAAATCAAAGTAGAGAATATGTGCTAAAAATACTTTAAATTTCAAGCTTCTATCTGTATTAGTTTAGTATTAACAATCATTTAAAGTGTTGTCTCTTAAAAAACAAGATATGAATAAACTAGAAAAACAAGAGTAAATTTGAAGTAGGTGTTAATGCTGAACTAATACGGATAGAAGCTTGAAATTTAAAGTATTTTTAGTAGATATTTTCCTCTTTACTTTGACACTAATACCGTTATCATGCGGCGCGAACAAGTGTATAAAATAATTTTTTGAAAAACTTTGTAGACCTGTGAAATGGCACAGAATGAGGAAATGAAAAACTAAAAACCGACGAGTAGCTCCATTTTGCCTACAGTTTCATACGTATATCATCCGGTTCAAGTGTAACGATTTTTTTTAAATTGTCGTACGGTGTAATAAGTTACAGAAACAGACTTTTGCTTATTTTTTTAAAAATTGCGCAAAAAAAAACAATAAATCTCAGAAATAATAAATAAATCACTAGTCGGCTTTGGATATTTCGCAGATGAGATATATATATTTTTTTCATATGAAAATGACCCAATGACGATTTTTCATTTGTGTGATTTTGTATTTAGGCACTTAGGCTTTTTAGATACTTTTTAAAATATTATTTAAAAAATTAAAAATGAAAAATCGTCTATAATTTGAGTATTCTCCATATGAAAAGAAATCACTAAATCCCAGAAAAATTGAATAAATCACTAGCCGGCTTTGAATATACCCCAGATGAGATTTTTTTTTGCTTTTTTTTTCATATGAAAAATAACTCATTTTTGGACGATTTTTCATTTGTGTGATTTTATATTTATTTTTGGGCAAAAACAGGCCCTTAGACTATTTAGATATTTTTAAAAATATTATTAAAAAAAATTAAAAATGAAAAATCGCCTATAATTTGAGTATTTTCTATACGAAAAATTGCGCAGAAATAAATCACTAAATCCCAGAAATATATAGAAATAATAACCCAGATGAGATATATTTTTGTTTTTCTTTTTCATATGAAAATGACACAATTTTTGGACGATTTTTCATTTGTGCGCTTTTGGTCAGAAACAGGCCCTTAGACTTTTTAGATATTTTTTAAATTATTATAAAAAAAATAAAAATGAAAAATCGCCTATAATTTGTGTATTCTTTGTATGAAAAATTGCCCAAAAATAAATTAATACATCCCAGAAAATTTAATAAATCACTAGCCGGCTTTGGATATACCCCATATGAGATATATTTTTGCTTTTTTTCATATAAAAAAAACATTTTTGGACGCTTAGACTTTTTAGATATTTAAAAAAATTAAAAATCGCCTATAATGAGATGAGATATACATTTTTTTCATATGAAAAATAACTCATTTTTGGACGATTTTTCATTTGTGTGATTTTATATTTATTTTTGGACAAAAAACTGGCCCTTAAACTTTTTAGATATTTTTAAAATATTATCTAAAAAATCCAAAATGGGTGTTTCCAAAGTAACGGTCGTTACCGATATTCTGTGATTTTTTAAATAAAATTCCACCCTAAGAATATATGTCACGAGGATTGCTTATTTTTGGACCTATGAAAGTTCAAGCTTCGGTAGCAGCCGAAAGCATTCATAAAAAATCTAATTTCAATACTATTTTTGACCATTAAAAAAGTAACGGTCGTTACTTTATAAATGTGCTGTTTTCATATTTCGGAAACAAATATCATGTATTGTAAAATTTTGCACAGGATGAGTCAAGTAAAAAAATCTGATTAAATTCTTTGTAATGTTTTCTTTCAGTAATAGGTTTGTTTTCAAATCAAAGAAAATTATTTATAAAAAAAAATTCTTTTAAAAAGTAACGGTCGTTACAATATAAAAACTTAAACGATTTTTGTGTTTGAATTCATTTATTGTGGGTAAAACAAACATAAACGAAAAGCTATATTCTGTTGCATAATTCTTGCATACTTTTATTCGATATGAGAACAGTAAACATCATTATAATCTAAGCGTTTTAGGGTGTTGATTTTTAAAGTTGATATGCCTGTTAAGGCCGAATGCACAGAATTAATTTTTCTCTGTCGACATCAGGAATGTGGGGACTTTTTTTTGTCAGTACATCGAAAATCGTCTCCAGCTACATCTAAAGCAAGTTTTCTAACAACTGCCATCTTTTTTGACGGGCTAAGTGGTAGCTTGCGTTTGACTATTGATACAGCTTTCTGAAGGGAACGATTTGACTTAAAGCTTCCTATGGCGGACGAGGGCGCAGCCACTACATATTTTTTCTTTTCTTCTTTCTTTTTTTCACGAAATTTTCTTAGCCTTTCACGTGTGTTTTTTCGTTCCTGACTTTGGCTTTCGGCCGTCATCACCTTTTTTTGATGAAGTCTTCGTTTTTTTGAGCGCTCTCTTTCTTTTGCCAAGTAAGCCTCATGCTTTCCTGCGTCTTCTTTTCGTTTTTTCCTGTATTTTTGCATCTTGGTAAGTTGATCCATGATTTTTCAGCTAAAATCAGATAGAATCAAATTAAGTAAGACGAAAACAGTTCAAATGCAAAATGCCAAGAAAAAAGTCACGGTCGTTACGTCTTCAAAACAATGTTTAAAAAATCAAAATAGACTTTTGATGCTTATTTCGCCATACAAAATTATTTATGTTACTTCTAACTTACCGCTACTAAAAAATTAAATCGTTTGAACAAATTAGGAAAAAACTTTTGTACATTTGGGGTAACGGTCGTTACAGTCGGTGAGATTGTTTTTGAACTATTCACAAAAAATTAGATTTAAACTTCTCGCCTTCAAAATTGTGACTAAGCATGAAGAACATTGTCAGCAGTCAGCATTCGTAAACAACCGTTAGAACAGTGTTGCCAAAGGGCTTAAAAAGTGGCCTTGCAATTCACAGGAAAAAAAAAATCCAAATACCAAATTCAAAGTAGCATATTTTTGTTAGCATAAAGAAAATTAAAGTTAATCCTTCGGAAAATTACAGATACATTTATTTTGTGTAATATTAGCGGACAAATACATAAAAAATAATAATTTTATTTTTAAGCTGTAGGGGTCATTTACTTTGGAATTACCCAAATGAAAAATCGCTTATAATTTGAGTATTCTTTATATGAAAAAATCACAAAATAAATCACAAAATTCCAGAAATAATAAATAAATCATTAGCCAGCTTTTTATATACCCCAGATGAGATATATATATATTTTATATGAAAAATGACTCAATTTTTTGACGATTTTGCATTTATTTTTGGGCGTTATTTCATTTTTAGTAACTTTTGGCCCATTTTTCATAAATGGGAGACATTTCATACATGATTTTTCACAATGAAAAGGTGTGATTTTTTGTAGTCCTGTCCATTGCTCCATTGCATCGGTTTATTCACATCACTTCGGGATTCTCATTCTGCACATAACTATACACGTAGCTCATATATCCTACGTATTCCTTCACGAACTGGTGGAGATTATTTTCTGTTTCGCCATTGCGTCTGCTGATTCTCTTTACTTCGGAATTCTCCTTCTGTTCGTCTGTTTAGTTCGGCTATTTGCCTGTCGAAATACGATGTTCTCAATCACTTCGGGGCACTTTCGCCACATCTGAGAACTATCGCGTTCATACCGATGTAGGTAAATACTATATCCGCTATTCGTCCATATATACATATGTTGGAAGTTCCATGTCCTCCACATTCCATCAAGAATCATCCACATTCACCATTGGATCGGCTGATTCACTTCACTTCTGAATTCCGTTTCTGGCCAATTCAGGGCCTGTCACTTTCCGCCTATCTGTCTATAGAAAACGATGCTCTCTAACACGATGTAGGTAGATCTATATACCCATATACATTAGGATGGGTCACGAAAATAAATTGCTGCGGTCAACCCCCAAAATTAAGATTGGATTGTTTAATGATGATTTGCAAAATAGTTCGTTCCTAAATCAAGCTGTCAGTGAGCTAAACGCTCCTGAAAACACCTGTAAAAATCATGTTTTCCCTTGTAATTTTTTGTGTTGCATTTTTATCCATTTTTTTTTTAATTTGTAGACTCTTAGAAGCCCGTTAAATATAAATTTTTATACTTGTCTTATAATAAGTCATTGGTCGTATTCTTAATTTGATTTTTTGCGTTTTTTCAAAATGACAGCTAAAAACTCATATTTCTTGGGAACATTTTATAGAAAGTTATGAAAAATAAATAGAAGGAATCAATAGCTTTCGAATGATGCCTAAGTGATGAATATCGGACGAAAAATGACGTCACTGACTTCATGTTTGTAAAATAATTTCACATAGGAGATGGATTTTCAGAGCCAAAATTGTCAAAGTCTTTTCAATTTCCTTCCGATTTTCATAATTTATGCATCATTCGAAAGGTATTGACTGTTGCTATTTATTTTTAGTGAAACACTACCGACATATACGAAAATTCAGTTGTTAATATGAAAAAACACAAAAAACTACTATACACGTCTAATAATTCGACCAACAAGTTTCTCTAAGACGAGAATCAAAATTTATATTTAAAGTACTTCCAAGGGTCTATTAATTCAGAAAAAATTTTTTTGAATTTCAAATGGTGTCTTTTGAATTTTAATTGATATTTTTGGAATATCAAACGAAATTGACGAGTTTTGAATTTCAAATGATGTCTTTAGAATTACAAATGACGTGTTTTGAATTTCAATTGATATTTTTTGAATTTCAAATGGTGTATTTTGAATTTCAAATGGTGTCTTTTGTATTTTAATTGATGTTTTTCGAATATAAAATGGAATTTTTGAATTTCAAATGGTGTCTTTTGAATTAAAATTGAAAATGATGTAGTTGAGATTATAGTATGTTTCTCCATTACATCGGCAGATCCATCTTTCTAAGCTCGGAAATATCTTGGAAGTGTACTTTCCTTACGACCTTTTGCCGCCTTTTATGTCTATCTCTCTGTGTGTCTGCCCGTCCTTCTAGCTTTATCTGTCTCCCCATCAGTCTATCTGTCTCTCCGCCTGTATGCCTATCAACCTCTTCCGGACGCTTTCGGCATGTATGGACATTCCGATGAGTGTCTATACATATATCCTCCATATTCCGTCGAGAACTTCATAATCCCAGAACTTTGTAATCCGTTTCACCGGCAGATTCACTCCTCAAAGTACGAAATTATCTGGAAATTCCATCATAATGTGATTAAATCTTTTCCATGCGACCAAAACTTATAAATTTCACACCCAAATTCCTTCAAATCACCCACTGCCACAACGAAATAAAATCAAAGTTATTTCCCAAAAAACACGAACAGTTTTCCAAACACTGTGCCATGTTCATCGAACTACGAGCGTAACGACCGTACGACCGTTCGACCGTATCACTATCGCTGTGACCATATCTATTGATGATGCTTCAAAAACTTGTCTTGATTACTGCAAAGTGCTTATATCTATCTATGCACGCCTACCTTTGATCCTTAAGCAATACAAGTACAAGTGCACACACACTACAATCATGTACAAAGATGTAGCCCACAAACGTCCACCCCCCGCCCGGCTGTGGGGCACTTTGTTAAGCTGCTACACTCTATTAAGGCGGCAGGAGCAGCAGCATACAGTGGCGATGGTGTGTGTCATTGCACCCTTAGAAGTCAGAGCTCATCATCAGCTTCACTTTTAACGTCGTTGAGATGTGAAAGAAGTCCTTTTTTATGATTTGATAGTTGTTGCTGTTGTTAAACTTTTCCTTCCTTTTTCTTGCATATCCCGCCTATATAAGTTAACACAGATGTGTGTGTGTGCGTAAGTCCTTTAAGTAAGCATATTTCCGTAGACAAGTAGTATGCGTGTGTGTGCGTGCGTGGGTGAGGGTCTGTGGTTGACATAAAAAGGTGCGTGTAGTTAGTGTTCTTAGGCTGACTCCTGTGAGAGTGCGAGAGTATGGTTGTGTGTGTGCGTATGTGTGTCTTAACACACATCCGCATCCGTATCCGTTTGTCAATGTGTTCGTGTGCCAAATAGTTGTAATATGCTTAACATCAGCGTGTATCTGACACGTATTGGATTTTCCACATTTTTCACCCACAATTTATTTTTATTACATACCCAGTGACCTTTTTCCCCCGTTCCCCGTTGAAAAAGGCAAACATTTTTCTTTTTTTGGGGCGAAATATGAAGGTGAAATTATGAATATCATGCAGGACCATGTTCAAATATTCATGAAGAGAATCTCAGGGTTGAAAGGGAGATAGAGAGGGGGGGAGGGAGAAAGAAACAACCAAAACATTTTTAGAATATTATATTTTTATAATAGATAAAAATCATCATCCCCAATCAAAGATTGAAACGGCAACCTAATAAAAATCATAACACCAGAACTACCTTCCCAGCAGGCAGGCAGTGAGGAGTGGTGGAGTTTTGAGTGTTTTGAACAAAATCATCATCATAAAATCCTAATATTGTGAATGAATTTAACCTGTGGAATAACCTTAATATGTAGTAGTAGTTGGTAAATGCTGAGAGAATGTGGAGCTAATAGGTTAGGAATTTTCACTTATATATATAATTTTTGTAATATGATTTGATTAGTGTTTGAATATAATTTGGGGAGTGTGCGGAAGTTTAATATTATGGTTTATGAGACTGCCACAACAATCACTATCCCCGTTGTCGTATAGTACGTACTGACGAGAATGTTGAACGTGACTATCGTAGCCGAGAGTGTCCTGGAACATCGATCTCAAGAACTCAACATTTCATACGCCTGATGCGAATTTTGCACAAATACTTCGCATTATTCATTTATGGGAGTTTTGGACTCATTAAATATTTGGGCTAAAACCTTTTGCGATAAATGCGAGATAATAGTTTTTACATAAATACTCTGGTGTTACTACACAAATGCAAAAAATTGTGCAAATATTTTGTTTGTCCTTTGAAATGTCCTTTACAGGGTCCAATTGGTCCAAAAAATATAAAAATGACCAAACGAAATGTAATTATGCCCAAAAATAAATGAAAAATCAATCAAATCAAAAATGACCAAAAAATTGGGTCTTTTTCATTTAAAAAATCGCACAAAAATTGGAGTAATTTTAATATGAAAAAATTGGCCAAAAATATATCATATTGGATATATCCAAATCCGACTACGCAGAATAAAGGTTTCCAGTGTTGCCGACCTTCGACTCGGCTTAAATATTTTTTCATGTCCAAAGTTCCGGCTACGCAGAGCAAAGGTCTGCTGAGATGCTGGCCTTTGGCCAGGTTTAAAGATTTTCTGCTTTGGCCATAATAAAGGTCTTCAGGGACGAAAAACATCAATTTTTCATATATTTCGATATTTTCCATATTTCATAAATGGATTTTCGCTGATTCATCAGAATAAAAAATCGCCCAAATGACAATGAATTATTCCCGTAACATTATGAAATACCCATTTTTGTATGAAGATTTTCGGGTAATTTTTCATAATTTTTTGGGCGATTTTTCGTGCAACCCAATAGACAAAAACCAAGATTTTGGAATATGGGCATTTCGGGCCCATTTTTCTTTGAAAATGCTGCTGGAAACGCTAGATTGAAGACAGTGTCGGCGATATCTATTTTCCATGAAGGATTAACCTTATACCAAGGACCTTCAGGTGAATATGAATAAGAGCCAGAAACCGTCTCCAAGGTCTTGGAAAACTGTGTTGGCAGGTGGCAGCGACGAATTAGCGAAGAAAATTTTAGTTTTAATAAAAAAATATCCATGAAATTTTTCAGCATGCCTCAATCCAAACAAGGAATTATATTTTCGGCTTGGACATAAAATATTTCCTTTTTTGTTGCATAGTGTAAAGGGAGCGTTTGCTGAAAAAATATGTGTTGACCTTTTTTGCAAAACCTTCATAATGAAATTGTTTTCCTTAACCTTTTATGCACAATCTTGCTAACTCGCAACATTGCGAGTTAAACCTGTAAAATTTTTAAAATCACATATTTTGCAGAATTAATAATTTGTATTTTTGTGTACAAAGATTATTCAAAAGAAAACCAACAAATTCGGTAACTTGGGTCTGCGTAGGAAGCTGAAAACAATAGTGAAGTCTCAAATTTCAATTGTTTGAGTTTCTTGTAATTCTATATTGTTTAGAAATTCTTCTTATTTTTATTGGATTTCATCGAGTACAAGAAAAACTGTCTTTGTTATTCGATTTTTAAAATGAAGAAACATTTAAAAATATTTTTTTTGTTTTACCGATATCTGCAGTATAATGATTTTAAGAAACATCCGGTAACTCATGTTTTACCGATATCTGCAGTATAATGATTTTAAGAAACATCCGATAACTCATGTTCTGTATGAATTAGAATCCCAAGACTATATAGAAATCATATTTAGACCCATACCTCATCAAAAAGTAGTAGTAAGTTTTATATCTTTATTAAGAAGAAAATTCGGGCATGAGAGGGTTAAACAACACTATGCAACAACAAAATTGTTGAGGGACATGTCTAACATTTTCTGATGTATTTTGGCTTTCAAACTAGAAAACGAGTTTTTTAATTGTATTTTTTATTTTTTTTTACTACCTTAAATATTGCGAATTACACTTTCACATAGAAACATAGGTTTACGGACAGTCTTCCAAAATTTGGGAAAAAAATATTTTTTTTCGAAAATATTTATTTTTGCTGGCACGAAAAATTCATAAAAAATAAAAAAGTAGAAAAAAATATTTTGTTTTACGTTTTAATAGCCAACATTTTAACACAAACAACAATGTTTATATGTAGAAAATCTATGAATGATTGTAGAAGTTATGATGCTCTTTGTAGACACAAAAGATTTTTTTTAAATCATATTTTTTTAATTTTTCATTTAATAGCGATAAAAGTCTCATTTCAAAATATATAAAATAATATATTGGTTTTAGTTTGAAATGCCTGAAAATAAAACAAGGCACTTTAAAAAAATATATGAATAGATATAGAAGTTATGACCCTTATTTAGAAATGAGGGAATTTAAAAAATAGTGTCATTTTTGTAGGCGCAAAAATTTTCTTAAATCATATTTTTTTAATTTTTGTTTAAATAGTGCCAAATTAGTTAAAAGAAGATTTTATTTTTTTACAAATATTGATTACAGACCAAAAAAATACAAACGAAAAACTAAAACAAATGAGTTTTGGCACGGCAGAAGTATTGCTGGGTAACTATACCTGCATATGCACATACTTACATATGCAACTCAATGAGATGCTTGTAAGATGGCATGTGTGCTTTATTACTTGGTGCGATTTTTTAAACGCGAATGCGGCAAGTGATTTGTGCTTCTCGTTCGTTTGTGAGAATCATCTCCTTATAGAGGCCGGGTTTGATGTTGAAAAGTCGCTGCGAAGCCACTTGAAAAGACTTTTGGCATGGTCGAAATCATGATCGTGGTAGTCTGCAGCCAAATAATAAATGTCACCATGTCATTTGTAAATAAATTAGTATTCTATTAAATATAGATGCAAAATGGTCTTGAGCCAGGACAATATCCCAGTTCAAATCAAATATTGATTACAGACCAAAAAAATACAAACGAAAAAAAAAACTAAAAAAAAATATTTTGTTTTATGTTTTAATAGCCAACATTTTAACGCAAAGAACAATGTTTATATGTAGAAAATCTATGAATGATTGTAGAAGTTATGATGCTCTTTGTAGACGCAAAAGATTTTTTTAAATCCTAATTTTTTAATTTTTTTTTAAATAGCGATAAAAGTCTCATTTCAAATTATATATATATATAAATTATATAAAAGAATATATTGGTTCTAGTTTGAAATGCCTGAAAATAGATGAAGAAGAAAATCGTGTGTCATTTTTGTAGGCGCAAAATTTTTTTTAAATCATCTTTTTTAATTGTTGTTTAAATAGTGCCAACAATCACTTTAAAAATTAGTTAACAGAAGATTTTATTTTAGTTTGCAATAGCTGGCATCTTAACTTTTTAGTAAAAAAATAATATCCATAAAATAATTGTTTTGTGTCAATTTTATGAATCAGCATGCCTCAATGCACACAAAAATATTTTTTTCGGCTTGGACATATTTTTTTTTTCCTTTTTTGTTGCATAGTGTAAAGGGAGTGATTGCAGAAAAATTATTTTCTGTTTTATTTCTGAGCTTCATCGCCCTTTTTTGCAAAACCTTCAAAATTTTACAAATATCTCTCAGAATTGAGAACGCTGTCATTCTATCGTGTGTATCGTTGCTCCCCGTTAAAATCTTGCGTGCATTTTGGGACACCTTTACAATATGTGCCCCAACAACCATTCTATTGTTCCCTAAATCATAACATCAATCTTTGAAAGTTTTAATTATTTATGATATCGATCCTGGCGTAATTCATCCCATTCCTGGCAGGACCTGTAGCAAATCTACACTACTAATACTGAGTTATGAGTTATGTATAGGGTGGGTCATTTCAAATTTTAAATTAGAATCGGCTATAAAAAGGGTACTGATTATTTTTTAAAATTTTATGGGAAAGGTTGAACTTTGTCATTTAATAAAGGAACACAATATTATTCATATGACTATGACCTCATCCGATTAACCCAAATTTTCAGGACAACCCAAAATCCACACCAAACAGTGACTCGTTGTGGATGCATTGACTTCTCAATGGTCTCGTGTGGGTTCTCTGAACCCCATATGCGGAAAATTTTGCTTATTAATATAGCCACCGAGATGAAATGAGCTTCATCTGAAAACACGAAAATTTCCGACGTAAATTTCTTACAGTTTCCCTTAAAGACTCAATCCTTTCGAAGTAAGTTTTTAATATTTTCTAATTTTGTTCGAACATATAACGACCCATTATGCAAATGTCAAGCATGGACCTGAAAATAAAAATGAATGTTGTTCTAACTTTCAAAGTCAAAGTAATAGGTAGTTCAAATTTAGCATGGCACACCCTATATTTACGCTATGAAAGTTCCAATTTCTTTTGAAAGTTTCAATTATTTATAACACTGATTCTGACATTATATTATTACTCCTGATATCATTCCTGCCGATAGTACAAAGGGACACATTATAGCATCTCGTCAAAAAATTCTCTCAGGACCCCTCTACACTAATTTTTTTGAGTTGTGTTCCAATTTCTTTTGAAAGTTTCAATTAGTTATAACACTGAGCCTGACATTATTCATTGCTGGTAGTACAAAGGGAAACATTATAGCATCCTTCTGTCAGGACCTGTAGCAACTCTACACTATTAGTTTTGAGTTATGTTCCAATTTCTTTTGAAAGTTTCAATTATTTATAACACTGATTCTGACATTATATTATTACTCCTGATATCATTCCTGCCGATAGTACAAAGGGACACATTATAGCATCCCGTCAAAAAAAATTCTCTCAGGACCCTTCTAAACTAATAATTTTGAGTTGTGTTCCAATTTCTTTTGAAAGTTTCAATTAGTTATAACACTGAGCCTGAAGACTTCCCTTCAAAAAGTATTATTAAGACCTGCAGCAACTCTGCCCTACTAATTCTGAGTTATGATTTTTCTATAGAACTTTGCCTTTAAAGTTCAATCCTTCAATTCAATTTCAACCTCCAAAAAATCCGTCCATTCTGTGGCTGCTGCTTCTTAAATCATACATCATATGCTCTCCTGAAATTTTCCATTTTCACTTCATTTTAAGTGCAAGAGCAAAGGGGGGCGTGGGGACGTTTGATGTGAAAAACCCATGGACTTTGGACTGCACATTAATCTCTTTCACAGCCAAAAACGTTTGTGTCATAAATAGTTAATTTTCTCCTGCTGTATGAAATCGGAATTAACACTGTCCGTGGTACAACACTCCCTTTCTCCCCTGGCTTTCATCATAGTTTTTCCATATTTTTCTGGCATTTGCTCAACGTGTTTGACTATCATATGCACACACACACTCCCCCTCTTATTACGGATGATGTGCTCAATATTGAAATGATATCGGCCGTATGGCCTGTATGCCACCAACACCACCTTCCTTTCAATTTCCTGACGCAGTGGCAGAGGAGCAGAAAAAACCGGTCGGCCGGTCGCTCGGCCATAAGTAACAATTCCAGCATACATTCATTCACATTTTGCCTTGTTTTTTTGTGTGTCTTCTATTCCAGGTCGATGGCGAGGAGACCATTGCGTTGCAGTTGAGCTTTCTACGTTTGCCATGTGCCACGCAATACATCAAAATACGTGATGGTCCATCATTATCATCCACGCTGCTGATAGAGATGCAGGGTGGCGGTGGGGGCACCGGCACGGGCACTGGCTCGAACAGCCGCAGCACTATGAATCTACCTGTTTTTCTGGAGTCGAGCGGAGCTCAACTATTGCTGGAATTCTATGCCGGCGAGGATGGCGGTGGCAGCATTGCCAACAACACGGAAATCCATACGGGTTTAATATGCACGGGTGGATTTTTGGCTAACGTCGAACAAATTGGTAGGTTACTGGGGGATTTATTAAAGTGATAATCATGGCTAAGATACGTGTATCCGTGTGTGTTTTACAGGTCGAAACTCAACGGCGACAGCGCGCTCCACCCTAATTGCGGCCACGGGTTTGTCGGTGAAGAGTCGCGCTTTCCTGCAGAAACCCAAACTGAAGTCGAAGTTTACTCTCGTCCATCTGAGTGCCATCGTATTTGCCACAATTATCATACTAATCAGTGCTCTGTTGGGTAAATAGCCATTTACAAATGGAAATGTTGACGAGTCTTTTTAAGGTGTCCTCCTCTCTCTTTCTCCCCCCTGCCCAGGTGCTCAATATGTGGTGCGCTACCGCAAGTATCATTTGGCTATGGCCCGCCGGCAAGATGAAGGTTCTCGCCTGCATACACCCTGTGCTTCGATGAGCTCCTTGCAGAGTCCGCCCTCGAGGGCCATGTCCACCACCACCCTGATTTCGGAGGTTATTTATATGGTTAAAATGCGGCCCAAACACCAGCTGCGACATTCGATTCTACGCGAGAGTGTTGATGCGGAGAACTTGGCGAGGGAAACGGAAATGAATCAATCGACGAGCAAGGAACCCATGGTTAAGTGGTAAGTCGGTATATGAGTTTGAATTAAATTTTATTGAAAAAGGGTGCCTCAAGGCACTACTCAAAGCTCAAATCCTCATGGATTTAAATAGTGTTTCATTTGCCAAAAAACCTAATAAAACTTGATTTAACATTATTATTTTGGTTTTTTTGGCATATTTCTGGCAAATGAACTCCGATTGTTATCAAATTTAGCATGAGCGTACCTTCTTTTCAGAAGTTAATGGGGGGAAAATGAGAAAATTGCGTTTTGGAATAAAAAAATCGAACTTTTTGCACTAAATGTATCATATCTTCCAATGGGACAATTTCGGATGGGCAAAAGTTACCCTGAAAAACGGTGAACCCTTCAACCTTTCCAAATATGTATATATTTATGTATCGTTAAAGGCTTTTGAAGGAAAAAAGTTAATGGGGAAAAATGAGGAAATTGCGTTTTGGAACTAAAAAAATCGGACTTTTTGTACTAAATGTATCCTATTTTTCAAGGGGGCAATTTCGGGCAGGCAAAAGTTACCCTGAAAAAACGAGGAACCCTTCAACCTTTCCAAATATGTATATATTTATAAATCGTTAATGGCTTTTGAAGGAAATAAGTTAATGGGGAAAAATGAGGCATTTGCGTTGTGGAACTAAAAAAATCGGACTTTTTGCACTAAATGTATCCCATCTTCCAAGGGGGCAATTTCGGACAGGCCAAAGTTACCCTGACAAAATGGAGAACCCTTCAACCTTTCCAAATATGTATGTTAGGCTGGGTCGCGGTCCATACAAATGGAAAAACAATCTCCAGTCACCACCCCTAAAAATCATGTTTTTCCCGGTGTAATTTTTTTGTATTGTATTATTGTCCAAATCTTTTTTCTGAAATATATAGAATATACCCTTGAAAGCACTTTAAATATAAATTTTGATTCTTGTCTTAGAGTTACTTACTAGTCGAATTTTTGGAAGTTTATAGTATTCTTTGTGGATTTTCACAGTGACAACTGAAAACGTTTTCGTATTTGGTTGTAGTATTTTATATATTTATTATTATATACATATGTATATAAAAATTATAAATAGCTGTAGTCATAATAGCTTTCGAATGATGCCTAAATGATGAACATCGGAAAGAAATTGACGCCGCAGCGCTCATTTTTGTAAAAAGTGTTTGAACATTTTGGTTATGAAAACCATCGCCTGCATTAAATTATTTTACAAAAATGGAGTCAGTGACGTCATTGTTCGTTCGATATTCATCATTTAGGCATCATTCGAAAGGCATTGTTTCCTTCTATTTATTTTTCATAACATCTCTTCTAAAATGTTTCCAAGAAATATGAGTTTTTAGCTGTCGCCATGAATAAACACAAAAAATCAACATAAAAGTCCAATAATACGACCACTGAGTTATTCTAAGACAAGAATAAAAAACTTCATTTATAGTGCTTCCAAGCGTTTATCATTTCAGAAAAAAATGGACAAAAATGCATTCTAAAAAAATACACGGGAAAACATGATTTTTAGAAGTGTTTTTAGGAGCGTTTAGCTCTCATATGACTTACCCAGTGACGACATATTTTGTAGATCATCATTAAACAATCCAATCTTCATTTCTGGGGGGGTGACCGCAGCAATTTATTTTCGTGACCCATCCTAATGTATATAAAGGGTGATTTTTGCTGCGATATTTTCTTCAGTTCGCACTCTACGTAAGCGTGTTGGTGATTTAATGTCCAACAATGAAAATTTGGTGCGACATTTAGTCACAATAGCCCGTGGGTCGATTAAACTGACAATAAAATGGAAGCGCGCGATGAACTTTCTTAACTTTGATAATAAAATTCAATAATTTGCAAGCGTTGTTCGTTTGTAAGCCTATGGTTAAATTATAGACCAAACTAAAGATGTTTGACAGTGAAACAAAACACGAAACGTGCGTCAGCTGTTTAAACCAGTGTTGGCAAAAAGATAATAGCTTAAAAATCACCCTTTATGTGTGTATCGTTAAAGGCTTTTGAAGGAAAAATGTTGTGTTGGTCCAAAGTCAGACATTTGTTCAAAAAGATATATTTATTACAAACAAACTATATTTGGCACAAACATAGTTCTGGCGTCATAATAAAGCTAAGAAAACACAATTTCTAATAAAAAATGCAGTGCAAAAATCTCTTAAAACGTGTGAGAAACAGTTCGACAAATTAAAAAAAAAATACGTTTTTTTCAATTTTCAAAATCTGAAAAACGTGAAAATCTGTAATACAAAAAATTTAATATTTTTTCTTCGCATTATGAACAAATACGTAAAAATATTAAAATAAAAATAAAAATTTTAATTTTCTTTAAAATCGAAAAATACGAAAATGTACAGGACTTTTAATTTCCATAGGATATATATGTTTTAATAATTTATTTTCATACTTTTCCGATGCATATAACGCCGGTATGGGTATCAAATAAAAGAGAAGAGTATCTGCTACAAATATTTTAAATTTCATGATTATAACTATATAAGATTAGCATTAACAACCATTTAGATTTTCCACCTTAATAACCTTTCTCTTTTTAAGAGGGAGAATTTGAAATAGTTGTGAATGCTAAATTAATACAGATATAATATACATGAGATTTGAGGTATTTTTAACAGATACTCTTCTCTTTCATTTAAAACCAATATCGCCTTTGTATGGCTCGCAAAGGTACGAAAATAAATTATTAAAATTTCTATATCATTTGGAAATTAAAAGTCCTGTAAAAAGGAGAAAATATCACCAAATGGAAAACCAGATTTTCTACATACGATCTCTAGTTTCATGTGTAGCTCGAACGAAAACTAGTAAGGAAAGACTAAAGTCGGGCGGGGCCGACTATATAATACCCTCCACATTCTACGCCATTACAATTCGGCGAGGATTTCGGCATGTGATCTATGTCATAGACCGATGAGACCCAATTTCACAATTTCCAGGTGCAATATAACGTGTTGAAATCAAAATCTGTTAAAATATGTGGTTTCTGGTGTAGAAAGAGTTAAATCGTGATCAATATTTGTATGGAGGCTACATCTATATCTGAACCGATTTTAGATAGTTGAAATATAAGTTGTTGTGCGGAATTTGAAGAAAAGTTTTTAAAATATACGGTTTCTAGACCGGAAAAAGTCAAATCGGTAGCGAAATTTGTATGGTACCTATATCTAAATCTGAACCGATTTGACCGATTTATACCACAGATGTTTCTAGTTGAAATATAAGGTGTTGTTTCAAATTTGATCAAAATCGGTTGAATTATGTGGATTTTAGTGCAAAAAAATTTAAATCGGGAGCTGCATTTGTATGGAAGCTATATATAAATCTGAGCCGATTTGACCATTTTTACCCAGAAATGTTTCTAGTTGAAATATAAGGCGTTGCGCTAAATTTGAGGAAATTCTGTTAAAATTTACGGTTTTTAAACCGGGAAATGTCAAATAGGGAACGCAATTTCTATGGTGGCTATATCTAAATCTGAACCGATTTGACCCATTTTCACCACAGATGATTCTAGACTAGATATACGTTGTGCAAAATTTGATCAAAATTAGTTTAAATTATGTAGCTTCTAGATCAGAAAAAATCAAATCGTGATCAACATTTGTATGGGGGCTATATCTAAATCTGAACCGATTTGCTTCAAATTAAATAGCGTCCGTCCTCCTAGTTTGTGTCAAGTTTTACTTGCCTTTGTATTCAACAATCTCGCATTCATTAATGAAGTGATACCGCCTCCTTAAAAAAATCGTAAGACCTACACCCGGAGTTGAACCTTGTTTGATCAGCTCCGAAGTAAAATGTCTGCAAATTCTTGCAATTTCATTCGTATACTAACTCTAAACTTACATTCCTTCACATTTTATTAAATCCTTCTCTCCCTCCTCTCTCTCTCTGTCTTACAGCGTCGAAGAATTCGGCAGCAATGGTTCCATTATGACGCTGCGCAATGAGATAATTTCGCCCACCACCGAAAGCCTAAGTCGTACACCGTCCACCGAAGAGGGCATCACCGGCTCGCCGGACGAATCGAACGGCGAAGATTACGATGATCCGCGGCGTGTCACAATAAAGCGCAAAGACAGCGGCAAAGATTCCGAAAGTATCATCTCATCGGGCATGTCATCCATCTGCCAGAGTCCGCCGATGAATACGAAACGTTTCAGCAAATATTCCGAACGCTACGATGCGGCTACACTGAAGATGACCAACTCCTATGTGGACGAAAAAACCGATTGCGAGTCGTTGAGATCCATGGTAATGCTGCAACAGCGCAGAAATCCTCCGCGTTGCAATAGCGTGAATTTGACAAATGTAAGTAAAGCTTTGGAATTGCCTTAGGATGCCTAATCTAATCATCATTTCTTCTTCTTCTGTTCAGGGTTGCTACTCACCCGCCGCCAGCATCGTCAGCTCGGCCACCATACGCAGCACCAATGCCAAGGAGAGCAAAGATAAACAAAATCGCAAGAAGCTTTTAGCCCGTCCCGGTTCGGAATTTTCTCTGGGCTCCCAGGAAGGTTTCGAGCTGGACTACTACGATTATAATGTTACCAATGCTGGTGCAGCACCGGGCTCATATCTCGGCATGGACCCTGCCTATTTGATATGGATCCCGCCATTCGACGACATACCCGACTCGCCGGAACGCGACGATGACAAAACCCCCGAGCCCCTGCCAGAACCGGACGAAAATCATCCGCTGTATGAGGAAATCAAAATGCCCAAATACGGACATTATCTAAGCCCCCACAGCAATACCAATTCCAGCAACAACACCACCAACACCAGCCCCACGTCCGATGAACTGTCACCCTTGAACAGTAACTTCCAGTCGAAGGCCACCACACCCTCAGAGACAGATTTGAAAAATTGTCTCATACGCAAAGCCATATCGTCCCATTCCAATAATTCTTCCAAACAATCGACGCCATATCTGTCGCGGAAAAAGCGCAAACAGCACCGGCAACAGTGCATGTCCACCTTGTCCCTGGGCACGGGCAAAGAGGAGGCCATACCGTTGCACGACTTAAACATCACCAAATCGGCTCGTAATTTGGTGCTGCGCCAAGAGAATCGCGAAGAACCAGCCACAATTTTGGAAACCGATTCCATGAATGGTTCGTACATTGAGAAGGAAACGTCCGTGGTGAAATCACCCAGTGATTTGCAAAATTACCTCACTCAGGACGATATACAGTTTGCCGATGACAGCGAAAGTGATCATGATGCGTCAATGGGCCAGAAACCGAGTCAGAGGAAGAAGTCAGCCAAAGAGATTCTCGCGGAGGAATGTAAATTGGTGAGGGATATGAAAAAGGTTACCACGCTGGTGACACAGAGTCGGTCAAATACAATGAGAAGGACCCAAGTTTAGGTTTTTAGTTAGTAACGGGGAAAAATGAAGGAATATAAATTGAAGTTTCAAGATTAAGACTTTTGGGAAAAGGAAGGAAGAAATTGAAACACAGAAAATGGAAATGCTTAGGCTTTGTTTTTTGTAGAAAACTATTCTTTTTTATACCGAATCCAACGTTTTTCATAGAAAAGTTTCGAGGAAAAGGAAGAAATGAAATGGAAACGAAGATTCAAAAGATACCAAGTTAAACATTCTTTATAGAATTGTTGGGCAAAAGAAGGCAAAAAGAAATGGATATGAAATGTATTGTTTTTGTACTGAAAATTGCTAGACCTTAGTTTCTAAAGAAAATATTCCTATTTGTCCAAGTTTCTATATTTTTATATAGAAAATCGTTGTGTATTGGACTGCGATACACTTTTTATATACAGAAACGTGGTCTTCATGGCTCTGAGACTGAATGAAGTAAAGCAATCTTCCAAAATGCTTTGAAATTCAGTAGAAACTTCAATATCGTAGAGTTAATCATCCATATCGCGAATAAAAGGGGAAATGTATTCACATTGAATTTATATTCCCTTTCGGGCGTTAGACGCTAATATGAATATAACCCAAGAATAGGTTTTACTTCTTTGCACTGTAATAGAAGTAAGGCGATCAAATCGAAATAAAAAATAGAAGTAGCTCAACAAAATACCATAATTCACGATTGAAAAATCAAGGAAACTATTCATTCCCAGGTAAATTTTATTCACGATAGGGGTGAATGCCAGTTTTTTGAGGGAATTTTTTTTTCCCACTAAACCAATATTGACCTTTTTAAACGATCTGCAACCATTAAACAAAAATCTGGATAATTTCAATATCCTAGCTCATTTCGTTCGGAAGCTAGCAAGCTTTAAAAATGATTATAAATGAATATACATACCATCCTATGTTGACAGGTAAATACTTGTATGTTTAGTAATTGAAATGAGGAGAACCACACTCGATTATAGATTTATATAAAATATTATTTATTATTAAATAATAGCAAAAAAACTGACCTGGAGCTTGAACAATTACACTGTCAAACAAATTAAGACTTTTTGATTGGAACACAAATGTGACCCTGTTTTTTGTCGAAAAAATCGGAGTTCCAAAAAAGCATGGACGATTTTTAACCCAAGTTGCCGCGTCATATCGCTATTTAAGCGTGAAGAGCTTTATTTACGTACAACGTTGGTGTCTTTGGTGAAACCCACTGAAATTGTCCGGCAATTTTTTTTCGTAGAACATTTTAATCCTTAAATGTCCTTTTTGAAAGGACCTTTTTGATTTTCTTGAAAAAAGGATCATCACATAATTCCACAATATGGTTCTGACAATAAGAATTCTCTCAGACATTTACTTACAACCTTTTTCGACGTAGTATAATGCCACTGTAGAAAGAAACTCACCTCAGGCTGGACTATAAGTTTATTCTCCAAAAATGGTCTACTCAACATGCCCTTTCAGTCGCTTCACTATTCCAAAAATGTGTTGGACACTGCTATTATTTAAAAGTTGAAATCAAAAAGGTCGATATTATAAAGGGATTTACAATTTTTCAAATTTTCATATGTGATATATATATATATATACATATACTCCCGAGAGCTTCACCACAAGATTTTGAAGATTTACCCTAATAGTGCTAAAACAGGCTTTTCTTAAAAAAATGGTTTCGATTTTCTATGGAAAAATCCACACAATTTCCCTATAGAACCTCTGTCTTATTGAATTTCAATAACAAGTCCATTTATACCATCCTCAACTTAGAATCCAGATTCGATTATTTCACATTAGTTCGCTGATGTCAATGAAATTTGACAAAATAATCGTATTCGCCTAGTACGGTAGAATCGGTTCCGACTTTGATACATCTCCCATTTACCGCACCCTTTACATTTCTCCTAGGAATGTAATACATTCGAAAAAAAAGAAAAGGTAATCGTCATCAGACCCCCACACAAAATTCACTATTGATTTAATGTTCTTTTAGTTAGCCAAAATCTGGCATAGTTCGTTTAATATTACCAATGATAGGTCCAGAGATACTAAAGAAAGAGAGGCGGTCCATGGCGAATATTGAAGAAACGAACTTTAGTTTGCGGCGAATATGGGAAGAAATGTCAAAAATTAAATTTAATGAAATTTCCGTTTTTTGATTTAAGTTGGCATTTGACGAATGGGCGTTTACTTTTTGTGACCTTTCTATACTTTAGTGCAAAGAAATCGTGCAATTTTACAAAATTTCCACTTTTTTGACCAACTAAAGTTCTCCTCTTGAGTTTGAATTCGCTCTCAGTGAATGGACCAAAGTTACCTGGTTTATAAAGACCATTTTGAACCATAGGGTTCATGAAATAACTACACCGATATCGAATATTTCCAATATTTTCAATGAAATGCTAAAACAAAAAATTTTATAACTGTTATAAATAGGCTTACTTTTCTTACAGAAATTTGGTCTCATTTTAATGGAGACTCCATTTTTTCTATAAATTTTTGTCTGCAGTAAAGAGGTTTTAACATAGAAATAGACACTTGGTTAAGTTGTTCTATAAAAAGAGAAACTTTCTATAAAAAATATTGAAAGTTTAGAGTTAGATTTTTCACTTTTTTCTATTGAGACTTCTACTGCTTATTATAAAATCCTATCAATTCCTAAATTTCCCAATAGAATACAGTACTTAATATTTTCAAAAAATACACAATTTTTTCGCCTTAGTCTTTAAATTTCCTTTGCCTATTTCGATTCGATTCCATTTCATTTTATCTATTGAGACTTAATTGCTTCTTCAAGATTTCTACTAAATTTCCTATAGCATATTGTACTTAATGTTTTAAAAAATTTGCAATCTTTTCTCATTAGTCTTGAAATTTCCTTTATCTATGGGAGACGCTAAAGATAGTGATGGAAGTTTTCAAAGAAAATTTCCCAATCGCAACTTTTCCCATTCCTTCACCTTCAGAATTGTCCCCAGACAACCAACCAATTTTGTTTTTGTAAATATTGCAACCCGATACGAGTATATAACCCCTACGATTTGAAATTTAGCTGACCATTGTTTGAACACAAAAAACCGCCACAAAATAAAATCAAATATTTTAAATATTAAGCGAAACATTTACATACATATAAAAGCTGTGAGTGTATAACCCCCCGTGTATTTACGAAACAAACGTGTATTTTGAACAAACCAAAAACACAATTTAGATTAAAAGAAGTAGACATTTTTTGAATAACTATTTAAGAACTTTTGAAAACTCCCCAATGCAAAAAAGTAAAACGTATATCGCAAAAGTAAAGAACACTGTACCTCTCTCTCTCTCTTTCAAAAAAAAAAAAACTAAAACAAAATGAAAAAACTCTAACCACTTACTAACTAACATCCCCCCTCCTACCCAATTTACATGTACGGATTATATGGCAACCATATAGAAAAAATTGCAAAAATTATATCAAAATTTAGTAGAGTTTGAGCATGAAAAACAACAAAAATAAAATCACGAAAAGAAGACTTTGATTTCACCGAGTACTTTTACGCTTATTTCCTATCAAAACAAACCAAAAGAGATGACCCTCCAAAAAAGTTGACGATTTTATTTATGATAATTTTTTGAGTTTTTTTCTTCGATTTTAAGTTTCAAAATTAGTTAAAATGAAATTTTAGCGGCCTTGTGATTATTTTCTTTAAATATTATTTATTACACGGCAACGCCACGGTTCGCATGCCGTCGTTGTCCACCAAACAATTCTAGTCAATTTTACTTTACGTTTTTGTTTTCTTTATTGGAAAGTCATGTAGCATTTTAAATACGTTTAGTTGTAAGTTTGGGTAATGATGACGGATGATATTGCAATAATTTGTTTTATTTCGTAAGACTAATTTATTAAAAAATCTAATTTAAAAGTTTGTAGCTTTTAAGTTTAAGTTATGAAGTGACAAAAACAAAATGGAAAATACCAAAAGTATAGTATTTATATAAATATTTATAAATGTATTTTAAATAAAATTGATACCAAACAAGAAATTGTATGTACGAGTATATTACGATTACGATTACGATTAGGAGAAACATATTTATATATTTAGTTGTAAATAATAACAAACAAAATTCAATAAAAATCTATTTAAAAAGTAATGAACTAAAACTGAGGGCGTCTTTTTTATTTTATTATGACTTACAATACAAAGTAAATTTATATTCTAATTTTGGGTCCAGGGATTGAGCCGGGGTGACTAAGACCATTGTAGCTAGTTATTGCAGCGACATATCAGAGCCTCTGGTGGGAATCGAACCCACAACCCCCACGCTGATAGCCGAGCACGCTACCAACTCGACTACCGGGGCGGTCTGCGTCTTTTGATTTGGCATTTTCCGCTCTAGAAGCCACATAATTTAACCGATTTTTAATCATATGTGGTGAAAATGGGTGAAATCGGTTCAGATTTAGATATAACCTCCATACAAATTTCGCTACCGATTTGACTTTTTCTGCTCTAGAAACCGCATATTTTACCAAATTTTCTTTAAATTTGGCACAACACCTTATATTTCAATCAGAAACATTTGTGGTGAAAATGGGTGAAATCGGTTCAGATTTAGATATAGCCACCATACAAATTTCGCTACCGATTTGACTTTTTCCGATCTAGAAAACACCTGTGAAAGTGGGTCTCATCGGTCCATGCTATAGGACACATGCAAAAATCCTCATCAACTAATAGCCATTCATTTTGTGACAAAAAATGTACAATTTTCCCCCAAAAATTATTTGTTTTCTTATTTTGTAAAAAGTTGGAAAATTTTAGCGATTTTTTTTTTCATAAAATCCATAAATTGGATGATACATTTTTGTCCCAAATGGGGCCACATTTTTGCCTGAGCCATATGCGCCATATGTAGAGAGTAGTGACATTTGTTGTGATAATAAGCCGGGATAACAAGCTGCGATAACAAAAACGTTAATAAAAATTTATTTTTTTTGCTCAAAATAAAATTTTCGCCACTAAATAAATAAATTGTCGCCAACTACAATATAAATATTTGTATCAAAACAAATTTTCAAAAAAATATTTTGTGTTGATTTTTTTGGCTCGATAACCATAAATTTGACTTATACTGGATAATTATCCAGGCTAAGTCCAATATAATAAATATAAAATAATTTTTTCAAAAATTGTTTTCATACACACATATTGCTGTTGGCGATAATTAAAAAAAATAAGTTTTTATTTTGAGTGAAATTTTACCTTTTTATTTAGGTTTTTCTTATCGCAGCTTAGTTATCCAGTCTTAAAGAAAAAGCTTTAATATTTTAGATTCCCGAGACAAAGGCGTCATAAGTAGGGAGTTGTAAAAGTCTTTTAAATTCCCGAGACAAAGGCGCCATAAGTAGGGAGTAGTGTCAATCTTTTAGATTCCCGATACAAAAATGACATATTCTTTGTGACAATTATTTAGATTCCCCAGACTAAGGCGCCATATGTAGAGAGTAGTGGCATTTGTTGTGAGAATCTTTTAGATTCCCGAGACAACCGCGCCATTAGTGGAGCGTAGTGGCATTTGTTGTGGCAATCTTTAGTAGTGAGTAGTGGCATTTATTGTGACAATATTTTAGATTATTGGACAATTGGTGTTTAGCCATCTATAGTCGAATAGCGCTGATGGGTTTTTTCTTACACCAACTACCAATAAGTTAGTTATACCAGTAGCTAGTTATTCGCCACTACCTTTCCAATAAAAAATACCTTAAAATTGTTCAAAGAGGAATGATGTGGAAAGTTTTCAAATCAATTCATTTGAAGCCAGCCATTATTAATTTTATTTTTATATTAATTTTACCATCCTTGAAAATGCAGACACATCTAGTTGTAACTAGCTCTGCTTGAATTTTTCTTTCGCCTGTGTACTAGCTACCAATAGATGGCGGTACCGGTACTTTTCTATTATTTTTCCTTTCTAAAAATACCAAATTATTCAAAGAAGAAAGAGTTGGCAAATCACCACTTTTTTTTTAAATTATTTGTTGCCAACCTATTTTCTAATTCTGTCATCACTGAAGATGCAAAAATAAGGTGGTTATTCGATATGGGGGGGTTGTTTCTCAGCATAGCATTGCCATATTAGTTTTGAGTGGTTTATGTCTCTACTACGTCGGGTACTGTAAGTGTTATACATGCATATTTATTCGGTCGAAACGAATAATAAATTCTGACATGGAAACTCCAAAGAAAACAAGTCCTATTTGAAAAAAGTGCAATATCGATAAATGTAGAAGTTATGACTCTTCTTTTAGCAGTAAGAGAGATAAGAGAGCAAAAAATATGCTTTTGTTGTCTTCAAGTGAGGCTTTTGCTTAAATTGATTTCACCCTACTTTTTGTAATTAGGGTCATATTCTAAAAATATTTAAATATTTAATATTTTTTTGCATGGTGTTATAAAATCAAACTACTTTTTTTATTGAAATTGCATTGAAATTGATATTGAAAGTACCACATCAATTTCAAATGCAATTTTAATAAAAAAATTAGTTTGATTTTATAACACCATGCAACAAAATTTTTGTCGAAGAGTGGTGTATAACATTTTATGATGTATTTTGTCTTTCTAAGCTCGAATACAGTATTAAAAACATTTTTAAGGTATTTTTTTAATTTTTTTTATTAAAATTCCAATTTTCGCTCGAAGGTACCTTAAATATTTGAACTCTTGTTTTGGAAATATAAGTCCGATAACACCTGGTTATATGCTAAATTATAGGATGACTGGAACTGGTTTAGGATGGTTTAGGAACTGCCTTCAAAAATTTGGAAAACTTTTTTTCGGAAAATAATCATAAAAATATAAAGAAAAAAAATTGTTTCCAAGCCGAAAAAATAATTGTTTGTGTGCATTGAGGCATACTGTCATAAAATCAACATAAGAAAATTTAATGGATATTTTTTTAATTTTTTTGCTAAAATTAAAATTTTCGTCCCAAGTTCCTTTAATATTTGGAAATATAAGTCCGATGACAACCGGGTATATGCTAAATTAAAGGTACTCATGATGGCTACAAATATTTCGAATAACGCTTTCAAATAGAAACATTTTAGGAACTTCAAAAATTTAGGAAAAAATTATTTTTTTGTCCAAAAAAAAAAATAACTTTTTCTGGCATGAAAAGTTAGAAATAGTGTTTTAATTGTTAATAGTTAACATTCTAAGGCAAAAAACTAAGGTTATATGTAAAAAATCTATGGATAAATGTAGAAGTTATGATACTACTATTTGTAAATACAATATATTTTTTAAATTAAACATATTTTTTTATACCCTCCACCTCCAGGATGGGAGTATATTCACTTTGTCATTCCGTTTGTAACACCTTGAAATGTTCATCGGAGACCCCATTAAGTATATATATTCTGGGTTGTGGTAAAATTCTAAGACGATAAGATAAGATAAGACTGTCTCTCTGTTGAAAGCACGATAGCGGCCGAACGAAATGAGCTAGGAGGTTCAAATTTTTCCTAAATGTGTCTTATGGTTGTAGATCGGTTGGGATTGAAAGTGGGCGAAATCGGCCCAGAGGGAAACATTTTTCCCTCACAAGGACTGAAAATACCCCTAATATTTAGAGTATTTCAGCCTGTTTTTTGAACATATTAGCTTATATTTACTTGATATTTGCAATGTGCATTCCCTTTATAGCATAAAAGGGCACCATAGAGTGTTTTTTATTTGTAGGGGGCGAAATGGGATAAAAATGGTACCTATCAAACGACAACAGACACGAAACTTGGCGTGTACATTCCTCTAACAGAGTAGATACATAATATAAAAGTATTTTTTGTAAATTCGTACATTTAAGGGGTTAAATGGGGATAGAGGGATAAAAAAAGTACCAACCTAACGACTGCACCTAGAATAATGAAATTCAATGTATACATTCCTCTGATTGCGTAGACACGTAAAATAGAAGAACTTTCCAAAATTCGTCCTTTTTGGGTTCAAATGGAAAAAGGGGATAGAAATAGTACCTACCAAATGACCGCTGCTAAAATCATAAAATTCGGAGTATACATTCCTCTGACTGCGTAGACACGAAAAATAAAACGTTTTCTCCAAATGCGTACTTTCAAGGGATACAACGACTACAGGGGATAAAAATAGTACCAACTAAACGAATACAGCTAGAATGATGAAATTCGGTGTATATATCCCTCTAATTATGTAGATACGTAAAATAAACAGAGTTTAGATAGTCGTACTCTTGAGGGGCAAAATTGGAAAAAGGGGATAAAAATGGTACCAACAAAATGGGCGTTGATAGAATCATGGAATTCGGTGTATACATTCTGACTATGAAGACTCGAAAAAAGGTTTTTTTTCGAAATTTGTACATTTGGTCGGGGAATGGAAATGGAATGGAAAATATCACAATTTTCGTAATATGGCACTGTGCTTCTATGTCGACATCCTTTAATCTGCTGGTAATACTGTGGAGGGGGTATATAAGATTCGGCCCGGCCGAACTTAACGCCTTCCTTCTTGTTAATTTTTGTTTCAGGATAAATTAGTTAACAGAATATTTTATTTTAGATTTTAGTTGCTGGCATCTTAAGAAAGCAAGACCTAGTTAAAGAAAGCTAAGCATACATGTATAAGTTATAGTCCTTCTGGTAGTAGTACATGTCGTTTTTAAATTTCCTTCAATTCTACATTAGGTCATAAGTTCTACATGTATTCATAGATTTTCTTCAGAAACGTCTAGTTTCTGCATTAAGATGCTAGCTACTACAAACTATAACAATACATTATTTTATACAAATAAACAATGTCACCATGCCATTTGTAAATAAATTTGCGTTCTATTAAATATAGAAGCAAAATGGTCTTGAGCCAGGACAATATCCCAGTTCAAATCACAAATTGTAAAATTTAAAAAAATCGAATTTAAAAAAATATTCTTTTGTGTCTATAGGGGGTATCACATTGTTTTTGCATTAGAATGTTAGCTATTAAAAATAAAACAAAATACCCTTTTCCAAAAAATAGATTTTTTCAAAAAAAAAAACAAGAATTGTTTTCCAAATTTTTGGAGGCTGTTCCTAATCCACTGTTTCTATGCGTAAGACAGCATAATTAGCTTTAATTGAGTAACAAAGCGGGAGCAATCGGATCAATATGTCAAAATTAGAGTACAAACATTAAAGGTACCTAGGATGAAAATTTTAATTTTAGTAAAAAATTAAGAAAAAAATTATCCATGAAAATGTTTTTGTGCTGAACGCGCCGCAATACACACAAAATGTATTTTTTTCGGCTTGAACACAAAATTTGTCTTTGTTTATATTCTCGACAAAGACGTATAATTTTCTCTTTTCGGTTTAAGATAATTTTCAATATAGTTTTTTCAAGTCACAGGATTAAAGGATATTCTTCGTTTTTTAATGATATAAAACCATCTGTAGATTATTTATTAATTTTAGTATTTGTGTGGTACAAAAAATCAAAAGCAAAGTACCACAAAAGTGTCCAATGGACGAAATGTGGAAATTTCGCCTATTTTGGATGATTCCACCCATTTTTTAAACATATGTAATATTGAGGGTATATCCCAATATATTAAAAAATAAAAATAACTACCATTTCGTGAATAAAACAACTTCTGGTTTGTATGCATATGTTAATTTTTTATTGATTTTTTCAAGAACAAACATTCAATTTCAATATTCATATATAATAAATTATTATTTTTTTTGGTTTTTAGTTTCCTTCAGCGAAGAAACAAATTCGAATTTGATAAGGATTTTCGGTTTTTCTATTCAATTTTGTATTTTTTTAATATATAAAATTTAAACAGCCATCGAAAGATAAATTGGATGATAAATTTTGTTTTTAGCTTAAAATTTATAAAAAAAATAGTATTAAAAAAAGTGTTACAAGGAATGTTGTTTTAGAGTTGATTGGGAAATAGAAAAAGATAGGAAAGAGAGGGCGAAGAAAGGCAAAGAGCATAAAGAGTTAGGGAAATGTTAAAGGGAGTTTATTTTTAAATATTTTTTGTGTTTTCCTCTTCTTCTTTTAAGACTTTGGACTCAGTGCAATCAATGTTAGTTAGAGTTGAAGTGTTTAAATTTCTCGTTTGATTAATATTAAAGTAGATTTAATTGTGTATTTGGATTTTCGATTTGTTTTTGTTTTTGTTTTTTTTTTTCGTCTTCTTTAGGTATTTTCGGATAATGCTTCACGTTTCAGAAACAACATTTACGTAGGTTTTCTTTTGTTTTAATTTTTTGTTTGTTTTATATTCATTTTAAATGTATTTTCCTCTGCAAAATAGTGCTCTAGAGAATTGATCCCATCATTATGTTTAAGGTTTTTTTTTGTTGTTTATAAACGGCTTAGAAAGTTTATTTTTGTTAATTTTCAATTGAATAAAAAATTTAGCTAATATTATAATTGTTTTAGACTGAATTAAAAGTTAGTTCAAGGGCATTTAATTAACATATATGTATGTGTTTGCATCGTATTTTCATAATTTCTTTAAGTTTGTCACAAACTTGCTTTTCGCTTACACCCCTTTCAGCACTTCAGTGCATTGGAAATGGTGTTAAGTTTGTGAACTTTTCTTCGAATTTCAATTATCGGTTTGCGTAAATGCTTTGGTTTTTTGTTTTCGCTTTTTTGCTTTTTATTATAAAGAGTATGAGTAAGCATTTAAAAAAATTTCTTTAAACTTAACTAATTTGGCTTAAATTGTTTTGGTTGTTTGTTGTTTTTGTTTTTTTTTTGGTAGCAATAAGCGTTTATTTTTCTTTCTTTTGCTATTCGAAATGGGGAATTTGTTTAAATCTTAACTTATGAGTATTAGAAAAATAGCTAAAGTTTTTGTTTAATTACAAAATATCTCTTTTTAATATTATTTGAATGTAACTTAGACAACTTAAACAAAGAATACGAGTACATGTGGACGGAGACAGATGACAATGATGTTGATGCTGATGCAAAAGCTGATGACAATGCGTTCCCAGGGAATTCAAGTTCGTTGTCTATTTTGCGAAAGAGCTATTTTAGTGAGATTTGCTTGGATAGAAACTTAATTAAGGCTAAAGGAAGGCTTTGGGCTTAACCGATTCGAGAATTTCCCTTCAGGCTGATTTGTTAACTTGGTAGGTTACCACCCCTCAAAAAAAGACTTGTTCATATTCCTATAGAAAACTGTTCCGGGGTTAAAAATTCCGAAATTTCTACAATTTGTGTAAAAAAAGGTTACTTTCGTTGGACAGATTAGCAGCAAGGAATTCTAACAATTGTCCATGGGAAATTTAAAAATAAAAAATCTTGTCTTTTTAAATTTGATTTTTTAATCGAAAACATTTTGAGCCAGGACAATATTCCCAGTTCAAATCAAATTTTAAAAAATTTAATTTTTTGTAAATTCAATTTTTGTTCGCAAAGTTAACAAAAAATTCTTAATAAAAAACCATAGGATGATTTTAAAATCGAAATTAAAAAAAAAAAACTTTATTTCGATTTTTTGAACAAAAAAATTTTTTTGATCGAAAAAATTTTTGGAAATTTAATTTTTCTCGAAAAAATCAAATTCTTGATAAAAACTCTTGAATTTGGTTTTCAAAAATACTATAGATTTTTTAAAAACAAATTTATTTGCACGAAATAGAAATATATCATCCATTTTTATACTACAGACAAAAAAATATTTTTAAGAGTTTATTTTTTATTCTGATTATTTTTATGTGCGAAACGTTTTTCAAGCGAAAAAAAATTAAATTAATAAATTTTTTTATTTCGATTTTTTGGATGAAAAAATCCAAAAAAATATCTTTTGAAATTAGGTTCTCGCTCGAAACATTTACAAAACGCGTCTAAATGATTGAAAGGATTTTTGATTTTTTTAATTAAGTTAACAGGCTAAAAATAAAAATTGTGAATTTTTCGAATTTTTTGATCGAAAAGTTTACAAATCATGTCTAAATGAACAAATGATGAAAATAAATATTTCTTTATTTTTTAAATTTATTATAATTTTTTTAATTAATTCAATATTCCAAAAATTAAAAAATCGTGTTTTTTAAATTCGATCGAAAAGATAACAATTAAGTTCTTAAAAAAATCTTATTTGAAAATTCGATTTCGCTCAAAAGTTCACAAAAGAAAACTTAATATTAAATCCTGAATTTGGTTTAAAAAATACATTCGAATTTCGCTAAAAAAGTTCACAAAACATTTCTACATTTGCAATCATGGATTCGTTTTAAAAAATTCTGAGATTTATTGAAATTCGATATTTTTGCTCGAATTATTACAAAACATTTCTAAATGACTGAATGATTAACATAAATATGTTATATATTTTTTTCTAATTTTGTTGTTGAGTTTATAATTAATTTTTCAATCAAAAATTATAACGACATTTTTGCGAAAAACTCAATATGGACGACATTCGCGATCAAGAAATTTACAATCGAAATGCGCTTATTACACTATGCAACAACAAATTTTGTCGAAGGGTCATGTATAACTTTTTCTGATGTATTTTGGCTTTCTAAAATCGAAAACGATATTAAAAAATGTGTGATATTTTTTTATTTTTTGTACTAAAATTCCAATTTTTGGCGAAGGTAACTTAAATATTTGAAAATATGTTAAATTAAAGATGGCTACAAATATTGCGAATTACACTTTCAAACAGAAACAGTGCATTAGGAACAGTCTTCCAAAATTTGGGAAATTATTATTTTCTTTTGTGATATTTCACAAAATTTATTTAGGCTGGCCCGAAAAAAATCATAAAAAATAAGAAAAAATATTTCGTTTTATTTTTTAATAGCTAACATTCTAACGCAAATAACAATGTTTATATGTAAAAATCTGCAGATAAATGTAGAAGTTATGTTTTTTAATAATATTTTTTTTAATTTTTGTTTAAGTAGCGCGAAAAATCCCTTTGCTTATTAGATAACAGAATATTGTATTTAGTTTTAGCTGACACCTTAACGAAGACAACAAGGCCTAGTTAAAGAAAATCTAGGGATAACTATAGAAGTTATGGTACTTCTTGTAGAAGTACATGTCGTCTTCTATTTCGTAAAAAATCACATACTACATTTTTTCGTAGATTTTCTTCAAAAATGCCTTGTTTCCTTCGTTGCAAACTAAAACAATATATCCTTTGTCGCGATATTTAAACTAAAATTTAAAAAAATCATAATTTTTTATTTTTATATTTAAATAACGAAATAACTTCTACATTTATCCATAGATCTTTTATATATATATATAAAGAGTGATTTTTTTGAGGTTAGGATTTTCATGCATTAGTATTTGACAGATCACGTGGGATTTCAGACATGGTGTCAAAGAGAAAGATGCTCAGTATGCTTTGACATTTCATCATGAATCGTCTTACAAACGAACAACGCTTGCAAATTATTGAATTTTATTATCAAAATGCGTGCTCTGTTAAGAAAGTTCATTGCGCGCTTCCATTTTATGGTCAGTTTAATCGACCCACTGAAGCGGCTATTCGGGCTATTGTGACTAAATTTCGCACCAAATTTACATTGTTGGACATTAAACCACCAACACGCTTACGTAGAGTGCGAACTGAAGAAAATATCGCAGCTGTATCGGCCAGTGTTAATGATGACCATCAATTATCGATTCGTCGCCGTTCGCACCAATTGGGTCTCTGTTACTCAAAAACGTGGAAATGCCAAAATTGGACTAAGCGGATGGACCACCTAAGACGCAGCCGCGGTCAACATTTAAATGAAATTATCTTCAAAAAGTAAATGTCATGGACCAATCTAACGTTTCAAATAAAGAACCGATGAGATTTTGCAAATTTTATGCGTTTTTTAAAAAAAAAAGTTATCAAGCTCTTAAAAAATCACCCTTTACATTGTTTTTTGCTTAGAATGTTAGCTATTAAAAATAAAACAGAATATTTTTCCCCGATTTTTTTCTATTTTTATGATTTTTTTCAAAAAAAATATTTTTTTCTCAAATTTTTGGAGGCTGTGTTTTTTTCATTTTTGTTGCATGGTGTAACATGTTAGAATACATGAAATAACTTATTTCATTTATTAATATAGAAAAAAAATAGTTTTAAGAGTTCAAATATATTTTTGGATTATTTTTATGTGCAAAACGTTTTCCAAGCGCAATAATTTAAAAAATAAAAATCTTGCTTTTTTGAATTCGATTTTTTGTTCACTTCCTATTCAAAAATCTTGAATGTGATTTTAAAAAATTTAGTTTTTTGGAAATTCGATTTTTGCTCGAAAATTTTTGCTCGAAAGTTTGATCAAATCATGGACTTGGTTTAAAAAATTCTGAGAATTTTTTGCTCGAAAAGTTTACAAATGATCGATTGATTAAGACTAACATTATTTTTTTTATTATTTTGTTGAATTTACAATTATTTTTAATTAATTTAAAATGATCAAACATTTCTTTATAGGTTTTATGAAAAAGTCATTTTAAGGGACAACAGAATGAGAAAATGAAAAACTAAAAACGCCAATTAACTTCATTCCACTTATAGTTTCAGACGTATCATCTGGTTCAAGTGTAATATGGACTGTCCGACAGTGTTATTTATAGTAAAAAGACCAAAATTATTCAAAATCTAATTACTTTTAATTTAATACATATATTAATACATATATTATTATCGAGCATGATTTATAGTCCAATTATTAATGTCAACTCCTAAGAAATTCGGAATTTCAATAAAAAATATTATTTATTAAAATTGTTCACATTGATTTTTAGCTAATTTTTTCCATTTAACCCCAAAAATTGTTTGTGTCTCTCAATGAAAAAAATAATTGTTTACAAATCAGCCAAGGAAACCTCCAAATCGTTGATATCTTCGGCCAATGAATTCAATGAATTTATCAAGTAAACTATTACTATTGAAATAAATAAATAAATTAAATATAACTAATTAAGGTGGACAAGAGCGTCCAGTTAATATTCCACATCCTGGATGACTAGCAGTTGTTGTAAACTACATTTAAATAAAAACGATAAACAAATAAAATAAATCTAAAAACGTTCAAACATGAATTTAAATAAAACAATAAAATAAATGTGAAAACTTTCAATCATCCATAACCGAATATTCGAATAGTGATTTGAATTCAGTCACACTATGATAATGGATGATAATGTTTCAATTTAAAACAAACTTAAACTGAAATCATAACTTAAAGCTAAAGACAAGTAGTTTTTATATTTATTTTTCATCACCATTTTCGTCTTCTTCATCATCTTCATCTTCAACTTCTCTTTGGTTTTGTGGTTTAAAGCTTAGAGTATTTAATTCGAGATAAAAAGAGGACAATGTGTAAAAGGGAAAGGGCCAATGGACACAATTACTTATTACGTTTAAGAGTATTTGCTTCACAATCTTTCGGATCAATATCATCATCCTCCCCCGTTGGTAATAGCTTTTTCAGTTCTGCCTCGGCTTCCGCCACCGAAGTACTGTGTCCTGTGCAGAGGGAGGGAGAAGGAGAAAAGTGTAGCCATTAATCATTTTGTCACTTGTTTGTTGACTTTCGCCCATTAACTTACTTCTGTCTGACTTTTTGTCGTCGCCACCCTCACCACCGGCAACGCTCAACGTGTCATTGTTGGGCGATTTATCTCGGGGTGTTCGTCCCGCCACATGGTCATTTTTGGCCTGTTCACACAAACGGAATGCTTCGAGGAATTCATTGAGATCAACCAGACCGTCCTTGTTCAGGTCCATCATGCGACACATGTCCAGCAGCTGTTCGCGGGTATTGGTGCCGGGCAAGTGCTGCTCGAGCAGGTCACAGGCATCGCTGAATTCACTTAAGGATATGTAACCTGGGCACAACATTCAAAATAAATTCGAATTTTTAAGGAATTTAGTTTGAATCTACTTACCCGACTGATCTGAGTCCAGTATGTGGAAAATTGCCTCCAAACTGCTGACATTTTTATATAGCGAGTCGGCTACACTGGTTTCTTGTGCTTGAGCTTCGATCTGAAAAGTTAGTGATTATTATTAAATTATTTTGCTGGCAAGGCAGACGCAGACTCACTATAGTATCCGTATCTAATAAATCTAAAGTCGTCAAATAATTCACTTCATTCGAGGAACGCTCGTCCAGCGAGGGAGCCAGCCGTGGCCTTAATAAACGCCAGGGCAAACCCAAATTGGTGGCCTTCTCCATGGCATCACACCAATGTTGAATGGTTATATAGCCTAAGAAGGGGCATGGACATTAGATTAAATTCCATATTTCCCTTTTTCCTTAACCTACCTCTATTGTTGGGATCATTTTTCTTGAATTCCATTTCCAGATCATTACGCTTGGCCCTTAGCCGGGCTCCGAGCTCCCTGATGGCCGAACTCTCTACAATGCCCACTCGTTGGCGGAATGTTAATTGACGCGTCTTCGAAGCGGCCGAAATGTACTGCACAAAGTGCGGCTCCAGATGGGGGTTCAACTTCATGTAGGCTCCCCGATTCGAACCGATGGCATAGTAATTGGAGGCCGAGAAGATGGTGACCACCTTCTCGTCATGCACATACTCATAGCCATCCACCTTGCATTCGTGTGAACGCACCAAATATTCGAGCTTGTGTTGCTCGAGGAAATTCTTGGTAACATCCGGTCCGAAATAAGTGCCGGCGCCCCTTAGGCTGTTGGGCAGGCAGCCGTCATTGTGTTGCGGATCACTCCACATAATGTCGAAGAGCTGGAAGAAGAAGAAGGAGAACAACAACATCATGAGTGGCACTTCGTTAAAGTGGCGGCCGATAAAAGCACAAAGACAAGAAAATTACGCAAATATACATAATTAGATTTTGATAGCCCACAGCACAATTACAAAACGTCTATGTTTTTTCGTTTTGTTTTTGTGGCCCGGCAATTGGCTGTGAACTCTCAATAACATTCCCAGCCATCCGCAGCCACATGCTCATTATGGCTAAATGACAGACAGTAAAACGATTCATGGCCAACACCACAGCCGCCCACTGCCTTTCGGCCTTCTCTCCCCCACCATATCTGCACATCATTAAGCGAAGCGCCAACAATTTCCAATTTCTAACGCAGTAAAGTTTTTAATCTGCATAAAAAAAGAAATTCGTGCTGTGTGGTGGTCTATATTGTTTCTATTTAGCTTCTCGGTCTCCTCGGTTACAGCAACCAACAACCAGCTCTTCATCATATTTCCAGCTACACATACGAGCGAGCAGCACAACAGAGACATCAGTGCGTATACGTGATTTAATTTCCGTGTAATTTATTCATGTCACTCATACGACGTGTGGTGCGGCAGCGCCCTTGTTGTGCTTTGTTGTCAGCAAACTCGGTATTTTGAGAAGTAGGAGCACAACGGACACGGAGGTTTCGCACGAGTTCAATCCAGTTCAGTTGAGAAGTAAACAACATCGTGAACAACATCACCAACCACGAGAATCGCAGTTAAAACAATCGAATTTTAATTACTTTTGAATCGTCTGGCGTAGCATGCAGGAATGAGAACAAAAACAAATCTAATCTCGCGGAGTGTGGGAAGGAGGATGGGGGGAGGGGAAAGAGTTAGTAAATTATCTCGTTTCCTGATTAAGGTTGCTGTTCGCAGAGTTCGCATTGAAATTGTGATTGCTTTTGTGGAAGAACAACACGTATGATATGATAAAGTTCCAACGGAGATCACTTTTAATGGAGGATTTAGAGAGACAAAGAAAATAATATTTTAATTGAAACGTCCACACATGAGGCAAATGGGTCAACAGTGGAATCTCGAGGTACAAGTAAAAGGTCTGCTATACACGGTGGCAAAGTTGGAGAATTTCCTATAGATCTTGAAGCAAAAAAAAAACCCTTCAATCATGAAGTTCGTATTTTGTTAATAAATTCTACATTTTTCGATGTAGTGGCCTGTACTTTTGTGAGTTTATGTAGTTCAGTCATATACAAATATAAAAAAATATTAAAATGTTTAGTTAATTGTAGAAGGGAAAATATCGCTACTTTATGAAAGAAAATATTTGATGATTTCTTTATATTATTTTTGGACAAAGAAGTCTAAAATTTTGTCAGATCATTTTTAATGGAGGATTTGGAGAGACGAAGAAAATAATATTTTAATTGAAACGTCCAATTACTGGTTCGAATGGTTTAAATGGTCAATTTTGGAAATATCTTGGGATCGAAGTATATAAACGTTCAATCAGGAAGTTCGTATTTTGTTAATAAATTCTATATTTTTGGACGTAGTGGCCTATAATCTTGTGAGTTTATGTATTTCAGTCATATGCAAATATAAAAATGTTTAGTTAATTGTAGAAGTGAAAATATTGCTACTTTATGAAAGAAAATATTTGAAGAATTTCTTTATAAAATTCTTATTTTTACACGAAGAAGTCTAAAATTTTTCCGGATTATGTTTATTAGGATGGGTCACGAAAATAAATTGCTGTGGTCACCCCCCAGAAATGAAGAATGGATTGTTCAATGATGATGATCTACAAAATATGTCGTCACTGGTTCAAGCCATCTGTGAGCTAAACGCTCCTGAAAACACCTCTAAACATCGCGTTTTTCCCGTGTAATTTTTAAATATTGAATTTTTGTTATGATGTGTATAGTTGACCTGTTTGATTTTAATGTTTTGTATTATTGTCCGGCTTAAGGTCTCAAGTAAATAAAAACAAGATGTTGTTTGTTTATTATTTTATTTTTCAATTTTGTTCCCGATATTTCGAACGACTTCGTCGATCATCCTCAGGGGCGTTACAATTTAAAAAAAAACGATCCTTCCACTTTCACAAGTTTTTGCCACTTTGAGTTGAAAATTGTAACGCCCCTGAGGATGATCGACGAAGTCGTTCGAAATATCGGGAACAAAATTGAAAAATAAAATAATAAACAAACAACATCTTGTTTTTATTTACTTGAGACCTTAAGCCGGACAATAATACAAAACATTAAAATCAAACAGGTCAACTATACACAACTATGTTCAAAAATTTTTCTTTTTTTCTGAATTGATAGACCCTTGGAAACACTTTAAATGAAAATTTTTATTCTTATCTTAGCATAACTCTTTGGTAGTCTTACTGGACGTTTATATTGATTTTTGCGGGTTTTCAAGGCGACAGCTAAAAACTCATATTTCTTGGAAATATTTTGTAAGAGTTGTTATGTAAAATAAATAGAAGGAATCAATATCTTTCGAATGATGCCTAAATGATGAATAACGGACGAAAAATGAGGTCATCGACTACATGTTTGTAAAATGATTTAATACAGGAGAAGGTTTTTCAGAGACAACATTTTCAAACTCTTTTTACAAAAATGAGCGGTGTGGCGTCAATTTCCTTCCGATGTTCATCATTTGGACATCATTCGAAAGGTATTGATTGCCGCTATTTATTTTTTATAAAAAACTAAAGTGAAATACGAAAAAAGTTCACTTGTCACTATGAAAAAAAACAAATCCAATAATTCAACCAATAAGTACCTTAAAGTCAAGAATCAAAATTTATATTTAAAGTGCTTTCAAGGGTCTATTATTTCAGCTTTTTTTTGGAAAAAATGCAAAACCAAAAAAGAACGGCTTGATCTAGGAACGAAATATTTTGCCAATCATCATTAAACAATCCAAACTTTATTTTCGTGAGGTGACTGGAAATTATTTTTCCATATGCATGGACCGTGACCCAGCCTAGTGTACAGTATTTCCCCTTATAGATTTTTATATAGGAAATTGCTCTGAACTTTCTAATACAGGGTGGCTGACGAATGATCCTACATTAAGAAACTCAAATAAATTTTTGTTTAATTCATATAAATTATTTTTTCTTTGTTCATTTGACAAATGATACATATTTATTAAACCTTTTTAACTGGGTTTAAAAAATAATAGCATTTAACTGACATTCATAGTCGGTGACGCATGTGCAAAAGTTATTATTCATATCTTCATGCAGAGTTGCAGTAAGAATTGCCTCAATTGTTGTTCGAATGCATTGCTTTAAATCATCCAAATTTTTTTGATTTGTTTTATAAACTTCCTGTTGAAATAAAATAAAGTGAGGTCAGAAGACTTTGGGGGGCCAACGAAATGTCGAGTTTCTAGAAATCAACTTATTGGGGAACTTTCGCAGCAATTCTCTCATGACATGACCTGGCTATGAGACAAGTCGCATCATCCTGTTAAAAGGGATTCGATGCAGTTCGGTGAAGAAAAACTCCTTTAACAGCAGCATGAAGTAGCATGGTAGCAACATTCATCAGCCACCCTGTATATAGAAAATATCGCATGGTGTGCTATTCCTATAGGAAAAATCTTCTGGAACATTTTTCTATAAAAAAGGCCAATTGCTATTGATCCATGACTTTACATCGAGTATTACTAGTTTTGCCTTTTCATTCTCAAATCAGATGGTGTTTTAAACCACAAAGCACCTCCGAGAGCACCTTTTCTGGTGAAAAGTAAAAAAATGTTGTTTCCAACTTTTTCTATTCTCTATGGGGTTTTCCGTGCCAGCAAAAAAATCGCATAAAAAACAATTTTTTAGAGGCTATTCCTGAACCACGACCATCATAATTACCTTTAATTGAGCATGTAGGCGGTGTGATCGGGACTATATTTCTAAAATGAGATTACAGACATTAAAGGTAATTTCAACGAACATTTGAATTTTGGTATAACATTATCCATGACAAAATTTGTATTTTTTTGTTACATAGTGTATTTTCAGAGTGCTCTCTTATTTTCTTATGACATCTTCAGGTACACAACTAGTCGTTCCTTAAGTTCGAATCTTGCTATAGGAAACTATTATGAGAAAAATTAAAAAAAACTCTCAAGTTAGACTTTCCTATAGCCCACTGCAATGCAATTTCACTACATTTTATTGTCACATTTTCCATGAAAACATACAAAAATATCTATAAAACAAAAACTAACTACCAAATGGAAGTTTTACCACAGAAAGATATGCCGATGAGCTTTTGCTTGTTTCTGTGGTAAAGTGCCTTAATGTCCACATTTTGTGGCAAAAGTATTTAAAATATGTTCATATCGATCGACATTCTTAAGTTTGCTCTTTTTAGTAGGTTCGTTGCAATGCATGTCCTGCACTTTCAATGCCATCAGTGACATTTAAACTTTAGACATATGAGTCATTCTATGCTAAACAAGAAACTACATCTCATTGAACACATGAAGTGAAGAAAAGACTATCATCGAAAAATTGAGTCAGTGGGCCATTTTAAGCCGATAGATGTAATTCAAGGTGGGCGTAGCTCGATTTTTTTGTGGTATTACTAACAAGTAGAACAGAACTAAATGGTGGGCCATTTAAAATTTTAAAGTAGCATTGGCTATAAAAAAGGTACTGATTATTTTTTCAAATTTCTGGTGTTAATGGAAAGGTTGAACTTTGTCATTTAAAAATGGAACACAATATCATTCATATGACTACCACGACTGGCTCGGCAGTACCTCATCCGTTCAACCCAATTTTTCAATACATGCCGTCAGTCCAAAATCCACACCAATAAGTGACTAGTTGTGGTTGCATTAGCTTCTCAATAGTCTCGTGTGGGTTCTCTGAACCCCATATGTGGCAATTTTGCTTATTGACATAGCCACCGAGATGAAAATGAGCTTCATCTGAAAACATGAAAAATTTCCACCTTAATTTCTTAAAGTTTGTGTTAAAGACTCACTACTTTGGAAGTAAGTTTTTAATATTTCGTTTAAATATTTGCGTTTAGCGTCCCGCTTTTCAAATCTCAAACATAAACTTGAAATTGAGAATAAAAATGAATGTTATTTTGCCTTCCAAAATCAAAGTAATTGGTAGTTCAAATTTAAAATGTTACATGGCCCATCCTATGCATTATAATACCCCCTGTTTCACAGACTGACGTAGGATATAATTATCCAGGTCATTTTGACATATCCTGGTAAAATTTTTATAATCTTTTTTTTTAAGTCGGCATTGGTCGGACGTTTTTTTTTTGTCAAATCAGGCATGGAATGTCTCACGTATATGTACAGTAGGGTATATCACCAAAATATTTATAAAGTTACAATGGACTAACTCCACTGTATTTTGTAAAGAAGCTTTACATTTTCTTGTGAAAAAGCGGTCTAAGAATTATTTGAAAAATGTTTAAATAATAATTTTGCTGCGCCCAGGTCTGTTAAATGCTGTGCAATGCGTTGTTGTGTCATTTATCATAAAGTTCTTTTTTCGAAATTTTTAATTTTAAGGGGCAGAATAAACAAAAAGGAGGTTAAAGATGTAAACTAAAGTATTGCAGCTGAAAACGTTACATTCAGTGTGAACAAACCTCCGGCTACGTAGACCCCCAACATAAGTGGATTTTTCGAAATTTTTACTTGTAAAGGGGAAGTAGGACGAAAAGGGATAAAAATAGTACACTTGTTTGAGCTCGAGTCATGATTTTAATGGTGTAGAATTATCTGACTATGTAGACGCACAACCAAAATGGATTTTTCGAAATTTATATTTTTAAAGGGCAAACGAGGCAAAAAGGGATAATGGTACCAAACAGCAAGTGTTGCTGATAGAATCCTAAAATTTAGTGTGTGCAATTTTCTGACAATGTAGGCGGCCAATTTATTTTTTTTTTAATTAGAATTTGTAAGGGGGACAAAAAGGGTAAAGAAGGGATAAAAATGGTACCAACTAAAGTATAGCAGTCGGAATCATGAAATTTAATGAGAACATTTCTGTGAATACCTAGACGTGAACCAAAAAATGCTTTTCGAATTTTGTACTTTTGAGGAGAAGTGGGACAAAAAGGGATACAAATGGTACCAACTAAATCATTGCAATGGGAATCGTGAACTTCAGTTTGTACATTACGTATATCACAACATACATGTTTTTTTAATTTGTTCTTTTAAAGGGGAAGTGGGACAAAAAGGGATAAAAATAGTACCAGCTAAATAAAAATAGTGCAGCCTAAATCATGAAATTTAGTCTGCATATTCCTGTGTATATCTAGACTCGCATCAAAAATTGACTTTTCGAAATTTGTACTTTTAAGGGACAATTAAGACAAAAAGGGATATAAATGGTACCAACTGATGTATTGCAGTCGGAATCATGATATTTAGTGTGTATATTCCTGTGAATACCTAGACGTGCATCAAAAAATGACTTTTCGAAATTTGTACTTTTAAGGGGCCAGAGGGATAAAAATGGTACCAACTAAAGTGTTGCACCTGGAATTAACAATTCTGAAATCGCTGAAATTTGACAATAAAAATGGATTTTCAGACTGTGTACTTTTAAACGGAGAAATGACACAAAAGGGATAAAAATGGTACCAATCAAGTGTAGCAGTTAGAGTTGTAAAATTTGGTTTGTACATAGGTTTGATTGCGTAGACGCTGAATATTAAGGGATTTTTATAAAATCTTTACACTTAGAGGACGTTTACTTTTATAGGGTAAACGGGTTATGAAATGAATAATTTTCGGAACACAAAAATTATAAAATTTATTTGTTATTACCGACTGCGAAGCTGGTGCTGCAGGCTGTTGCTAGTTCACTTTATATTCACTGGACAAGTGTCTCATACATCAACTGAACTGAATTGAAGACATTCCTGTTAACTGTCCATAGACCAAGTCTTCAAAAAATTGAAAACAAAAGACACTTTGTCAGTGAATATAAATTAGATTAGCAAAAGCCAGCAACTTTGCAGGTGGTACTTACAAATAAGGAGAAGTACGTTTTCAATCAACATTGCTCGGCGTATGGGTTTCGTGCACATAGTTCTCAAATTTGATTAAAAATTTTTTAAAATTAGAAATACTGATCTTGGTTTAACGATTCAATAATTTCATATTTAAATTAAAATGTATGGAAAGCCATATTTATCATAGGTGCAAGAAAATCTAATTGCCAGAAAATACACTACATCATTTGTTTAATATTTTTTTATAAAAACCTTCACATGGCGTTACTTTGGAGACAAACTTTACTAATTAGTAATACATAATTTAAACTGGTTGATATAGAATTTTAATAATATTATGCAAAACCCAAACTTGCCTAATTTTCTGGACACGCTAATGTCTTTGAAATAGTGCAGCTAATATCTGTGGCATTTCTTTCACAATGGCCATTCTTTATCGTTCGTATCTGAAGGAAACCAAAAACTTTGCATGTCCTTTAACAAGCCTAAACTTTCTTGGCAAATCAGCAAGTATTGCTAAAAAGGTCGTCGGCGTGTGTTTGTGCAGCTCTTAGGAAATTCATATAAATGAAATTTATTACTTCCTGTGTTTGAAAGTGCCTAAGAGAAAGTATCCTCTGGGCTGTGCGTCCGTGTCTGGCATATCCTGGAAATGCAACAAATGCCTAACTTGGCCTTTGATAGAGACAGAGAGAGAAAGAGAGAGGCAAGAGAGATGTTCACTTGAAGTGGCGCACACAAATGAAGTTAATTTGGACTTTGGCTTTGCTGCACTCAATTTCCCAACGATTCATCAGCACATTTTAAATCAAAAGTTGGCCAAATTAAATTTGTATTCATTAAGCGGGAGTTGTTGGCAAGTATTTAATTTGCAGTTGGCTTTCCTTTAATTTTTTCTTCATCCCCCTTTTTGTATGCGGCAAACTTTGTTACACTTGTCAACTTTGAATTTTTCATTTTTTCAACAACGTCGATTTATTTTCCACATTCGATTGGCTTGCAGTCTCCCGCCCCGCTCCTCGTCAATTAGTGAAGTTATTAAGTTGTAATTAAATTTGAAACATTTTTCTTGAATAAAACATAATTAAATCCAATTTTCTATACAGCGTAATTTTTTTCCTTTTTGATTTTCTTTTGCCGAACACTTTTGTTCAAAAGCGGTTTTCTTGGTTTTTATTTTCCCTCCTGGCTTCAAGCATTCATTATAGAGGGGATTAATGAACACCTTGCAGGAATTAATGCCAAAGAAAATTATAACGTCTTTTAAATATTTTTGTATGTGAGTGGTGCTCCTTGTGCATGTTTGTTCCTCCATTTGCTGAAAAGTCTGCATTCAAGGGACGTTAAGCTGACAAACGTGAAAGGAAGTGGGCCATAATTAAGCAGTCGACATTGTTTCTTAAGCAAGGGGAAGGGGGTGGGGTTGGTGAAGACTGTGTGGGTATGGACTTGGGATAACGTGTAAAAATTCAGGATAATGCTATTTATTTCGTTAAAGAGCTTTTGACTGGGATTTTTAATAAGAGGGTATATTTCTGGAAAAGTAAGATGTCATGATAGGGGGCCTCAGATAAAAAGCGCGTCTACTTGCCAGTTAAGCTTGATACATTTTAAGGGAATGAACCATATTTAAAAGAAATCGAGAAGAACAAATTGGTGAAAAATATTTTTTAGAAAAAAATCTATTTTTGCTAGCACGAAAAAAATCATAAAAAATAGAAAAAAGTCGGAAAAAGTATTTTCTTTCATTTTTTAATACCTAAAATGCTAACACAAAATAATAATGTAAAAAATCTATGAATAAACTTAGAAGTTATGAAACTCTTTGTAGACGCAAATCTTTTTTTTTAATAATATTTGTTAATTTTTATTTAAATGGTCCGAAAAACTCCTTTAGAAATTGGATAACAGAATATTTTAGTTTAGTATGTAATAGCTGGCATCTTAATGAAGACACACAATTTTTCATCTTTTGTTGCATAGTATAAAACCATATTTCGATCATAGATTTATCGATTTTGAATGCCGTGATTTGATCAGAAAATGTCGCATGTAGTAATAAAACTGTTTCATGAGCTCCATGGTATGTCATCCACATTAATATCATTCAATTTGGAGAGGAAGAACTCGATTACCAGCAATATAAAATAGCAATATCAGTCACTAATTGAGAGGCCAGTCTCATTTTCAAAGAAGTATGGTCTAATGACGCCAAGTATAGTTAAAAAACTGGGTAAAACAAGAAGGCAGCTGTTTGAAAAAATACGAATTTTCATCAAAATTTTGGTCATGAAAATTGCATAACTTTTGGACAAGACCTTAAATCAAAAAACCCTACGAAAGGCAATATTGTAACGAATAAATAAAAAATTTGGGCCAAATAGGTTCAGTAAATTCGGTAAATTTACACTTTGAAAAAATCGTTTCGAGGGCAAAAGCAAAAATATACTTTTTGAACCGTCTCTGCGGCGCCAACTTCTAAGCGCTGTGACTTCGGAATAATTTGAATTGATAATAAAATATCTTTTAAGGTATATAGGATTTGTAAAAAAAAAAATAACAAAATTAACGCCTTAACCTTTTATGTATTTTTGTTCGTTCTGAAAATTATCCAGTTTAAGAATATTCCTATTAAAGGAAATAGTTTTATGTCGAGAATTTATAAATTTAAAAAAAATCATTAATTCCATGTAGTCCGTGTGATACAAATAGTCTTTTTGAAATCGTCTTCAAATTATCTTTTATTCTAGAGGATGACCGGCACAACTTTTTTATCGGCCCACCCTAATGTTTGGCACCATTTTTATAGCTTTTTTCTCTCACATCCACTTAAAAGTACACATTTTGAAAAACCTACTTATCTTGTGGGTAAACGTTACAAAATTATGGTTTTTCCATTTTTTAAAAGTACAAAATTCGAAAAATCCATTTATTTTGCGTATCTTTGTAGTCAGAGGGATGTAAATACATACCACTCTTCACTATTCTGGCTGTAACACTTTGGTTGGTAACATTTTTTATTCCGTTTTGTCACGATTTCCTGTTAAATATACAAAAAATCCATTTCTTATTTAAAATTTTCAATGGCCCACCCTGGATATGATAATATATTATTAACGGATTTCCTAATTTAATGTTCGGCCTGGCAAATAAAGAAATTCGGATATACAATGATATCTGCGAAATGTTGAGCTTAGAGATACGCTGTATTGTAGAATAAAAAACACTTCATATATTTATTGTCATTATTTCACTGTGGTCTGGCTTTGAGGTAAGTTCCCGTTATTAGATTTTCCCAACGTACCCTGACCTTGAAGTGAGTTCTTGTTTTTAGAATTTATTTAATATTGTAGTTTTAAAGGAAAATTTTATTCTCTTGAGATAATTTTTTAGACTAATTTGGAGTATTGGTTTTCACACATTTCACATTTCAGACATCCATTTTCCCCCGCGTATGTCCACTTTTATTTCACCCAAGGGATTTGGGTGACTTGTAATTCTCTCTCAAGCCAATAATTTCGTTAATTAGCCAAAATGCCAACTGGAAATGCTTTAATCAAATGTTGGTTTTATTTGTTTGTTGTTTGCGAAGTTCTTTACAGAACACTTGGGCTCTGTTGTTCCCCTTCTCTCGTTCTGAGCCAACAATTAAAAGTGCTCGACGACAACAGAAACAGCATTTAGCCCTTCCCTGTAGTGGGTCAACCCACCAGATGTTAACAAATGATGTCGTTGTTGTTGTTGGAGTAGTGTAGTGTGAAGAAGTATGCCTACACTTTATAAATAAATAAATTATGGTGACATAGTTCCTTGTGTAAGCCTTTCAACCCGACAGAACGTCTCTATCCCTTCGCCTACGTTGACTAAACCATTTGTTATACACCAAAGTGTTTATTTATGAAACTCTTAATTAAATAAAATATAACCCCGAGAAGAGAAAAGAGAACAGGCCCACTTCACAATGAAACAACACTTATTCAACACGTGGGGAGGGCGGATGAGAGCCACAACCAAGGAGTGATGGACAGCCTATGAAGTGGCTCTACTCATAGTGCTGTTTTTTTTTTTAGTTCTCGAGGAAACACTCAACACTTAACTTAAATACATACTCGTATGAGTACCTGCCGTTGTTTGCCGTTTCCGTATAAACAAAACTTCATCATTTTCTGCAGGTATAGTTACCAGCAGCACAACTTTAAGACTTTCAACCCACATCTGGGCTATAGTTTTTAATGGGAACTTTCTTCTATTTCCTGGGGGAAACGTACAACATTCCAATGGTATCACAATTCAGCCATTTAAACGAAACGAAAAGTCTTTAGTTTCGAGCCAGAACTTAGGAGGACTCAAAAAGCTGTAAATAAAAGCTTTGGCTGCTCGGTGTGTGTGTGTGTGTGATAGTTTAATCCTAATTGAAATATTTCTGGTTAAGACCAGGATTTAAGGGAATTTAAATGAAATTCACTCTGCACAGTGGCCACTGGGGAGGAAGCTGAGGTGTAATAAGACTGGTGAACAGAGGAAATACTTTGAAAGTACTCTGCACTCTGCATAGGATTTAGGATTTATCATTACTTTCAAAGGTTGAAGGCCAAAGCCTTTGTTTTCATAATGGCGAGAATCACTCATGGCCCAGGTCGGAGGCTAGTTGGATATCTATGCTAGAATGCTACCACCAGGTAACTGGAAGTAGTTTCCACTATGAGGTCTGACTTTTTGCATTAATTGTATCCAACCTTCCAAGGGTGGGATACAAAAGTTACCCTGCAAAAACGGTGAAATATGCATTTTATTCTTCAAAGACTTTCAAAGGATAAAAGTTATGTTGTTCCAAAGTCATAATTTTTTCAAAAAGTGTATTTTTTAAATATTTATTACAAATAAACTTTATTTGGCACAAGCACCATAATAAAGCTAAGAAACCACAATTTCTAATAAAAAAATAAAAAACAAATAAAGGCAAACCCTTCTAAAATGTGAGAAAAACAGTTCGACAAAGTCGAAAAAATGAAATTAATTTTTTTCAAAATCTGAAAAATATGAAAATCTGTAATACGAAAGAAATTAGAAAATTTTCTGCGCATTATGAAAAAATACGTAAAATAATGTTAAAAACAAAAAATAAAAATTTCACTTTTCTTTAAAATCGAAAAATACGAAAAGTAATCAGCTTTGGGCTAATTTCTAAATATATCCCATTAGACAACCAATGTTAATATCTCAAAATAATCTTTAGGTCCTTGTCTAATTTCAATTTTTAACTCCAATTTTGGCCGATGGATTTTGATTCATAATCAGCGGTAGAGAAGAGGGGGCCAAAGCAGTGCCCGGGCACGTACTAATTTTCATTTACCAAGAGTACTTATATGTCCCCGAGACCTTATCGCGAGTGTAGCCCCTATTAAATGTACAACGATCCTCTTGCAGTTATATACATGTACGTATGAGTCATTCCATGTCCAGCGGTACGATTTTTGAACTCGATAGCTGCGATTGTTTTGAAAGTTTGGATATGTATTCTTCTCATAAAAATATTGAATAGGTATTTAAGGAAAATAAAAAATTAGAAACAAAAATTTCACGAGCTATGATCAATTTAGCAGCGTAAAAAATAAAACTTTTTCACGTGTAACTCCTGAAACACTTGACCGATTTTAATGTGATGTACCTTGTTTTGAAATTCTGGTTTTGCAAAAATAAAATAAAATAAAATAAAATAAAAATGGAAGCCATCATTCACCATTTCCATTCACCATTTTAAAATGTTAAAAAAAAATAATCATTTCGTAAATCAAAATAAAAGATATAGAATTATAAAAAAAACTAAAACAAATGAGCGTTGGCACGGCAGAAGTATTGCTGGGTAACTATACCTGCATATACACATACATACTTACATATGCAATTCAATGAGATGCTTGTAAGATGGCATGTGTGCTTTATTACTTGGTGCGATTTTTTGCAATTAACACTATGCAACAATTTTTTTTCGTAGGTTCATTTTTAACATTTTCTGAGGTATTTTGACTTTCTAAATTCGAAAACAATATTAAAAAAAATTATCGTAATTTTTTAAATATTTTTACTAAAATTCCAATTTTTGGTGAAGGTTCGTTAAATTTGGAAATATAACCCGGTTATATGTAAAATTGAAGGTACTCATGATGGCTACAAATATTGCGAATTACACTTTCTCATAGAAACAGTAGTTTAGGAACAGTTTTCAAAATTTTGGGAACATTTTTTTTTTGAAAAAATCTATTTTTTCTGGAACCAAAAAAATCATAAATAATAGAAAAAAAAATCGGAAAAATATATTTTGTTTTATTTTTTAATAGCCAACATTCTAAAGCAAAAAAACAATACAATGTATGTAAAAATCTTGTAATTCGAAAACGATATTAAAACATTATCGTACATTTTTTAATTTTTTTTACTAAAATTCCAAATTTTGGTGAAGGTTCCTTAAATTTGGAAATATAAATTGAAGGTACTCATGATGGCTACAAATATTGCGAATTACACATTCACATAGAAACAGTAGGTTACGAAAGGTTTTCAAAATTTTGGGAACATTTTTTTTTCGAAAAAATCTATATTTGGTAGCACCAAAAAAATCATAAATAATAGAAAAATTCGGAAAAATATATTCTGTTTTATTTTTTAATAGCCAAGATTGTAAAAAAGCAAAAAACAATACAATATATGTAAAAATCTATCTATTAATATAGAAGTTATGATACTCTTTGTAGACGCAAAATATTTTTATCATATTTTTTTTAAATAGCGCCAAATCCCTTTACATTTTAGATAACGGAATATTTTATTTTTTTTTAATAGAAGAAAACAGAGCCTAGTTCAAGAAAATCTATGGTTAAATGTAGAAGTTGTGGTGCTTCTTGTATGACCATTTCATGTATGACTGAATCAATTTAAGCAAAAACTTCGTAAAAATTGGCACACGATTTTTCTACTTTTATTCACAGATTTTCTTCAAAAAATACCTTGTTTCCCTCGTTAAGATGAAAGTTGTTACAAACTAAAACTATATATTTTTTATATATTTTGTAATGGGCGTGAAAAACGCCATTTAGACAAAAAGTAAAAAAATCGTGATTTTTTTTTTCAAAAATCCTTTTGCGTCTACCAAAAATATCACATCTTCTACATTTATCATTATATTTTTTACATATAATCATTTTTTTTGCGTTATAATGTTAGTTAAAAATAAAAAATAACCTTGCCCCACCATTTTTTATTTTTTTATATATTTATTATGAATTACAATACAAAGTAAATTTATATTCTAATTTTGGGTCCATGAATTGAGCCGGGGTGACTGAGACCATTGTAGATAGTTATTGCAGCGACAGACCAGAGCCACTGGTGGGAATCGAACCCACGACCCCCACGCTGATAGCCGAGCACGCTACCAACTCGACTACCGGGGCGCTCAATTTTTATGATTTTTTCGTGCCAGCAAAAATAGTTTTTTCCAAAAAAATATTTTTTCCCAAATTTTTAGAGGCTGTTCCTAAACCTCTGTTTCTATGTAAACATTTTTTTACGTTAGAATGTTAGCTATTAAAAAATAAAACAAAATATTTTGTTCCGACTATTTTTCTGATTTTTTCGTGCCAGCAAAAATAGATTTTCAAAAATATATATATTTTCCCAAATTTTTGGAGGCTGTTCCACAGTTTCTATGTGCAAGTGTAATTCACAACACTTGTTGGGAACATTATTACCTTTAATATATCATATAATCGGTCGGACCAATATATCCAAAATGAGAGTACAAATATTAAAATGCAACTATTACATTTGAATTTTAGTAAAAAAATAAAAAATATCCATGTCTCAGTGTATACAAAAAATATTTTTTTCGGATTGGTCTCAAATTTTTTCTTTTTTGTTGCATAGTGTAATCTGTATTTCCCTTAATATGTGTATTTTTATAGTTTTTCCTTTTACCTACATTTTCAATTTATCATAATTTATTGGTTAATTGTGATAAATGTATTTAAGTTCATTTCATTGTCAAACCTTGACTGATTATCTTTAACTTTGGCAAATATGTTCGCCGAAAATATAATTCAATTAACTCACAATCTTTGCGGCCAGGAAAAAGGATACTCATATACAGTCCCTTCTTACATGAGTATAGTCTTTTATATACGTGAGCATATGTGTGGTGTATTCATGTCTGTGTATGTGTGTGTGATAAATAAGAGCAAATGATAGTCCCTAATATATAATTCATTGTTTAATTTCCCCTGTTTGCTGGCATTCACAGTTCTTTTTGTTTTTGTTCTTGGCTGGGTAAATTAAATTAAATGCGTTCTGACCTTTCCATCGCTACTTGAGCCACTTTGGCACATGACTGTTAACAACAGCATTTCTTTATTTTCATGCTCTCCCTCTTTATCCTTTTTCCCCCCGACACATACACACACTCATTTGTACTCATGAGCCACCAAGGAACCGCAATGAAGTTCATGCTTGTGTTGCGAAATAAATTTAAGCTTTAATAAAGACAAAAAATGAATATGAAATTCAGGAATAAAAAGGTTTTTGTTTATTCATAACTTGGATGAGTCCAAGAGGAGAGCTCAAAAGGATGATTATATTTTGTGTGAAATGAAACATTTCAAAGCTAAGCCTCGGTAGGATTAAATTGATGTTTGGGTTGTCTGCAATGACCTACTACTACTTCCACTTCCAATGATTGTGATGTCTGGTTAACACATGTAAAATTTATAACATTTTGAAAGAGCGCAGGAAGTATTTACATACATATTTTGTTTGAATAAATTTGTAAAAACAAATTTGAATTTTATATTTATAAAATAGCATAAACTTTAGCACAATAAACATATGCCAGAGGTAGCACAAGAGTAGAGGAGTTTCGTTGAGTTTGTGCATGTTTGTATGTGGCTGAATATTATCCCGAAAATATTTAACTTCAGAGATATCCAGAGTTATACACAATCTACTTGTCAACATTTTTTAATAAATTTAAAAATTGGAACTTTAAAAAATTACACAGAAAATGTATAATTTGATTCTGTTGTGTGTCAATCACCATTATTAGCCACCGCAAAGAAAAAGGAGAAACAAATATTTATATGGACCATATAACATAAATATAATAAAATAAATAAAGTTTATATTAAAAAATTTGACTAAATACGAAAAGTTGTTGACAGTTTCAAAATTTATTTTTTGTGATTCATAAAATTGAAGCAAAAAAGTACTTCATTTTAGAAAGTCGTTAGTACGACCCACACTTCACAAGAAGTGTCTCATCTTTTACATTTACGATATGAATGTACTATACGTTGTTTCGAAGGTAATTTCAATTAAAGTATTAAAGTGATATGTTATCGCCGCTTTCGATTTTTCGCAGTTTTTGCAAGTTCTATTTCTTTTATATTGATTTTCGAAATGATTACATTTATCATATTTTAAACGACCGTGTGAGTTTGAAAGTGGTAAAACAATAAAAATATTTCAGTGAAAAATCAACAGAATGATACATTTCTTTATAAGTTTTTTCCACACAAGGCATAAAAACAATAAATAATCCAAATAAATTAGTTTAGGGACATATATATATATATATGTTATTTTTCTGAAGGTGCAAAAAAATGCAAAAAAAATAATATTTCCATCAACTACATTTTATTGAATTTTATTGTTTTCATTACCTTCTATCAATAAACTAATTAACCCTCTCATGTTCAATGTTGCCTATAGGCAACATTGCGAGTTAGTTCTATAAAATCTTTAAAATCACATATTTTGCAGAATTAATAATTTTCATTTTTTGTTTAACAAGGAATATTTAAAAGGGAACCAACAATTTCGTAACTTGGTGAAAACAAAAGTGAAGAGAGAGAGAGATTCTTGTAATTCGAAATTGTTTAGAAATTCTTCTTATTTTGATTGGATTTTTTCGAGTACAAGAAAAACTGTATTTGTTATTCGAAGAGATATATATCAAAGATTTTTAAAATGAAGAAACCATTTAAAAATATTTTTTGTTTAACCGATATCTGCAGTATAATGATTTTAAGAAACATCCAGTTACTCACGTCCCGTATGAATTAGAACCCCAAGACTAGATAGAAATCATATTTAGGCCCATCATCAAAAAGCATAGTAAGTTTTAAGAAGAAAATTCGGGCATGAGAGGGTTAAGAAATAATCATTCCGATGATTTTTCACTGAAATTTTTGTTTATTTTCCTGAAAAAATTTTTTCTAATTTTTTTCCCAGAAATACGAATAAAATATTTTTATGACCAAAATACATACACAAACTTGAGGAACAATTCAAGTTGTCGAAATGACTAATTTAGTTTTACTAAGCAAATTATTTTTATTTTAATTTCTCTCTTATGTTTATTAAAATCAAAAGTAAATTTTTAAAATTTTAAATTTCAGCTGTTCGTAATTGGTACATGAGTGTACTCGAAAGGTTAATGATGGGTCTAGCTCTATTATTTCTTAGTATTACAAATATAAGGCGTGACACTATTTTCCAATCACCCTCCACAAATAAACTTTGGATTGCCACTTATTTTAATGTTGGAATTCTTCTTATTTTTTTATGGCTATATGGCTATGGCATTATTTGTTTTTATTCTAGAATATCTTGTTGGTCGCATTACACCGTATGAAATTTAAAAAAAAAACGTCGTTACACCGGATGATATACGTTTGAAACTATAGGCAAAATTTAGCTAATTGGCATTTCTAGTTCTTCATCCTGCTGGATTACAAATTTTCAAAGGATATAAATTTACAAAAATTATTTGTAATACTTATTCGCACCCTATGATGCTGACATAAGCGTCAAATTAAAGAGAAGTATATGCTAAAAATACATAGTTCACATATAATGACTCTACTTGTATTAGTTTAGCATCAACAACCTTTTCAAGTTTCCCCCATTAGTTAATTTACTTTATTCTTATTTTACTTTACTTGAAATGCTTGTTAATGCTAAACTAATACTTAATTTGTCACTAGGGATGTATAGTTGGAGCAAAAAGTCGATTTTTCGACTTTTGGGAATATATGAATAGTCGATTTTTCGACTTTTGCAAATATATGAAAAGTCGACTTTTCGACTTTTGAAAATTCGACTTTTCGACTGTTGCAAATAAATAAAAAGATGACATTGCAAATGAATAAAAAGACGAATAGGCCAAATCAATACCAAATCGAGAGACATTTATATTGGATATATAAATCTGAACCAATCTTACCCACTTTTTGCATAAATATTTCTAGTTGTTGTGCCAAATTTAAAGAAAATCGGATAAAGAATGTGTTTTCTAAAGCGAAGAAAGTAAAATCGGTATTAAATAACATATATTTATTGATGTACAAAGTCGAAAACAAAAGTCGACTTTTGGCAATGGTAAAGTCGATTTCGACTTTTTCCTCCCAAAAGTCGATTAATCGATTAGTCGATTTATAGATCCCTATTTGACACTTCTACCGTATTCATAGGGTGCGAGTAAGTATTTAATTTATTTTTTAATTTTTCCCTTCAGAACTTTGTAGCAACACAATGAGGAAGAGAAAAACTAAAAACGCCAAATAACTCCATTTCGTCTATAGTTTCAGAGTGAAAACTGATACTTGTGAAAAATGAACAGCAAGATTTAATAGCTTTCAAATGATGCCTAAAAATAATTTTATGCAAATCATTAGTTTTAAAAACCTGAATTTTCAAACTATTCTTACGATATTCATCATTTAAGCAAAATATTTTCACAACATAGGATAAGTACATTGTTGTCACATTTAAAACCACAAAAATTAATATAATAAACGACCAATAAGAATACTAAGAAAAGAACAAAAATTCATGTTATCAAAGCAAAGGTCGTTCAAAGGTCTATTTAATCAAAAAACCTGAAAAGTTTAAAGAGCACCTTTAATCCTGGTCCCGATGGAATCCCTAGCAATATCCTAAAAAACTGTGCTGATTCCTTATCATAACCGCTTACTGTAATCTTTAATAAGGATCTCTGCTTATAGGATACTTGCCGCCCTTGTGGCAGGAATCTTTTATAACCCCTTTGTTTAAGTCATCAGCAAGATGAAACTACAAGGCATTGCTGCACTGAGAGCAATTCCCAAACTTCTGGAAAAACTGATATGTATAACTGATATGTAGTCTCATTGTGTTTCCTCCTTACTATCACCATATCAGCACGGCTTCTGTAAATCCCGTTCAACAGTAACAAACATTTTACAGCTTACCACGCTTGTAAATGATAGTTTCAAGGACCGTATGCAAACTGATGCAAATTATACTGATTTTAAGGTGAATCATGACCTTCTACTGTACAAATTGGATTCAATGGGTTTCTGCAATTCCTTGCTAACGTGGTTGAGATGTTACCTGAATGGTCGAATTCAGCGAATTAAATTTAGAAATGCTATTTCTAAAATCATCACAGTGTCTTCACAAGGGAGTCACCTTGGCCCTATCCTCCTTACCTTATTTATTAACGATGCTACCCTACTGTTGTTCAACATTCACATGTTCTTATGTATGCTGGTGATGTGGAAATATTTAGAAGTTTTAATGATCCGGATGATCATATTTTTGATCTGGCTGAAAGCAGAACTTCTTTGCAGAGAAAAATAACCTTATTTAGGTACCTTAAAGTAAGAGTTATTTGTAGAATTTTATATAGTTTTATATATCTATTCTGTAAGGATAAATATCTATAGACAAATAAATAAAAATGAATAAAAGTGCAGCATTAAAAGCCTTTAATATGTGGATGTTTCTGAAAGCCGCCTGACCCAAGGATAAAATATTTTGCAAACCATCTTTAAATGAACCACATTTTATTCTGCAGCAATTCGCTTTGTGACCCAACCTGATATACATACATAACTACTCATAGTTGTTGTGCATTTGTGTGCCCGTCTGTCTGTCTGTCCAGTAGTGTGAACAATGTATATATGTCACCCCCAGGGCCAACATGTCCTTAACATCCTTTTTGTCAGTTTAGTTGTGGATTTATCTTTTCTTGTTTTTCTCTTTTTTTGATAGCAAATATTTGTGTTCAGTTTATTTCCGTCACGTTATTCGTCCACTGTGTCCGTGTCCGGGTCCATGCAATTTATGTGAATAGACACATGTGTGTGTGTGTGCTGCTCGAGTATGTTGTTAGATTTATAATGGCATATTGGAAATTGGTTTAAACATTTTGTTGGTTTGGCTCGGTTCGCTTTGGCATATGGCATCAGCAGAGTACAACGTTTCATTTTTTGTTGTTGGTGACCAACAAAAAAACTAGATTAAAATGATGGACACACGATATGCGAATGTAACAAAATGTCTAAAAATACAATTTATTGCTTGGAAAAGGGGTGGGGTGGGAGAGGAGGTGAGGACTCACTAATCTACCAATAACATGTTTCATCGCAGATCACGTTGGTCAAAGTGAAGAGATTTGTTTGATGGCCTGCGTGACAGACAGACAGAGAGACAGAGACAAGTGTTATCGCGGTGATTATCGGATGGGAGATTTTGGTTAAAGAAATTATTTAATTTAAACAAAAATTTAGTCATAAGACGGAGACAAGTGTTATCGCGATGATTATCTGGTGATATATTTTATTTAAACAAATTATTTTATTTAAATTTAAATTTAGTCATAAGACTGATTATCAACTCGCTGTTCGAATTGGCTTCCCAGCAAAGTCTTATTCAAATTCGATTTAGAGAACAGCTCTGTAATTTTGTTTTCAAAATTTATTTCATCAAATGTTGACTTTATACCACTGTGCTGAGGGTTATTTTTGCTCCACTTGGGACTAACTTTGATTAAATAAAGTCTTATTCAAATTCGATTTTATTTTCAAAATTTATTTCATCAAATGCTGCTGTGTGTTTTTTTTTGCTTTAGACCACTGTGCTGAAGGTTCTTTTTTCCACTTGGACTGACTTTGATTAAATAAAGTCTTATTAAAATTCGATTTTATTTTCAAAATTTATTTCATCAAATGCTGCTGTGTGTTTTTTTTGCTTTAGACCACTGTGCTGAAGTTCTTTTGCTCCACTTGGACTAACTTTGATTAAATAAAGTCTATTCAAATTCGATTTTATTTTCAAAATTTATTTCATCAAATGCTGCTGTGTTTTTTTTGCTTTAGACCACTGTGCTGTAGGTTCTTTTCTCACTTGGACTGACTTTGATTAAATAAAGTCGTCTTCAAATTCGATTTAGAATAATTTTATTTTCAAAATTTATTTCATCAAATGCTGCTATGTTTGTTTGCTTTAGACCACTGTGCTGAAGGTTCTTTTGCTCCACTTGGACTGACTTTGATTAAATAAAATCTTATTCAAATTCGATTTAGAGTAATTTTATTTTCAAAATTTATTTCATCAAATGCTGCTATGTTTGTCTGCTTTCGGACCACTGTGCAGAAGGTTCTTTTGCTCCACTTGGACAAACTTTGATTAAATAAAGTCTTCTTCAAATTCGATTTAGAGTAATTTTATTTTCAAAATTTATTTCAGCAAATGCTTGCTGTTTTTTTTTGCTTTAGACCACTGTGCTGAAGGTTCTTTTGCTCCACTTGGACAAACTTTGATTAAATAAAGTCTTATTCAAATTCGATTTTATTTTCAAAATTTATTTCATCAAATGATGTGTTATGTTTGTTTGCTTTTGATCACTGTGCTGAAGATTCTGTTACTCCACTTGGATTGACTTTGATTAAATAAAGTCTTAATCAAATCGATTTTATTTTCAAAATTTATTTCAGCAAATGCTGCTGTGTTTTTTGTTTGCTTTAGACCACTGTGCCGAAGGTTCTTTCGCTCCACTTGGACTGACTATGATTAAATAAAGTCTTCTTCAAATTCGATTTAGAGTAATTTTATTTTCAAAATTTATTTCATCAAATATGATATGTTTGTTTGCTTTGGACCACTGTGCTGAAGGTTCTTTTGCTCCACTTGGACTGACTTTGATTAAATAAAGTCTTCTTCAAATTCGATTTAGAGTAATTTTATTTTCAAAATTTATTTCATCAAATGCTGATATGTTTGTCTGCTTTAGACCACTGTGCTGAAGGTTCTTTTGCTCCACTTGGACTGACTTTGATTAAACACCAGTTATTTTCTTTTGTTTTTGTATTTCCCCATGAATGGTAATAATGTTGCTTTGTTCATAAATTAATATTTTAATACAAATGGCTTTGGCATTTTGCATTCACTTTGTGCTTCTTCTGCTTGTTTTTAGTAATTAAGCTTATTTCTATCAGCGCAACTCACCTGTTTCCATTCGACTTTATCGATACCTTCGCCGCCTGTCTGTTCCACCGGAGGTCGCAATATTGAAACATACTGTTGAAAGCCAATGGATAAGGAATGCAGCAGCAGCACGAGTAGAGTCACAGCCAATCCCCAACGGAAGTGTACATAAAAAAATAGAAACAACAAAGAACAAGAAGAGAAACAGGAAGAGAAGTGAGAGAGGGGTAGAAAAGGAGGTTATAAACGGAAATACTGTTTAGCAACGGCAACGGTAACGGCATTGGTCTTGGGTATTGTGTGCGAGTGTGTGTGTGCCTTTGTTAGTTTCCTTTTTCTAGTTCTGGTATGTTCATCCCAATGGTTATGAACTTTATTAGTTTTAATAGACTCTGTGTAATGAAGTGGAACACTCGCCCACTGTGTAAGAATGTGGGCAGTGTACGAGAGTTAGAGACAGGATGGGACCGTGCCACTAGTGTGGTTGGTTGGTTGAATGGACAGTATTTTTCTTCTTTTGTTTTGATCGTATTCAGAGTTCAGCTGTGGAATACAGAATGGAGCTAAAAAGGATATTGAAAGGTTTCAAGTTTCCAATCCTCTCAGTCCAGTCCTGGGTAAGTTTATTTGATTTTCTTAAATATTTATTAACAAAAAATGTGACAAAATTCATGATGGAATTGCACTATGGTGTCAAGTGCAAGTTTTAAAATGAAAGATTCGATGAAACGAAATCAAAAAGGAAAATGTTGAAAAGGACAAACTGCTCCGAACGAATGATTTTTGGGGCAAGAAAATTCAAACTTCAATGTAAAGAAATTTCAAAAATGAAATTGATACCAGAATAATAAATAAAATTGAAGATGACAAACGGGTTTAATAAATGGCGGGAAAAAAGCAACGAAAGGTTTACAGGACAAAGGATCATGGGTGAAGGCACGGATTGTGTTGAAAGGACTGCTTGCCAATCGGATTGCGGCAGTATATTGAAATAAGAACTGGCTTAAACGCACAAAACACACGGAGACAGAGTTTAATCAGTTAAAATGTCAGTTAATCGGACAGACTAAGGCTAAGGGAGATTGAATGAAAAATTTAAAAACAGGAAGAGAAAAGGATTTTTAAGAATAAAAAAACCACAGAGAGGGCGGAATGATATAAAAATGATTACAAATATGATTAAAATTTAGGGACAGGCGAGAATTTTCAGAATTCTGGTCTAACAAAACAGAAAAAATTTTAAAGGATTTTTGAGAAGGGATTTAACCACAGGAATGGTGAAATGTCAGATAGAGGAAATGTTGAGTTTGGGAAGAACCAACTTCAGAAATGTTACAGCATTAAATTAAATTAATTAAAGTATTTTTAATAGATATTCTTCTCTTTGTATTGATATCCACATCGATGATATAATTGTACGACTCGCAAAAGTATGAAAATAAATTATCAACCATATATATCGTTTGGAAATAAAAAATCCTGTAAACATTAGAAAAAATGTCAGAAAAAATAGGAAATGAAAACAGAATGTTAGGTTGAGTGGGAAAATAACCCGTTGCAGAATTTTGAAAGCATTGTCGTAATAAAATTGAATTTTGGAAAAGTGAGAAAGGAAGTACAGATTTATGCAAGAAAAATCGCCAGGTAACACAATGCAACAAAAAGTTTGTCGAAGGGTCATATATAACTTTTTCCGATGTAGTTTGGCTTTTCTTAACTCGAAAACGATACTACAAATTTTTATGGCAATTTCTATTAATTTTTTTTCTAAAATTCCAATATTCGGCGCAGACAATGTCGAAGTATCATGTATAACATTTTCTGATGTATTTTGGCTTTTCTAAACTCGAAAAAGATATTAATTTTTTATGGTAAATTTGTTTACTAAAATTACAATATTCTGCGCAGATACCTTAAATATTTGTACTCTCATTTCGGAAATTTAAGTCCGATAACTACAAATATTGCGAATTACACTTTTACATAGCAACAGTGCTTTAGGAACAGTCTTCAAAAATTGTGGAAAAAATTTATTTTTTTCGATTTTTTTTGCTGGCGCGAATTCGTAAAAACTAAAAAAATCGGAAAAAATATTGGGAATTACATATTCACATAGCAGCAGTATTCAAAAATTTGGAAAAAATATTTTTTTTTGAAAAAAACTATTTTTTCTGTCACGAAAAAATCATAAAAAAAGAAAAAAGTCGAAAAAATATTATGTTTTCTCTTTTAATAACATTCTAAGAGAAAAAAACAATTTTTCTATGTAAAAAATCTCTGAACAAATGTAGAAGTTATGATACTCTTTGTAGACGCAAAAGATTTTTTAAATCACATTTTTTAATTTTTGTTTAAATAACACGCAAAATACCTTTTACATTTGATAACACAATATTTTATTTTAGTTTGTAATATTTGACATCATAACGAAGTTGTTGTTAACTCAATTTGTAAAAAAATGAAACAGGATTTTTTTAAATTCCCTTACTTCAACATAATGGCCATAACTTCTATATTTATTCATAGGTTTTCATAACAAATACCTTGTTGTCTTTGCTAAGATGCCAGATATAAAAAACTGAAACAATATATTTTTTTTATAAAGAGTGATTTTTTTGAGGTTAGGATTTTCATGCATTAGTATTTGACAGATCACGTGGGATTTCAGACATGGTGTCAAAGAGAAAGATGCTCAGTATGCTTTGACATTTCATCATGAATAGACTTACTAACGAGCAACGCTTGCAAATCATTGAATTTTATTATCAAAATGCGTGCTCTGTTAAGAAAGTTCAGAAAGAAAGAAATTGTGTTCAGCGACGAAGCTCATTTTTGGCTCAATGGGTACGTAAATAGGCAGAATTGTCGATTTTGGAGTGAATATCAGCCAGAAGCATTGCAAGAGCTACCAATGCATCCAGAAAAAGTCACAGTTTGGTGCGGTTTATGGGCTGGTGGCATCATTGGACCGTACTTCTTCAAAGATGATGCGAATCGTAACGTAACTGTGAATGGTGAGCGCTACCGTGAGATGATATCCAACTTTTTTTTGCCCAAAATGGAAGAACTGAACTTGGTTGACATGTGGTTTCAACAAGATGGCGCTACATGCCACACAGCTCGCGATTCTATGGCCATTTTGAGGGAAAACTTCGGAGAACAATTCATCTCAAGAAATGGACCGGTAAGTTGGCCACCAAGATCATGCGATTTGACGCCTTTAGACTATTTTTTGTGGGGCTACGTCAAGTCTAAAGTCTACAGAAATAAGCCAGCAACTATTCCAGCTTTGGAAGACAACATTTCCGAAGAAATTCGGGCTATTCCGGCCGAAATGCTCGAAAAAGTTGCCCAAAATTGGACTTTCCGAATGGACCACCTAAGACGCAGCCGCGGTCAACATTTAAATGAAATTATCTTCAAAAAGTAAATGTCATGGACCAATCTAACGTTTCAAATAAAGAACAGATGAGATTTTGCAAATTTTATGCGTTTTTTAAAAAAAAAAAAGTTATCAAGCTCTTAAAAAATCACCCTTTATATAATTTGTAATGGGACTTTTTGGGGCTATTTATACAAAAATTAAAAAATCATGATTCATTTAATTCCTTTGTGTCTACAAATATATACTTCTATATTTATACACAGATTTTTTACATACAAACATTGATTTTTACATTAGAATGTTAATTAATTAAAAAATAAAAAAAAAAATTCCGACTTTTTCTATTTTTATGATTTTTTTCGTGTCAGCGAAGATAGATTCAAAAGAAAAAAAATTTCCCCAAATTTTTAGAGGCTATTCCGAAACCACTGTTTCTATGTGAAAATTTAACTCGCAAGATTTTAGACATCATATATACCTTTACTAGAACATATAAGCTGGTGCGATAAAACCAATAAAAAAATGAGAGTACAACTATTATAGGTCGAAAATTTAAATTTTAGTAACATAATAATAATAACATTTTTTTGTTGATTTTATGAATCAAAATACAAAAAATATTTTTTTTCTTTTTGGTTGCATGGTGGATGTATTTTGGAGTTCTAAACTCGAAAAATATATTAAACTTATTTTTATGGATAAATATTTTTTTTAATTTTTACTAAAATTCCTATTTATCTTGTAGGTATCTTTAGTATTTTAGTACTATTTTGGCAGTATAAGCCTAGTTATAAGTTAAACAGAAGGTAAGAGCAAGTGCTACAAATCTTCTGAATATCAACTTTACTTAGAAGAAGTGATTAAGGAACTGCCGTCAAAAAATGAGAAGACAATGATTTTTTCGAAAAACAATTGTTGTTTGTTTGGACTTTTTTATCATTTAATAATATTAATAGGTATTTTAAATAGTATTTTTTAACATGTCAGAAAGACAATACATATATTAAAATATAAAAAATAATATTTCTCTAAATTTTCTTATAAAGAGGTTCATAACTTTGAATTTATTTCTTGTCGAAATTTTGTATGTCTATAGAAAATTTCTCGTCTAAAATTTGCATGTCTATAGAAAAATTCTCGTCGAAAATTTGTATGTCTAAAGAAAATTTCTCGTCGAAATTTTGTATGCCTATAGAAAATTTCTCGTCGAAATTTTTATGCCTATAGAAAATTTCTCGTCGAAATTTTGTATGTTTATAGAAAATTTCTCGTCGAAATTTTGTATGTTTATAGAAAATTTCTCGTCGAAATTTTTTATGTCTATGGAAAATTTCTCGTCGAAATTTTTTATGTCTATGGAAAATTTCTCGTCGAAATTTTTTATGTCTATAGAAAATTTATCGTCGAAATTTTTTATGTCTATAGAAAATTTCTCGTCGAAATTTTTTATGTCTCTCGAAAATTTCTCGTCGAAATTTTTTATGTCTCGAAAATTTCTCGTCGAAATTTTTTATGTCTCTCGAAAATTTCTCGTCGACATTTTTTATGTCTATAGAAAATTTCTCGTCGAAATTTTTTATGTCTATAGAAAATTTCTCGTCGACATTTTTTATGTCTATAGAAAATTTCTCGTCGAAATTTTTTATGTCTATAGAAAATTTCTCGTCGACATTTTTTATGTCTATAGAAAATTTCTCGTCGAAATTTTTTATGTCTATAGAAAATTTCTCGTCGAAATTTTTTATGTCTATAGAAAATTTCTCGTCGAAATTGTTTATGTCTATAGAAAATTTCTCGTCGAAATTGTTTATGTCTATAGAAAATTTCTCGTCGAAATTTCTTATGTCTATAGAAAATTTCTCGTCGAAATTTCTTATGTCTATAGAAAATTTCTCGTCGAAATATTTTATGTCTATAGAAAATTTCTCGTCGAAATTTTTTATATCTGTAGACAATTTCTCGTCAAAATTGTTTATGTCTATAGAAAATTTCTCGCCGAAATTTTGTATGTCTATAGAAAATTTCTCGTCGAAATTGTGTATGTCTATAGAAAATTTCTCGTCGAAACTTTCTATGTCTATAGAAAATTTCTCGTCGAAACTTTCTATGTCTATAGAAAATTTCTCGTCGAAACTTTCTATGTCTATAGAAAATTTTTCGTCGAAACTTTCTATGTCTATAGAAAATTTCTCGTCGAAATTTTTTTATGTCTATAGAAAATTTTTTGTCGAAACTTTCTATGTCTATAGAAAATTTTTCGTCGAAAATTCGTATTTAAAAATTGTGATTTTTCTCAATTTATGGTTTTTGGTCCAACAAAAATTTGTATTAAAAAATATTTTTCTGAATTTTTGGTCGACTGCTACTAAACCACTAAATCTCTTCTACGTAAATAATGATAGTTTAAGTGTAAAATTTGACTTCCATAAAGCCATAGTGGCGACCATAACAAGGGATAAACATAGTCATTTTTGAAAACACGAATTTAAGCCGAAATAGAAAATTTTCCATTTGTTTTGAACATATTTGAAGCAATATGTCACCCTCTATCCATAAAAAACGAAAAAATATTTTAATTTCTGATTAATACCATTTTTATTTTTTTAGGGGCTCGTTTTCTTACTGACAACTTCGTTTCCTTAAAGTCACTATATGTTTATCCTAAAGGGAGTTGACATTAAGTGATCCCTGAACAATATTTCCATAATTTGCACACATGATGTTGTTTTGGCCAGCCCCCAAATCAATAAACACCCGGAATTTATGTGCTGTTCTGTGCGGTGTTCTGGCCAAAAAGGTTAACAATTTAATTAAACGTAATTAGATACATATCAATTGATTGGCAGCGTAGCACTAACGCCAACCGAATGAAATGACAAAGAATGGCCAGAAAGGAAAGGACCCCATAAATGCAAACAAATAATAATGTTTATTTTTGCAGACCACTGAATGTTGACAACCCAACAATAGAAAACTGGACACCCAACACACAAACGAACAGAGAGGGGAATGAATATCCTTTATGGATATTCCCCTCTGGCTGGCGAACTATATGCGAGTATATCATACGTAAAGGGTCCCAGGAGTCAATACCAGACTGAGCGTGGCAATAAAATACAGACACACACACACAACGAATATGAAGGAATACAGCAGCTGGTTGGTGGACAGGACAAAGAAACTCAAAGTAAAAAGAAAATAGAATTTACGGAGAAAAAAAAGATGACTGGCAGGATGGCGTCAATGAACCCTAGACCAACTAAACCATCCATCCATCAGGGGATATTATGACCCTACAAAGGGACACACACACACCCACACCCACCGTCCGCCACTTGGTCACACTTACCTTGCCACGATCGAGACTTTTAATTAAATCCAAATTGGTTGTATCTGATATCCCACCGTGCACCACCAGTACCCGGCTGTTAATTACGGTGCCCAATGGTAACCAGCGATAGACCTCATCAATGAGTCGCAGTAATTTCGTCGAATTGCGCTGCAATCAAGCAAATGAGAGAAACGCCAAGAGGGAGAGTGAGAGAAGGTTAAAGAACAAGTTAATCACGGTTATCAAAAGAAAAGAGGGGAAATGCAATGCAATCCGACATCCTCTTTGTTAACAGCTAAACAACCAAAGATGTTGTTGTTTTGTCTAATTACCCGATATTTCTGTTGGACTTCGCGTATGAAACCATAACGAGCATTCATTACGGAATCCTCGTGATTGCCACGATTCAGGAAAACGCCATTGGGAAAGGCTAAAAGGCAGGCCAACAGCAGCAGGAATACCTCCAGGCCCTTCTTGCCACGATCCACAAAATCGCCATTGAAGACATAGGGATTCTCCGAAGAGGGTAAGCCATTCTGGAACGAAATGAAATTAGAAATTATTTGTATTTTGTTTTGGGTTTCCGCCCACCAACTCACCTTGTAGAACACCACAAGCAGATCGTCCAGTTTGCCATGCAAATCCCCGCAGATGGTGATTTGTTTGGAGATGGCCGTCGATGCCGTATTCAAGTTGGGCAATGTACGCAACTTTAAGGCGGCTTCTTTGAGTATGGCCCCCACGTAACGGGCATGGAGACGATTTGACTTTAAAAAATAGATATTTATAATTCTGTTCTTTAATTCAGGGATAGGGGACTCGTTGGATTACCTTTTTCTTACGAAATAAATCTATTAAGACATCGATGTCTTTTTTGGTTAATGGAAAGTTAATCTGTGGCCCTTTGTAACGGTTACCGGAAGTATCATACTCCTCATGGTAGTCCGATTCATCGGAATATTTTGAATCGTATTGATCTGAAGATAAGAAAATAAAATTACAAAAATGGAAAATAAATTAAAAAAATTTTTGAAAAATTATTTAAAATTTTATTACGTACACATGACAATAGTTTATCTAAGAGCTTAACCAAACTAATGTCGCTTGAAGGAATGTGAATATGTAGAGTGGCTAGAGCTTCCGGAATTCTTATTGTCAAATCTATATTTTTATGAGAATCATTTTTGTGGAAGATCCTAACAATTTAGCTCTTCTCTTTATTGGCCCTATTTTCCAGGAAATCAAAAAGTCCTTTTAAAAAAGACATTTAAGGATTAAAATATTCTACGAAAAGAATTGTCAGTGGGGCCACCAAACACACCATAGTCGTAAATAAAGCTCTTCACACTTAAATAGAAAATTACCCGCCAACTTATACAACAAATTTATTAGGGTTAACATTGGTCCATGTTTTTTGGAAGATCGATCTTTTTCGACAAAAAAGTGTGTATATCGGTAGAGCACGGTAAACAAAAACCCTATTTAGTCAGCAATCACATGCCAATAATATTTTGTTATTTGGAATTATAGTTTCGCTATTCTGTTCCAGCCTAAAAGTCTTAATTTGTTGGACAGTGTTATTTAAAAAAATATTGAATCGAGGAATTTTTTTACAAAACAATTGTCTAGGCAGAAAAGTCGTTGTTTTATATTTGTATATGTTGAACATTTTTGTAATTATTTTTTTAATTGAATCTTATTCTTTTCTTCGGATTATAGAGAGTGTACTGTAACGTTTAACGTTTCCTCTCTTTGCGTATTCACTATATAATTTTGCTAAAAAAATTGATTCTGTTCGAGATTATTTTGGCTGTGGCCCGTTGCAACATGGTGAATATTGGTTGTATTATTGTGTCAAAAGAAAATAATTACTTGGATTTACTCCAATTACTTACCAAGTGATGAAGCTCTAGAGGAAGCATATGAACGACTTTTTTCGGCAGCAGCATTTGGAATGTGTGTTAACAAAGCATTGAAGAAATTATAAAGCTGAAAATAAAGAAGAACAAAAGAAACGAAAGACAATAAATACATATTCTGTAACATTTATTGGCGATTTAAAAAATTTATAATATAGTAAATATTTTGTAATTTATCAAATAAAATATACCCCGCATTCCAAATGTTTTGCGAATCCAAGATGCGACAATATTCAATAAATCTATTAGATATAAATACTCATTTTCGCCATATCGTTCATTTTGTGCAAGAACGTCACATCTTTCTTTGGTATCTTTTTATGACATTGATTTAATGATTATAATCCGTTATATCTTTCATGGTCTCTACTCGAATTATAAAAAATATATTATCTTATGTTCAGAGTAACGATGATAGTTTATAATCATTAAATCTCTCTCCTAAAAAATATGTGATGATTTGTCACCGTATGAAATAATATGAAAATCTTATGTTTATCGTAAAAAGGCTGTACAAGGATTTCTAGAATTTTCGATAGATATGACAATTTCATCGGGATATGGGTATATAACGGTGATGTATACTTCAAATAATTAATCGTCTGCTTATGTGTTGTCATTGTCTCATATTCTTCTTAAGTCCTTTGATATACATCATAGGTAATGGTCTTAAGTATGTATAACACCGTACGACAATTAAAAAAAATCCTTACACTTGAAATGGAGTTACTTGGATGAGAAAATGAAAAACTAAAAACGAAAAATAAACCTAATTCACCTATAGTTTCAGATGTATATCATATGGTTCCAGTGCAATAGGGACGTTCGGCCAGTGTAATGTATACATTTGGAAAATGTTCCACAATAGTCATTTTATAAAAAAGTGTCCAAAAAGTTAGGGTATATTAGTTTTTTGATACAGAGAATTTTATTCTTGCTATGGAAAAACTAAACTTCCAACTATTTTAGTTTTTTTGTGGTTATTTGTTTGTTTGTTGTTCTAGTTATTTTATAAAGGAAACATTAGAAACAATTGTCCATTTATAGGAATTACGATTTTGATGAAAATTACTGAGTGTATTTAGAACAGCATTTATTTTGCATTTTTTTAAACTTAGGCAACTTTGTAAATTTGAAATTTAACATATTTCGAGCAAAAGGCTTTATTTGAATAGTCATATCTTTTGTTGTGTGAAAGATATTGAGATTTTTCGGGAGAATTGTTAGTTTGTAGCAAATAAAAAGGAAAAAAAATAATTTAAAAACATTGCAAATCAATTTAAAAAAATATATATAAAAGATTTTTTCAGGAGAATGGGTTTGCCAAATAAAAAAGTAAACAAAAATTAAAAATAAATACAAATTAATAAAAAATAAAAAATCCAAAAACATGAAAATCATTTTTGAAAAAATATATATTGAAAGATTATGTTCAAAAGTGGCTGCTGGGAACAAAAACATAATTTTCCAGGAGAGCGAAAAAGCAGGGGTTTCCTTAGTTTTAAGGGTAATTATTAATAATTCCTCTACAGGGTAATATAAATGTGCTACGATTAAAAAGTATTCAAAATTCCCCATTATTCCCTCTTTTATGGTTCATAGACATTTTTACATCTTAAATATGAGCACTATGAAAATTCAAACTTCAAATAGCCACTATTGCACACAAATAAAGGGTGATTTTTTAAGAGCTTGATAACTTTTTTTTTAAAAAAACGCATAAAATTTGCAAAATCTCATCGGTTCTTTATTTGAAACGTTAGATTGGTCCATGACATTTACTTTTTGAAGATAATTTCATTTAAATGTTGACCGCGGCGCGTCTTAGGTGGTCCATCCGCTTAGTCCAATTTTGGCATTTCCACGTTTTTGAGTAACAGAGACCCAATTGGTGCGAACGGCGACGAATCGAAAATTGGTGGTCATCATTAACACTGGCCGATACAGCTGCGATATTTTCTTCAGTTCGCACTCTACGTAAGCGTGTTGGTGGTTTAATGTCCAACAATGTAAATTTGGTGCGAAATTTAGTCACAATAGCCCGAATAGCCGCTTCAGTGGGTCGATTAAACTGACCATAAAATGGAAGCGCGCAATGAACTTTCTTAACAGAGCACGCATTTTGATAATAAAATTCAATAATTTGCAAGCGTTGTTCGTTTGTAAGACGATTCATGATGAAATGTCAAAGCATACTGAGCATCTTTCTCTTTGACACCATGTCTGAAATCCCACGTGATCTGTCAAATACTAATGCATGAAAATCCTAACCACAAAAAAATCACTCTTTACAATCATCATTTTCATCATTGATGAAATGGAGATTGCGACGTTTTTACTATTTGTTTCTTTTCTCCTTTTTGAATTATTTTTTTATTTTATTTTTTTTTCATTATCGTGTGAATTTATAGCCAACTCAGAAATTCAGAGTAGGATCGCCATTATTTTCTGAGATATTCATTCACTCTGAGATATCAGCACAAATGTAGAAGTTCTCGTTTGTAAAATAAGGAACAATTAAATACACATGCGTATTTCTATATTTTTGCTGATATCTCGCTACTGGCGATGTAACTCTAAATTTTTGAGTATCAAAACATTATAAGCTATTTTGAAATTCAGTTTTTCAAGCGTTCATCTACCGTTCTTTGTCTTTGGTTCATCCGCCATTTATTCTATCAACTTTTGACCATTCATTTATTTGTAGGTTGCTTTTGCATAGCTTTTTCTCTAAAATGCTATAAAAATCCTTCAGTCATTTATTTGTCCTTCCTTAAGACGTCCATTAGCAGCTTTTCCATACATCCATACATTTGTATCAATCGTTTAGTCATCTGTCTGACTGACCTTCTGTCAGACTTAAACTTTTCATTCTTCAGACATTCGATTGACCTGCCTGAGTTGAATGTTTTTATTACTATATCGGTCATCTATTTGTCCGTCTTACATTTATTTTCCCCCGTTCGTTCATTTGTCTGTAATTTGTCATTGTTTTAGCCATTTTTTACTTGGCTGCCCGACGGTACTTCTGTCATCCATTAATCATAAATTTTCTATTAGGCTTCTATAGTATGTCCTTCCGTCCCTCAATAATGTTTTTCGTCCACCAATTTAGTCGACCGTCTTTCAATAACCAATCTTTCCAATATCCTTCGACTGTTCGGTTATTATTTATCCCTCGTCCTTGTTCGTTAGTCGTTTGGTCATTGATTTGCCCACTTTAAAGTCATCCAAGTGTTCATCATTCAGACGCCCTCCTGTTGATCTTTCAATTATCTATTCAAACCCATATTACATCCTATAAGATAGAGTTTGTTAAGAGCAAAAATTACCACTTTGATGTCGACAATATTTAGAGCAAAAAGCCTGTAATTTTAGCACATTTAACCTAACCTTTGGTCCCTCTGTAAACAGTAAATCCATTTCAATGGATATATAATTATATTCCGATCACTTCATGTATTGTACCTAATTCTCCGGAGGTTGTGTCCTTCGAGCTCAAATCACTGATTCAGAGAGGCTATACGTAGTCATACTGTCATGAAATAAATCAACCGCTTCTCAATCTGTTTTGGGTCGTGTTCTTGTCCTTGTCGCCATTTTTCGGACAATAATTCAAACATTCTTCGATGGATCCTCTTCAGACGTCCCTGCATTATTTGTTAGTCCAGCGACTGAACAAATAAATATCCATTTTCCCTTTCCTACATAGCCAACTCATGCACTTCTTTATCCCGCGATTTACCATTCCTCCAGTCATCCATTTGTCAGTAATAAAGTAATTACAATATTTCCACATCTTGCATGGCATGCTGTCCAAAATTTAACGACTTCAAAATTATACGGATAGAGTGGAGTAGTATCCTTTCGTGCACAGTGGCCATAAATATAATTTCCTATATCCGTTTAGGTTGCCTCCCTGCCATCAGGAATCATTAGGGTCGTTATTTTGTCGGAAAGAACTTAATAAGTACTGCGGGTGACAAACATGCTAATTTCCATCGCTTACTTTGCCCCCTTTCTCTTGCTCTCTCTATCAATCATACAATTAGGACTTCACTTAATTACATGCATTCGCAGTACTTCAATAACATTAGCAAAGGTCAATTTCACTGCATCATGCAGCAAAAGGATATCTGCAGTTCTTGGTGTCCTGTGAGTTCTCGATTCTCCGTTCTGTGCATAACTACCACAAGAACCAAAGCAAATACACAAAAATTAAAACCTCCTTTTGCCCCCCGCACCACAGAAAATGTTTAAATGTTGTGGCACCACCAAATGAAGACATGCGAAAATCGACCAGAGTGTACGTGTTTCCGGGCGCAGAGTCGACATCCATGAACCCTTTGGAATATATGAACTATGATGTGGTATCGCATCGACAAATGGCAGCTTCATGCGACAAGGAGCTGTGCACTGGGGGAGCTGCATGAAGATTTATACGTTTATGATGGGATTGCCAAACAGTTTGGTTTTCGAAGCTTTGGCACTCGTTCCTAATTGTAACAGACCGCAGGACTTACTTTGAAGTCCTTTGTTGAGGGGGCGAGCGTGCACAGACAGACAGCCAAACAAATCCATTCGGAGAACATTTACCTTGAATGGGATGTACAGTTTAGCAAAATGAAACACTGGTAATAGCATCGACAGCGACAGCTACAGCAACATTGTGGTCAACAACGGTGGTAACGTCACACCCCACCGCAAGAACATGTGCGAATATCTGCACGTGCCCGAGCAACAAAGCGACTAACCAACCAACCAACCAACCAACCCATCTACCCATTTAGCCACCAACCAAAGTATGGCCATTATCTGGTGTCCTTTGCAAGGACTGACAAAGGTGGCTGTTGGAGGTTGAGGGTGGAGGGCGGCCCACTGTATTTTTGGTTTAACATGGCAAATATTTTGATATTTTTGTACATCTGAACAGATGCGATAAAGCGATGGCAATCGTTGCAAATGTAAAATACACGCAACTCTTTCGTTTCGTTCGTGAGCGTTCAAATGCTGTTTCTGTTGCCGTTTGTTTTGCCACGATGGCAAGTGGCAAATGTAGCTGTTCCATTTTCTGACATATCATGAAATGTTCACATAATTCTCGCAATTTCACAACGTTCGCGAAGAAAAAAAAACTAAACTAAACCAAACCGACAAAACGAAATATATGTGATTATATTTAATTTATTTTCTGAATTAACACAGCAATTAAGATAAAATATGAGTCTATACAATGTTGTTCGCCATGGAATTTAAGTAGTAGAGTATTTGGCATAAATATTATTTTTTACAATATATGTTTGAGTAAGAAAACAATATATAAAGACTGAATGGAAGCAGGTGAATATCCAAGGCAATTCTTGTAGAGTTGAAGATATTTTGAATTAAAAAAAACGGTTTCGGTGACGTTACAAACGGACTGCACTTATTTAAGATGCAGCGAATTCTAGCAAGCAGGATCTTTACAGGAAGAACAGGGTATAGAATTACCAAGAAAAATTTAAAAAATAATTTCTTGTTTAAAAATCCAAATTTGTACTAATTCTTTATATTTATATATTATTTGCTATATTCATAAAAATTTATCACAGGCGTCTTATTAAACTGTTATAAATTATTATGAATATTTCGTTCGGTGACTTACAGTGAAATTTGACGTAGAATATTTTTCCATTCACACCACCATCCTAAAATTCCGATATGTGGGACAGTTTGGCACCAATTCGAAAAAAATACGAAATTATCCTTAAATTAATTTTATGTTTTAACTTATTTCTGGCATTTAAGTTAAGTTTTGATTTTATGTGTATTCAGAGACTTATAGTAGAATTTTATGGCAAATATTTTTGTAAAACATATTGACCCGTTAAACCCTGGTTTAATGATACTTTTACCCTTTTTCAAAAAAGGGACGAAAAAGACCCTACATTGAGGAGCTAGAGGGTTAAAATGTTCCTCGTAATGCTCTAAGTAATATTGCTGAATACATCATTATATTCAAAAGTGGCTATGAAAGATTTTCTCGACAATGATTTTTTGATGCCAAACTATTCTCAGATTTGGATGTCATCTGTCATATAAATTTAGAAAAGAAAATTTTTTCTAAGCCATTTTTTTTTCAAATTTTTCTGACTGCATAGAATAATATCAATAAAATAGTTGAACAAAGGAGCAGCATATAACCGAAGGTTACAATTCGCTACAACGATTTTGTTTAAAACATTTTTCTGCTTTTTATAGATTTAGGGTATATCGTACTATCAAATTCCATCATTTCGCCGTTAACAGCATTTTGCTTCCCAAGTTATTAGGCTAAAATAGGAAAAATGTGAATTTAAAGTCAAAAATTGTAAAAAGTAAAACCCGCGAAAGTTTTTATTATATTGAGAATACCAAAATATTATTTTGGGAGCGTCCCGGTAGTCGAGTTGGTAGCGTGCTCGGCTATCAGCGTGGGGTTGTGGGTTCGATTCCCACCAGAGGCTCTGGTCTGTCGCTGCAATAACTAGCTACAATGGTCTTAGTCACCCCGGCTCAATCCCTGGACCAAAAATTAGAATATAAATTTACTTTGTATTGCAATTCATAACAAATAAATATAAAAAATATTATTTTGGCATGTGATTGCTGACTTCATGGGGAATATTTGTGTCAGAAAAGTTTCAGAATCCTGGATGAAGTAAGTTAAACTATAAGCAATTGCAACCGCAAATTTTGGATATGTTATATGGTTCAGCCGGATCCGTTGTCTAGATCGCGAGAAAATCAAAAAACAAAAATGTCAGCCATGAAAATCATTTTAGCCATATTTCCCGTGAAAATGAAAAATTTCCAAAAAATTTCCATTTTGTAGCGAAATATCCACTTTTTGTAAAAAAATTGGAAAAAGGGATAAAAATGGTACCAATCTGACGGATGAAGCTGGAATCTACACAACATTGCAAAGATTTCATGGCAAAACCTTATCGAGTTAACAATAAATCGTATTTATATATTTGGGCATAAATGGCTATGCTCGATTTTAAACATGCAAAAGTGGCTATGAACCATAAAACCGTGAATAATAGGAAATTTCGAAAACTTTTTAATCGTAGCAATTAGTAATCTTTTTTACATAAAACTATAGAAAAATGATTAATAATAACTCTTAAAATTAAGGAGAAAATCAGTTTTTTCGCTCTCCTGAAAAGTTAAAGCCCTCGATATACTTAAAATTTAGGGATCACAAGGTTTCCTATACAGATTCATAAGAATGCGCAAACATGACCTCCATCCATCCTGTTTTTTCTCGGGATTATCCCGCTTTTGATGTCCAGTCATGCTTAAATTTTTCATCACTACCGCTTTTTTTCACTTTTACATTATTTTTGGTACGTTATCGTTTTAAAAACTGTCACTTAATTTTTTGTTGGTAACAGACAATTTCTAAAATATTTCCTAAACTGTCCTTATTCTAAATTCCGCATAAACTTTGATTGGAAAAGACCAGCTTGTTAATAGTAGCTTAAAGTGTTAATTGAAAAAAAATATTTTAATTAAAAAAAATAATTTAAAATAGAATAATGAGCTAGAATGCCAGATTTAAAAAAGAAGCCCATAATAATGGTACAAAAAATTCACTTTCAATATTCAAGTGGTGAGATTTTTTATGTTGACAAGTACATCACCTCCTTTGGAACGTTTCTTTTTCTGAAGTTTATGTGTTTTCTTTTGAAAAACTTTCCTATAGCTTTTAAAAAATCACCCTGTATATTCTCTGAGAGTGAGGGTATATATAAGTCGGTTTAGCCGACTGAAGCTTACTTACTTGTTTATTTTATCTTTTGATAAATGTAAAAGTTATGACATACTTTATAAGATAATTTAGAAAAAAACTCTCGATAAAAATTCACTAAAACTAGAAATTAAAGTATCATTATAGCGGGTATAGTAGTGAAAAAAATTGGTAAAAAAACAAGTGAAAATGAGTTAAGTTCGGCTGTGATTCTAGCTGTAGTCTTTTGTTCGGTATCAATTTTATCCTTTTTTGCTTATTTGCGGCCAGCAAAAGTACAAATATCAAAAGGTCGCTTTATTCCCTGGGTCTATGCCGCCAGATCGAAGTATACATTGATTTTCATTGTTCCAGCTGCTCCCATTCTTACCGTTTCCCCCAAAAAGTAAAATTTTTGAAAATTGTCTTTATTTTGCACGAGAATTTACACACTGATTTTTATGATTCTAGCTGTCGCGATTTGGTCCGTACCAATTTTATCCTTTTTGACATTTTACATCTTAAAAGTACGATTTTCGAAAAATACATTTATTTTATTTATGTACACACCAAATTTCACGTTATTAGCTATGAAAGGATTGAACATAGCAAATATTCGGTAAATACAAGGGAACAATCTTTTTAAATGTTTTCAAATACCCGAAATATTAGTGGTTATTGGGGGTATTTCCTGTTATTGTTAGGGAACGATTCTACAACTATCAGACGTATTCTTGGAATATTCGGACGTCCTAGCTCCTTTTGTTTAGATGCTTGCTTTCAGCAGACGGACGGACAGACGGACATGGATAGATCTCTTAGAACTTGATGACTTCTCAGGTCCATATTTCAAGGTGATACAAACGGAATGGCAAATGTAAATAAAAATGTAGATATTATACCATTCTATTATTTCATTTGAAATCAGAAAAATGTGGAACTTGATTTTTTGAATTTCTCTTTTTCCTACAAGAAGTGTCACAACTTCTACATTTAAAAAATAGATTTTTTGTCTTGTTTTCTTCTTTAGCTATCAGAAGATATTAAAAACCAATTTTTTTTAATTCTCTTACTTTCTTAATAACTTAGGTCATAACTATTACATTTACTCATAGAATTTTTTTTAGAAAACTAGGTATTGAAAAATGGAACAATGTAAGTTAGTGCGATTGATTTTAATTGTTATGCTTTATTTCGTGCCAACAAAATAATTTTTTTAAATACTCTTTTTTTTGGGATTGTTCCTAAATCACTACTACCTTCTGTTAAACGTATAACTGGACATGATCGGCCTTATAGTCCCAGCAAAAATATGTACTTTAATATTAAAAAAATAGGAATTTTGGTAAAAATAAAAAAAATATATGAAAAACATTTTTTGATATCTTTTTCGAGTTTAAAATAGTAAATTGCATCAGAAAGTATTATACACAACATTTTTGTGTGTGATATAGTTAGAACTTTCGACTGTTATTGAGGGACTGTCGATGATGCATTCGGCCCAAAATCAGTACCAAACGGAGACACGTTGTGGAGGTATTTGTTTCTCATCAATAACTCGTTTATTGGCGCAGCACCAAATATGACAATTTTGGCCATTTACAATGTCATCAAAATGAAGAAGCATTCGCTGAGAAACCTTCATTATTTTTAAAGTATTCTCAACAATGAAAACGCGTGTTAAATTTAATTTTTTTTATTTATCATCAGTAATAATTTTGCGATACCCTTTATATTTTAGCAATCAATCATATTGCAACATTAAATCGTATAAAATTTAATTAATCCTGAAATTGGGTTATTTGTATAAGAGTTTCCGCAGAGAATGTCGATGTTTAGTCTATTTTCATAACTAAACATCTTGAGTGGATCCAAAAAAAGTAAAGAAGATTCTCGCTGAAAATGAATGTTGATATATTTCGTGGTTATTACTAAAATATTTCGACTCCAGCAACATCCTCATACGAACTAAATAGCTTTCAAACTCCTTCTAAATATGGGGTTTCAATATTGTAAGCAAAAAAAAACTGTATACATACTGAAAGTGTTTAATACCTACAGACTAGCATTATAAAATTAAAAAAAAATAAATGGAATTAATTCATTTTGAAGCTGCATGAAATGATATGAAAGAACGTTGACATTTACAAATTTCCATAACGTAAAGTAATTATCAATATGGGTGTTTCAATATTGAATTTTGTAATCAAAAAATGAAATGGAAGTACTTGCATTAAATGATATGAAACAACATTGATATCTGTTCCCCTAATTCTTTTGAATTTGTTATTAGTTAGATTTTCCTGACAACTTCCTTATTTCGTTATTTCCATATTTTGTTGACCTTTAATTTCGAAGAAAATAATCTCTCAACTCCGCCCCCCAAATTGTGTAATTGTGCTGTGCACACTAGAGCGTACCAGGTTACAAGTAAAAAAAAAAAAGTTCGCCGTACACCTTCGAATATGAAGTATTATTGAAAGGTAGTTTCAAAAAATTTTTTTTTATTTTTTTATGCCGAACGTAGGGGTCGCGCTTTTACATTTTTCTATATAACTTCTGCATTTATAAACGGATTTTAAAGTGTGATACATCGATGTTTTTGTCCGATTTTTTTGTCTTTGAAGTCATTGAGCTCAAACATGATTCATGATTTTATGCGAGCTTTAATTTTCGATTATTAGAGTGGTACATTAGGGTAGTAGCAACTGAGAAATGATGGGTAAGTACCAGAAGGGGGTGCTTGAGCTCAATGACTTCAAAGACAAAAAAATCGGCCTCGTCGAGACAAAAACATCGATGTATCACACTTTAAAATCCGTTTATAAATACAAGTTATATAGAAAAATGTAAAAGCGCGACCCCTACGTTCGGCATAAAAAAATAAAATTTTTTTTTTTGAAACTACCTTTCAATAATACTTCATATTCGAAGGTGTACGGCGAACTTTTTTTTTGAGGTACGCCCTAGTGCACACCCACACACACAATACTTGTCAAACCGCCCTCGCATTATGACCATTCTGTGTATGCTATCATGTTTATAATTAAAGTGAACACATGTTTACAGGAAAAACTGCTCTAATGTCAGTAATAAAATATTCAATTTCAATAACGAAACAACGTTTTTTTATTTGGCTCATAACTGCATTTTGAACAATTTACCATGGCGGTCATTACCTATGTCGTTGGACAAAAAAGAGTACAGGTGTATATTCAACTGGGTCAAAGGTATAATAAAACTGAAAATGATTCGAACAAAATGTTACTGTTTTTTGTGAGCCCCTCTAGTGTACATTCTTCTTGTACATGTGTGTGTATAACAGTTATTTAGTTTTACTAGTTTATGGTATCGAATATTGAGGCCATAGAAATGCCGGATGTATTTCTAGCAGCGGACGGACGTGTTGGACATTGTGCTGCATTCGCAGGTTACGGGTTACAACGATAGAAAAAAAAACAAAATAGTTCAACCTACAAACGAACCACAAAAATCTATTTAAAGTCGACCACAATAAATGAAATGGACATAAAGCAAACAAAAACAAAAACAACCACAACGAAAACACCAACAACGACCGATTGACATTTGAAAATAGTGGACCAACCACCACCACCAAAAGGCAACAATGAAATTGAAAAAAGAAAAAAAAAACAATTTTGTTTTTTTGTTCGGACGAGTACATACCTCAACTTGATCCTGTTCACCGGCATATTCCAAATTGGTGAATATTGACCATGTGTAGCGTCTTTTGATTTCCATGCGGGCATTATGACGCCGATACCAGCGTTGTATAAGTAAAGCGGCTTTCATAGCTGAAACGGGAGAGAAGAAAAACGAAGGCAAACTATTAATTAAATACGAATTTGATTAAAAAACATAAGGAAATGCTTAAGTCGGACAGGACCGATTACATGATACCCTCCATTATTTATTCCAAAATATCAGCGAAATTTTAATACCGGAAATATTCTAAATTTTATGAGCTTATATTCAGACTTAGCTATCAATTCTCCTGTTTGCATTAAGTTCACTTTTGGTAAAATTCAACACTGCGGACCATACTAGTTTGCCATATGTTCGTTTCACGATGGAAATGGGGTGTTACCAACAAATGCACAAAATCATAATATAGGGTGGGCCATTTAAAACTTTATATTAGAATTGGCTATAAAAAAATACTGATTATTTTTTTTCAAATTTCTGGTTTTATTGGAAAGGTTGAACTTTGTCATCTAATAATGGAACACAATGTCACTCATATGATCATCCGATCAACCCAATTTTTCAGTACAGCCCAAAAACCACACGAAACAGTGACTCGTTGTGGATGCATTGGCTTCTCAATAGCCACGTCTAGGTTCCCTGAACCCAATTTTGCAATTTTGCTTATTGACATAGTCACCGAGAAGAAAATGAGCTTCATGAAGGTTGATCTCTTCTCGAAAATTTTCCACTTAATTTCTTACAGTTTTAATATTTCCCAATTTTTCCCATTTTGAAAATAAAAATAAAAATAAAAACAAAAATAAAAATAAAAATAAAAATAAAAATAAAAATAAAAATAAAAATAAAAATAAAAATAAAAATAAAAATAAAAATAAAAATAAAAATAAAAATAAAAATAAAAATAAAAATAAAAATAAAAATAAAAATAAAAATAAAAATAAAAATAAAAATAAAAATAAAAATAAAAATAAAAATAAAAATAAAAATAAAAATAAAAATAAAAATAAAAATAAAAATAAAAATAAAAATAAAAATAAAAATAAAAATAAAAATAAAAATAAAAATAAAAATAAAAATAAAAATAAAAATAAAAATAAAAATAAAAATAAAAATAAAAATAAAAATAAAAATAAAAATAAAAATAAAAATAAAAATAAAAATAAAAATAAAAATAAAAATAAAAATAAAAATAAAAATAAAAATAAAAATAAAAATAAAAATAAAAATAAAAATAAAAATAAAAATAAAAATAAAAATAAAAATAAAAATAAAAATAAAAATAAAAATAAAAATAAAAATAAAAATAAAAATAAAAATAAAAATAAAAATAAAAATAAAAATAAAAATAAAAATAAAAATAAAAATAAAAATAAAAATAAAAATAAAAATAAAAATAAAAATAAAAATAAAAATAAAAATAAAAATAAAAATAAAAATAAAAATAAAAATAAAAATAAAAATAAAAATAAAAATAAAAATAAAAATAAAAATAAAAATAAAAATAAAAATAAAAATAAAAATAAAAATAAAAATAAAAATAAAAATAAAAATAAAAATAAAAATAAAAATAAAAATAAAAATAAAAATAAAAATAAAAATAAAAATAAAAATAAAAATAAAAATAAAAATAAAAATAAAAATAAAAATAAAAATAAAAATAAAAATAAAAATAAAAATAAAAATAAAAATAAAAATAAAAATAAAAATAAAAATAAAAATAAAAATAAAAATAAAAATAAAAATAAAAATAAAAATAAAAATAAAAATAAAAATAAAAATAAAAATAAAAATAAAAATAAAAATAAAAATAAAAATAAAAATAAAAATAAAAATAAAAATAAAAATAAAAATAAAAATAAAAATAAAAATAAAAATAAAAATAAAAATAAAAATAAAAATAAAAATAAAAATAAAAATAAAAATAAAAATAAAAATAAAAATAAAAATAAAAATAAAAATAAAAATAAAAATAAAAATAAAAATAAAAATAAAAATAAAAATAAAAATAAAAATAAAAATAAAAATAAAAATAAAAATAAAAATAAAAATAAAAATAAAAATAAAAATAAAAATAAAAATAAAAATAAAAATAAAAATAAAAATAAAAATAAAAATAAAAATAAAAATAAAAATAAAAATAAAAATAAAAATAAAAATAAAAATAAAAATAAAAATAAAAATAAAAATAAAAATAAAAATAAAAATAAAAATAAAAATAAAAATAAAAATAAAAATAAAAATAAAAATAAAAATAAAAATAAAAATAAAAATAAAAATAAAAATAAAAATAAAAATAAAAATTCTACCTTTCATCGGTAGTTCAACTTTAATATTTTAAATACCTAGAAAAAGGGAATAACTTGGACACGGATTAAAGCTGCAGAAACACTGAGACACGCCTCATCCTCTCCATCTTGTCTTCTCTTTCCATCTTTGTCGTGATTTGAGCTCTAAATTAATTGTTAGGGGTTAGTCGTTAATACTTTCCCCTCTTCACTTATTTATTCAACTATGATTATGATTATTTCAATCTTGTGGCATTAACTGCAAAGAAAAGGTCCTTGAGCGTCTTGTGTTTTTGTCTTGTCAACAGATTTATCTTCCCCCAGACCTGCTGTGGCATTATAATATATTTTGATTTTCGTCCATTGTTCTTTCTGTTCAGTCGTTCATTCATGCCACCATCATTTGCCAGCTGTAAATAATTATGAAAATGCATGAAACGTTTTTACGCCAGATTAATGCAAATATTTATCGTCCTTATGGCCATTTGCATGTCTGATAACTTTAATTCGTTCGTTCGTTCATTCATTTATTCAGTCCTCTCTGTTTTATGGCAAACTTATAGTTGATTTCTGAGATGATATCTGCTTGCAGATGATGATGATGCTGAACTAGAGATGGGCGCGACTCACGTGAATTGCGTGAATCACGTGATTCACGCGTGAATCACGCGTGATCGTGAGCAAAATTTATTTTACTCACGTGAGCGTGCGTGAACGTGAGGAACGAAAAAATGTTCGTGCGTGAATGTGCGTGAGTCTAATTTCTGCGTGAATCACGTGATTATTTCGTGAGTCGCACATATTCATAAATTTTTTTATTTTCATTTTATTTCGTTTAAAAATGTAAAGTTTTCATTCAAAAAAAGTCATATATACATTTAAAAAAATGCTTCAATGCATGGAATAATTTCTATTTTTCTATTATTTAAGCAAGCATTCCCTGCACCAACAATAGGCACTGCATTTATATGGGAAACCCCCTTAGTGTTAGTTCAATAAAAAAACAAATATGTGACATCGGGGTATATGCTTTCATTTCTACTTCGATTTTATGTCAGTGTTCGATTTTAACTTATTTTGCGTTAAACTATACGATATTTCACACTGTAATTTTGTTTTTGAATTTAAGGCAAACATCGCAAACGTAGAGTGATTTAAATAATATAATTTTCGGATTTGCGCAGCGTTACTCATTTCGATTTAGAATGTATATATTATTTTCCATCTGAAATTGTTTGCGTGATTTACGTGAATCACGTGATTCACGCGTGAATCACGCGTGATCGTGAGCAAAATTAATTTTACTCACGTGAGCGTGCGTGAACGTGAGTAACGAAAAAATCTTCGTGCGTGAACGTGCGTGATTAAATTTTTTTCCTTCGTGAGCGTGCGTGAACGTGAGCCAATAATCACTCTCGCGCACATCTCTATGCTGAACACAACAGATCGTAGTTGGGATTTAATGGATTTATTCAAATTGTTAACGTGAAAGGTATCATAAGTGCCACGCAGTTCAAATATGGAAAATTTTAAGTAAACAACAGAGAGTACGCAAATCTAAATGAGTCGAAAGTGGAAATTTTTGGCATGACAAAATGTTTAATTAAAATATTTTTCTATTTATGAAGAAAAAATGGCCGAACATGACTAGCAGGATTAAGATATAGAAATCACATTCCAATATATTCTTTTACAATTTTCTCATGCAACTGTTCTGCCACCCACATACATAGTTGGATCAAATCTTTGGATAAAATAAAACAATTAAAAATTCCAAACGCGAGGGTGTATATTAGGACAGTTTTTCTTTAAGACTGGATAACTAAGCTGCGATAACAAAAACCTAATAAAAACTTAAAATTTCACTCAAAATAAAAAAAATATTTGTTAAAATAGTCGCCACACACACAGTAATCTGTGTTTGTGTGAAAACAAATTTTGAAAAAAATGTGTTAAAAATTTGGACTTAGTCTGGATAATTCAGTGTAAGCCAAATTTATGGATATCGAGGCTATGTCCAAAAAAGTCAACACAAAATATTTATATTTTTTTATATTTTAATTTTATATTTTGAGCAAAAAAATTAATTTTTATCGACGCTTTTGTTATCGCAGCTTGTTATCCCGACTTAAAGAAAAGCAGCCCTATTAGACGGTTTAGCCGACAAAACTTTCTTACTTATTCAATGGCCGGCACTGAGGAAAAACTTTTAAATTGGCCATCTCGTTTGTACCCACTGCCAATACCGAACAATGTCTAACAATAAGAGATTTGCGAGCCAATTTTCAGCCACCTTTTGTTAGAATTCGTTTGTGTTTTTTTTTTTTTCAAAGATAGAGCAATAGGCTACATACATGACAATTCGACGACATCACCCATTGTGTTTTTCTAATTTGACATGAATGGTGAATCATTCAAAACAACAACACATGCCAAAATTTAAACCTCTCACCTTTGTGGTTCGCCAGTGAGAAAAAAATCGAAAAACACTTCAAAGTGTTCAAAGATAATTACAGACATCTCTGAAACTATTAGCATGCCATTGGTGTAATTTTGAAGGCATTTAAAGTACGTTTAAAATATTATCTTTTATGAATAATAGTTGGCTATTTAGTTTTAACCAAAATTACCAAATAACGAAGATCTCTCATGGATACATGGCTGCATGTCACACTCATCGTTTGACATCAATTATAATAATAAGATCTGTCTCAGAGTCTATTTTTTCTTCAATTTTCGCTCGGGTGTACATGGAAGAACAATTTAAAGTATTTTTACTTTTAGGGGTGTATAGTTGCCAAGAGCTTATAAGTTAGTTTATTTTTAGTATTATCTTGTAGCCTGTAAGGAATGTTGTATTTCCATAGACTGAATAAATAAATGAAATGAAGCATTTGTTTGCTATTACGAAGTAATTTGTCACCCTAATGTACAAATATCATTCACTATATTTATCGATGCCCCTTTACACAGTCGTTGCTCTTTCGAATTCAACGCCCTTTTAATTTGTCGTTGCCTCATGTCGTTCGCCTCTGGAGCGTATGAGTAATAATTTATTCTCGATTCAATTTAATTTTCACATCATTCATACGCTCCAATGGTCTGATGATAGCATCCAATCTTCATAATTCATTAGGCAAAAGCTGATTTATGTCAAGCGTAAATACCAAAACAAAAAACGGCACATTACACTGATCGACAAAGATTTTATACTGTGAAAATTTGGAGAAAAAATCATGAATGGCTAATGCTGAAAGAGGGAGTTTTTGGAGAAAATTAAATACTCATTCGATGAAGGCAACAATTTGAAATAAAATGTATGTGTGTTCTTTATTTAACCCGTTTTTATTGAATTTATTAACCAATTATTTAACCAATTGAAATTCAGAGAAGAATATTAAATAGTTATGAATATCGACATTGCACAGAGGTAACAAACAGTCAAAAGTAAAAAATTATTTTTTTAATAAATTGAAAGATAACTATTTTTTTAGATATATATTTTTTAATATATGTAGGTATTACAGTGGTTCCAACTTCAAAATTCTAGTTTGTATATCTTCTATATGTATATATATCAATGTTATGTATGGGATGCCAAACCGGTGGACCGATTCGCTTGAAAATTTTACTGTATCTAACATCTGGACAGAGGATGGTTCATGGATATACTAGGTCATGATAGGACAAAAAATATTTTAAAACTATCAAAATTACCCATTTTATCTTCCAAAGCATACGAAGTAGGGGATTAGGGAAGAATGAACCCGTGCAACGCCGGATGTAAAATATTAGTAATTTAATAAAAAAACCTTTAATTACAAATTCGAAAAAAAAAAATGGGTCATTATTCCTGTGCCAATTTTTTTGATGCAAACTTAAGCACTATCTGAAAATTTGGTTTATAATCATCATTTGTTATACTGTTTGTGAAATTCGCGTTCGTATTTACTTGTGTTTTAAGTGTTCCAAAAATAACCTTTTGTGACTTTGGTTGTGACTAAACACCATTTATTACTCCAAGGGATCATAATCAAGTACTATCAATCTTAAGTTGCAGTTGTTTGCAATATTTTCATTAGAGCCATTTTAAGACCCATGTTATTACAAACGGAAATTTCCTCATTTTTAAAAAGGTGGGCTCATTTCTTAATAAATCAGAAATAATGTCACATATCAAAATGCCAAATTTCAGTATTTTATGATGGCAAATAAAAAAGTTATATTGTTTTGGCCGTCAGTTACCACTGTGCATTGTGAATATTTGTCTTAAATAAAGAAGAAAAAATAGAATAAAAGCAATTATACCAAACAAGTATATCCTAAAACGATTTTAATTGATCAAAAGCATCCAAATAAGTTCGAGAAGCTATCAGAATTGATCTATATATAGGAAGTAATTTAAACTGATTTTACAGGTGGGTTCGGCAGTAAAAAGATATTTACGTAAATATCGCGTTAATAACGTGAAACAGTCTTGATCCAGGTTGTTAGAAGCTGAACTTCGCTTCATTTAGGAACTGTTTCAGATATATATTATGATGGATTCACACTGTAGGATTGTTCCAAATAGATTTCCACAAAAAATGTTGATCCACAAAAATATATTTGCTAATTTAACTAGACACTTCACACCAGATAACCAGATATTCCCTAGGTTTTAAAATTGGTTATAATATTGTAGCACTTTTCGGCAGGCTATTATATCAAAATTGGATAAAAATACGTTCATTTCGGTCTTACTTAATTAAAAATATCCGCCGCCATGCGTCCTTTACAGTAGTGCCGATAGATTATGAGAAAAGCGTTATCGTACGAGGACAAATTCTTTACGAAAATCGTGATATCTGTTTCTGACTAGCAGCTTTTAGGAACGAGGAACATTAATTAATTTGTATATGGTTGTGCAACATATATATGCTTCATTTTAATTTCTTTGATTAATACAAATGGTGACCAACACTAACAGCCACAAAAATTAAATATAAAAGATATTTACAAAATAGCTAATTGAGCGATGAAATAAAATATATTTATATAGTGGCCTTGTCATCGGTTCTATTCAAATAGCGTATGTCTTCGTTTATCGCAACTACTACCAATTTTGAGAGTTACAAAAACTTCAGTAATTGCGAGAAATCTAATAAAAATTTTTGGTTTTACAATTTCTAATTTGAAGTAAAATAAAAATCAAGCACTAAACTGAACCTATTCAATATACAAAATTTCGTTAATTACACATAGTTTCTGCGGTAATCGATGAGTTGTGAAGATGAACTCGAAGAAAAATTAAATTAAAATTAAAATAGAGAATATAAATCATCCAAAAATGCATTCTACAATAAAAACTCCAATGCTGTCAGTTGTCGTCTTTTTGACGGATTTCTTCTATATTCAATTTTAACCGATTATACATATATCTGAAAATGATTTCAATAGACAGGAAAATGGAAAAATTGTTTTATCGTGAGAAAGCAAACAAAATCTCGAACCTGAGAATTTATATTTTATTTGAAGATTTGCTAAGGGAATGGCAAAATGAATATACACTCCATACATTGGTGGAGGGTATAATAAACAACTACTTTCCATATCTCATATCTGATCGGAATATTCAACTTTCTTCAAAATGAGTCATACAGGAATTATTTTCCAAAGCCGAAGCCGAGTGTAGTGTTTAAAAAATCAAATTTCGATATCTATCCGAAAGCTATCCGAGTTTAAATGAAATTTAAGGAATTTCCTAAATTTCACGATTTAAATCTCGAAACACAAACTATAAAACAAAATTTGTTTTATCATTACTGTTATTTTGAATTATTTTAAATAAAAAGGACTTTCGAAGAGAATTTATGAGAACTATTTGTTTAATCTGTCGAAAATAAAGCGAGAAATCGATAAATTTGCAATATTCTAACGAAAAGAAGATTACATATTTTAAAATATCTGAAAATATATCGTATATCCCAATTTTAGTTTAGGTTTTCCCCTTTGTAATCAAAAACTTAATTTTCATTACAAGTGGCCGTCAGTCTTTGCAAATGATAAATTTTGCAAACAAATACAAGTTTTGGTCATTCTACTACATATCTCTGGAAATTTTCCGAAGTTGAGGTCCTACCGAAGAACCTAAAATTCATCAAAGCGGATAAAAAGAATGAAAAAAGTAGCCGAATTCCCAAAGTGACGGGAAGTTTAGGATCGTCCTGCTTTCATTTACCGCTTTTATCTGCTTCAATGCATTTTAATTATCTTTTGTAGAACCTCTAATTTGGAAACAAAATCATAAAATCTAATATTTAATTTTAGTGAAACTTCAATACCTTAACCGTTTGTCGACAGATTTTTAAAAGTATAATGTTATTTTGCTTTTAACTAAACGTCTTTTTAAACTTAATTTGCAAATAGTACGGCTACCCTACAAAAAAATGAGTAAAGACATTTTCAAAGTTTAAAAATAACGAAAAAACTGAATAAAATGTTTTTCTAGATAAATACATAGTTCTTTCATAAATAACGTAGATAATGTTCTAAAAGTCTAAATTTATTGTTTTTAAATCCGGTGAATGAAACTGAAAATCAGCTGATAATCAACTAAATTATAAATGAGGGGTTTTATCCTTAAGTTTTACTCGACAACAAGAAAAATAGAAGTTTCTACTTCATTATTTTTTGTATCACTGTGTTATCAACACCGACCGAATGCTTTTGGCACTTCATTTCAAATTCTCTCTAATACGTACACAAGGGGAATTTCCACCAAAGCAACTTTTGAAGAATGATGATTCTTTACCTATTTAATACTTCATTAATTTTTGTATTTATTTTTCTACCTCATTAAATTCAACATTTTTGGATTTTTCATTTTCCCCATTTATTATTTTTTTCGTTCTGAAAAAGCAAGCAATCCCATCTTCCACGCGTGAGTTTAGCACTAAGTGATATCTTCCTACTTTAATGTCTTTGATCGCACCGAATAATTTTTTCAATTCTTAACCACAAAAAAAATAAATTTGTAAACCAGTGTTCTTTTGATTTTTGTGTTTTTTTCGTTTTGTTTTTGATTTCAGCGATACTGAGATGAGTGTACATACTTTGGATGGGGTCTAATGGCTTCGGTTTCATGGGTAAACAACCCATTGATATGAAATTGTTTTTCAATTTTGTCAATAATCCTGAATTTGGCGAAGCCATTAAACTGATTTAATTTGGATCAGCTGCTGCACTGGCCAATGTCGATGTTCTCCCACTCTCTCTCTCGGTACTTGTCGTCGTCTGATTATAATTCGTTTGAACAGCTTTTGGGAAAACGTATTATGCAGCGTTTCAATATCAATTTAAACTTTGAGATTATTTTCAACAGAAGACACGAAATTAAATTCACTGCCAATATCAAGTGGTGGCGACAAGGACAAGTGGCCTTGGTTTTTATTTCAGCTTTTTGGTTTATTGTTAAGGGCCACTTTTTTCTTTTGTAGATTTGTTAGATTGAATACTGTCTGAAGGAGTTTTTTTTCTCGGTTTTTATTGTTTTTTGAGCCTCTTGCCAATTAACACGTTTCATGCGGTGTACGTGATTATTTTAGGGAACTTTTTTAACAATATTTTCTGTTTTTTTATATTCTAGACTTTTTTGATAATGTCAACTATGTGTTGTTGTTGTTTGTTTCAATTTTGTATGGGTTGTTTTCTTTTGTGTAAAATATTTTCGATTTCCGATTTTGTTTTGTTTCGGTTCACAACTGACGTGTTGGGTATTTACCGTTAAACTGGTGTTCCATAATTTCTTAAGTAGCCTTTTCAATGAACTATCTGGCCTGGTTAACAAGTGTTTATACTATACAATCCAATGGATGGAGGATGACCGCAATGACTATGACGGCTACGAGTCTATTCACTGTTCTCTGTTCACCATTCACTTGCAGGTGTTTCGGTCAACTATTATGGCCACAACAATGGTGTCTTCTCTACCCTCACCACACACACACACACATACACACAAATATACAAAGACCCAGCCGAACAACGCCCACACACCTCTTTTTTATTCAACACACGTACACTACACTCGGCCGGAAGCTCACTTAGCTGCAGGAGGCGTTTTGTTGTGTACACAAAAGTGTGTCCACTAATTCTTATAAATGCGGCTAAAATTAGAAATAGTTCTATTTTAGGACGCCGAGAGGTTAGAACTACGAATGTTACTGACTACAACTAGTAGGGGTATTGCGGTAGGGCGGAACTTAAATCCTGCTGGTTATTAGTACCTTTAACTGAACGTCCTTTGGGCCTTATGTTTTGGAGCACAATTTGAGTTGCTTAGGGCCGAGTAGTGGGACCAAGAGTGCATAACCAATTTTAGAATATTTTAATATAAATGTCTTCATGATGTTTCTTGATTTTTTTGAATTACTCCTCAAAAGTGAGTGAACATTATTTATCAACTTCATGTCACCCTGACTTTCTATAGCCCACAATATCTTGAACGATTTGAAAAGATATTATTTTAAATAAATTTTGTAACAGTTTTGATATAAATGATAATCCCGATTATACTATATTAGGCTGGGTCACGAAAAATGGTATTTAATGATGATCTGCAAATTATGTTGTCGTCTCTAAAAATCATGATTTTCCATATGATTCATTTTTTCTGAATTAATAGACCATTTCATACACTTTAAATATAAATTTTTATTTATGTCTTAGAATGACTCATTGGTCGTATGATTGATATTATTAATAGACCCATAAAATCACTTTAAATATAAATTTTTATGCTTGTCTTAGTATTATTATTTTTATGGTTTTCATTACTTAGCATTTAGTACTTCTGTAAGGGTGTAGAGTTCATATAAGTCGTCGCCTATCTTTGATTGTGCACTTGGTCATTATTCATTGTTAAATACTCGCATGTTATTGCTTTCAAAGACTGTAGTGCAGTGTGTTGGTGATGGTGGTCAGTAACATTGTACCCTTTTGTGGACTCGTTATACAAATACTCGTCAACTACAGCCCACAATCGTAGACGTAACTCTGTTCGTACACACCTACAAAAAGGTTCACGGTTCACTGGCTAACTTGATTAACTCAGAAATTAGACAAAAATTAAAAAAAATATAAATATATCATTTTTTTTTTGAATGGGTCAAACTGTTTTTTGACTCAGTTTACTAAATATATAAAACATCGTAACTGTGCAAAATTTTTGAAAAAGGTCAAAATAAAATGTGCTTTTATAGATTGTATACAACTTTTGGACATACCACAAAGTATTTTGTTAAATTTCTTTTCGATGTACTCATTTGTGAGTTCAAATATATGCAAAAATAAAATAATCATGCCCAGTTAATACCAGCAATAAACAGGAAAAAAATATGTCCCTGCTGAATGGCTTCATCGGTTTCTATGAAATTTCACACAGACATAGTAGATGTAATGGCGAGCTTAAGTGTAGGCTGCCCTGTGGTTACCTCTATTGCTGAGAAAAAAGTTTTCTTTATCGTGTTCCAACATCTTCAAAAAATCTAGAAAAATATGGGGATTCTATATCGAGAAGATACATTTGAAATACATTTTTATTTTTTGTAAAAGAAGTATAAATTTCCAACGAAAAAATATACGATATTTAGATAACGTATATTGGAACTACACCATTTTCAGTTAATTTTTTTCAATTTCAAGTTGAAAGTGAGAACTGAAAATTTAATGTGAGAAAAATACAACGTAAATTGAAATTGAGTAAATAAAAGTTTAAATTCAGAAACATAAATTAAAAAATACATATTGAAAATGAGAAATGTTAACTGAAATTCAGAAAATACAATTTGAAATTGCGAAATTTAATTTAAAATCGATAAAATTCAAATTGAAATTCAGAAATGAAAATTGAAATTGAGAATAAACAAATTGATATTCGTTGAAACTAATTTGTTTTCTTCATTTTCAATTGTTTAATTCTCAACATTAAATCGTATATTCTCAATTTTAATTTACATTTCTGAATTTAAATTTTATTTTCTGAATTTCAATTTACATTTCTGAATATCAATTTGTTTTTCTCAATTTCAAAAAATGGTGTACTCTCGTTAGATTTTTGAATATTTTCGGCAGTAATGTCTGCCTCTCTTACTATAAATAAAAGCGTATTTTGATCATAACATTCTTGATTTCGAATCACATGATCTTCGAATGCCAGGTCATCTCACAGATGTACACCCTTTTTAGGTTAATCTACATATAAAAGAGTTGCGTTACTGACTGAATGACTGATTTATCATTGACCAACCCCCAGGCTGGGTCATGAAATTTTAATTCGTACTTTTAGGGGGTAAAATGGGACGAAAAAGGATAAACATCAAACCTTCGTCCTGACTAAACGGCAATAGCTAGAAATATGAAATTCGGTGTGTTCCTTGCACTTACCATGTTAACGAGCTACAAAAAGGGATTTTTCGAAATTTGTACTTTTAAAGGAGGAAGTAAAGTAAAGTAATGCAACTATATTTGTGAAAATCGATATTTACATTTATCTGACAACGTAGACTTGCAATATTAATGGATTTTTCGAAATCTGTACTTTTAAAGGCCTAGCTGGACAAAACGGGATAAAAATGGTACCAACTGAAGTATTACAGCTAGAATCGTGAAATTTAATATGTAAATTCCTCTGACCATGTAGAAGCGCAGCAAAATAGGATTTCAGCGATACTGAGATGTGTGTACATACTTTGGATGGGGTCTAATGGCTTTTTCGAAATTTTGTACGCGGGACAAAAAAGGATAAAAATAGTACCAATTTAAGTATTTCAGCTATAGTCGTGAAATTTGTGTGTGTAAATTCCTCTGACAACGTAGAAGTGCAATCTAAATGAATTTTTCGAAATTTGTACTTATAAGAGGTGAACGGGACAAAAAGGGATAAAAATGGTACCAACTAAAGTAATGTAGCTAGGATCGTGAAATTCGACGTGTAGACGCGCAACATAAATGGGTTGTTTGGAATTTTTACTTTTAATGAGTGAGCGGGACAAAATGAAAATGATACCAACTGAAGTATTACAGATAGAATAGTGAATTCTCTGTAATCTGTAAATTCCTCTGAAAACGTAGAAGTAAAATTGGATTTTTTCGAAATTTATATTTTTAAGGGGTGCGAGGGACAAAGGGATAAAACATGGTGTACAGACCTTAATTTTTTTGTTCGAAATCGGTTAGAAAATGATAAAAATTATGCATACGAAGAGAGTTCACCTAAAATAGTGCAATTTGACAAGTACATTCCCTTGACTGTGTACGAGTGATATCTAATACGAGGGTGCTATCTAATAATAGGATTACCATTTTAGATTTATCTATATCCACGAAAAGAAAATTCACTAAATACTATCCACAACAAATAAGTAAGTTTCTGTCGGTTAAGTCGACTTATATACCCTTACTCTCTGAGAACTTGGAAGGACTTAAATGTTAATTAGTGTGTGGGAGGTACTGGAAGTTTATGGCAATTGGACCCAGCTTCCACATATGTAAACAATTGTAAAATCATGATCAAATATGAAGTCATAATAGATTTCAGACACCAGTATAGGAGTTATAAAGAATTTAATTTTACCTAGGGTAGAGACAATTGTGTGGGAAGTACTGGATGGGGCGTGGCTAAAGCGTAAACATTTTTTAGGTTTAAAGCAATTATAAAAACATTTTCAAATATCAAATTTCGACTGATTTTGACTACCCGTATGGAAGTTATATTGGTTTTATTTTAAATAAGGCTTATGCGACTTTGTGTGGGAGGTACCAGAAGGGGTGTGACAATATCGACCATATTCCCCGCGAATGTAAGCAATATAAAAGCATTGCTAAATGTCAAATTTCACAGTAATCCGATCATCAGTATAGAAGTTATAATAGCTTTAATTTTGCGTAGTTTTACGTGATTTGTGTGGGAGGTACTGGAAGGGGCGTGGAAAACCCCGTTATATTTTGTAGACTTAAAGTGATTATAAAAGCTTTATCAATTACCAAAATGTAGATGATTCCGAATATCCGCGTGGAAGTTACATCGTTTATAATTTAACATAGAAATATGGTTCATTTGTGTAGGAGGTACCAGAAGGGGCGTGTCATTTTCGCCCATCTTCGAACCTAAACTAAGTTTGGGAAAAATATTACCATGTGCAAAGTTTGAATTTCGTGAGTTATCGTGTACACCAGCCAGCCAGACGGATTGACGGACGGACGGACATGGCTAAAACATCTTAAAATGTTGTGAAACAGATTTGGTCCAAACATACTTAGGGTCTTACTTAAGTCACTTCTTCAATGCGTTACACTTTTTTTTCTCTCCCAAATGATATACCCTCCTACTCTGTAGAGTGAGGGTATAAACAGAGGTGGACAAAACTGTTAACAAATAACAGGAATTTCGGCATGCGAAGTAGTGGGCACTGCTAGTATATTTATATAATTGTTTTTGGAGTACGTACCAGAAACACCATCATGAAACTTATGGAACGTGTTACTGACACTATTAACTACAATTAAAATTTATTTTGGTTTTTTTTCGTTTGTTAATTTTGGTCTGCAAACAATATTTGATTGAAATGGTGTATTCCCCAAAAAATCGAAGGAATATTTTCTTTGTTTATTTAAAATTTTAAATTTATTAATATTTTATTTAATTTGACAATTTTTTGTAAAATTAGAAGATATTTGCTTGAAATTTGAAAAAAAAATATATTACTTTATCTCAGAGCACAAAAAAGTTTTTTAAATTACCTTTGAGCACCCTACTTTATTTAAGTGTTTACAATTTCTTTTTTTTTTCAAAATAACATATTTGGAAACGAGCCAGAATATCAATACCCGATATATCATCAATTAGAAGTATGCGACACTCTTTTCTTTCTCAAAGCTTTGGCAGTGAACAATGAATTGCAGTTTCATTCGTCTCGCATGGTTTCCAATTGGTCAATAGCCCGCCAACACTGCGATCGCTCTTAATGAGTTCCTTCTATTTTGGGCTCTGATACGTTTTACGTATTTATTTTGTATTTATATACTTCTTCACCTGAAATTTTACTTTTACAGACGATATCGGTGTTTCGACTAACGCCGCTACAAGGTTATTTAAAATAGATCCCCCATCCCGGGGTGTAAAAGATGCGACCAACTAATTGAAAAGTAAATTTTCTTTCTACATTCTCTTGACAAATGTGCACAAAAAGTAAGCGAAAAGAAAACACTGCTAATGTATAATTAGTAGAATTGATACAGAATAAATCCAATCACTTTTAAATTCGTGACGAAAGCAAAATCATCGAGAAATACGAAGCAAAGAAGCTCGCAAATAGATTAAGGCGCTTTTGGATTAGAGTCGTTTAGCATTTTCAAAAATAATATTTCGTCATTCATGTCGTATTCTTATTAGAAAATGTGAGACAGCACTATTTCCATAAAAAATTCAATACTATAGTTAATTAATAATAAAAATAATAAAAATTTAAAAGCTATAGTTAATCAATTTGGCTCGTTAGCCATCCATATGTCTGTATGTATTTTAGCTTCTTGTCTCCTGTGTCCATAAGTAGGTTTGGGGGTGGGTGTTGACCTTCTTCTTTGTAGTTGTTTTTATACTCGTATTCGATGAAAACGAACGACTTGTTCAATTTTTATTGTACTTTTAGGTCTTTTGTTTTTATGTTCGTTTATATGAAGGGTGCCTTCTTGAGTTGAGGGTGTAGGTCTTTGAAAATATTATGGACCGACTGAACGAACGACCGACCCTGTCTTTGTGCAGACACAGGGAGTTACAGAAGGCTTACAACAAACGGGTGAAACGGAAAATATTGACCTCCCTCAGCAACAAAGAGAGATATTGAGGTATTCCGTAGACGTAATAATTTTCATTCATTTATTTGAAGAATAAAAAATAATATGATAGACGACAAATACCATAGGAAAATGCAGACATACGAGTGGTACTTGTACTACAATACAATACAATACAATTCAATTTGCATATGGATGTGTGTATATTAGGAGGGGTCACGAAAATAAATTGCTGCAATCACCTCCCAAAAATGAAGATTGGATTGTTTAATGATGATTTGCAAAATATTTCGTCACTGGGTCAAAACATCTATGAACTAGACGCTCTTGAAAACTCCTCGTGTTTTTCACGAATATTTTTATTTATGTAGCATTTTTGACAAAAAAAATCCTGAATTAATAGACCCTTGGAAGCACTTTAAATATACATTTTTATTCTATCCCATTGACCGTATTATTGTATGTTTATGTGTTTTTATACCCTCATTCTATACAGTAGGAGTGTATACATATATCATTTGGGATAGAAAAAAGTGTAAAGAATTGAAGGAGTGACTAAGGAAGACCCTAAGTTTGTTTGGACCAAATCCGTTTTTTGACTTTTTAAGATGTTTGAGCCATGTCCGTCCGTCTGGCTGGCAGGCTGGTGTACACAATAACTCTCGAAAGGATCTAAGGCATCAATTCAAACTTTGCACATGGTAATATTTCCACCAAACTTAGTTTAAGTTCGAAGATGGGCGAAATTGCCACTCCCCTTCTGGTACCTCCCACACAAATGATCCATATTCCTATGTTAAATTAAAACCACTGTAACTTCCACAAGGATATTCGGAAACAGCTATATTTTGGTATTTGATACTGATTTTATAATAACTTTTAGTGTACTTAATATGGCGAATTTTGCCACGCCCCCTCCATACGGGTATTCAAAACCATTTGCAAATTGATATTTGAAAATGTTTTTATAACCACTTTAAATATAAAAAATATTTACGTTTTAGCCACGCCCCTTCTTGTACCTCCCACACAATTGTCTATATCCTAGGTAAAATAAAATGCTTTATAGCTCGTTTAACATTTCCTGAAATTCATTATGACTTCATATTTGATCATGTTTTTACAATTATTAACAAATGTGGAGTTTGGGTGCAATTGGCACTAACTTCTAGTACCTCCCACAAACATACTTCGGAGCTAAGCAAAATTGAAGTCCTTCCATATACGTGTTCTCTGAGAGTGAGGGTATATATAAGTCCGTTTAGCCGACTGACTTGTTTATGTTGCATTGTTGTCCATTTTTTAACTGAATAAATAGACCCTTGGAAGCACTTTAAATAAACATTTCTATACTTAGAATAACACATTTATAGTTTTTTTGTGGTTTTTCTCATATTTCTTGGAAGCATTATGAAAGATGAGTTATGAAAAAAAAGTAAATGAAATCAATACCTTCCGAATGATGCTCAAATGATCATATGATGATATGATGATATCAGACCCAAAATGACGTCGCAGACTTCATTTTTGTGAAATAATTTAATGCACGAGATGGATTTTCAGAGACAAAATTTTCAAACTCTTTTTACAAAAATAAGCGCTGAGACGTCAATTTCATTCCGATGTTCATCATTTGGGCAACATTCAAAAGGGATTGGCTGCAACTATTTATTTTTTATTAGATAGTACCACCAAATACGATAATTTTTTTCAGTTGTCTCTATTAGAAAACACAAAAAATACAATAAAGGTCCAATAATTCGACCAATAAGCTAGTGTAAAACAAGAATCAGAATTTGTATTTAAAATGTTTTCAAAGGTCTATTAATTCAGAAAAATTGGACAAAAAAGCAACATAAAAAATTATATGGGAAAAACATGATTTTTAGGAGAATTTTTGGAATGTTTAGCTTAGAGACTTGATCTAGGAACGAAATATTTTGCAAATCATCATTAAACAGTCCGAACTTTATTTTCGTGGGTGACTGGAATTTGTTTTTCCATTTGTATGGACCACGCACCAGCCTAATGGATGAGTGCATATTAGGATGGGTCACGAAAATAAATTGGATTTTATGTTGCATTTTTGTTATTTTTTCCCTCAAATAATAGACCCTTAGAAGCACTTTAAATATAAATTTCTATTCTTGACTAAGAATAACTCATTGATCGTATACTTGGGAACATTTTCTATGAGCTGGTATGAAAAATAAATAAATGAAATCAATGCCTTTCGAATGATGCATAAATGATGAATATCACACCCAAATTGACGTCACTGACTCCATATTTGTAAAATAATTTAATACAGTAGATGGACTTTCATAGCCAACATTTCCAAACTCTTTTCACAAATATGAGCGCTGCGGATTCAATTTCCTTCCTATGTTCATCATTTAGGTATCATTCGAAAGATATTGACTGTCGCTATTTATTTAATACTCTAAGACAAGTATCAAAATTTATATTTAAAGTGCTTTCAAATGTCTATTAATTCCGAAAAAATTGTGGACAAAAATGCAACATAAAAAATATTACAAGGTAAAAACATGATTTTCTGGGCTGTTTTTAGGGTCGTTTATGTCACAGATGACTTGATCTAGGAACGAAATATTTTGCAAATCATCATTAAACAATCCAAACTTTATTTTCGTGGGATGACAGGAAATTGTTTTTCCATTTGTATGGAGTGCGACCCAGCCTAGTGTATATGACACCATTTGTTTTCTACCTCTTTTTATGTTATTACAACTGCAAATTATAAAGAAATACAAAATGTCGAACAAGAGCACATATATCAATACACCAAAGAAAACAAAAAATGTGTAGGAGACCTAAATTTTTTGAGTGTATTGATGCAAAAATTCAACACATTTTTTTATTAAATTATTATTTTTCTAAAATTTAATATTTGTACTATCATTTTGGAAGTATAGATCCTATCATGCCCTGTTATACATTTATTCACATCATGTATGTATATATTCCTCAGTTTCTAAGATGAACATAGGACGGTAGTCCTATATCATGAATACCCCTAATATGTAACACTTTGTTACTAATATGTTGATAATTATATGGATATAAATGAGAGAAAACATTATCCCTCCATCTTTGTGGTTTTTGTGAATGCACAGCAATTTGTCGATGATATCACAAAATGTAATTTATTTAAACTGTGAAGTTACTTCAATTGATATCAATTAAATGATATCGTTAATAACAGTTAATTGATGGTAAACCACAATTGCAAGAATTCCTTGTAATTCCATTCCATTGCCCAAAGGAGCTGGAGTCATTTCTGTCGAACAGTAATTTGAATACCCTCCACCATATTATTATGGTATTATGTCTTTGTGCATTTGTTTGTAAAACCCAAAGGCAGAGAGATGGGCATATAATTTATTTTAAAGATCTCTTTTGAATTCCCTTCTGAATCGAATCCGACAGAAGTCGTCTGTCCTTGTAATAGGATTGAAAGTGCAGGAGGCGACTCCGACCGACTTTAGCCTTTCCTTAGTTTTTTTTTATTATGAACTGAAATGAAACTTGAGTGCACTGAAATTCCCCTGAAGGTAGTTTCTGCGAAAATAATGGAATTTTAATTGCACAGCAAAGGTTACAATGTTACACTTTTATTGCACCTTTAAGGACATTTGGCTTTAATTCAGTAAAGTGGAAACAATAACACTAGTTTACAAACATTTTGTCGAAGGACTGTGCATTTGTACATTTGTTGGTGTTTTAAACACTAACAAAATTCATTTGTTTATTTTTTTAATTCAAATTGTCATCAAAGGTACCTTTAATAGGTTGGGTCGCGGTTCATACAAATGGGAAAAAACATTTCCAGGCCATGAAAAGAAAATTTGGATGGTTTAATGATGATTTACATTAGGATGGACCGCGGTCCATACAAATAACAATATAATTTCCAGTCACCCCCTAGAAATGAAAATTTAATTGTTTAATGCTGATTTGCAAAATATTTCGTTCCTAGATCAAGCCGTTTGTGAATTAAACGTTCCTGAAAAACATACCTAAAAATCATGAATTTCGCGTGTAATTTTATGTTACATTTTTGTTATTTTGTTCTGAATTAATAGACCCTGGGAAGCACTTTAAATATAAATTTTGATTATTTTCTTAGAGTAACTTATTGGTCGAATTATTGGACTTTTATAGTAATTTTGTCGTATTTGATGGTAGTATTTTATAAAAAAACAAATAGCTGCGATCAATACTTTTCGCATGATGCCTAAATGATGATTTTTGTAACAAGGGGCTTTTAAAATGTTGGCTCTGAAAAACCAGCTACTGTATTAAATAATTTCACAAAAATACAGTGAGTCACTTTTCGTTTATAATTCATCAATTATTTTTATTTATGTTTCATAACACCATTTACCAAATATTTCCAAGAAATAAAAGTTTTTAGTTGTCACAACCATAAAAATATGGCTATAAACGTCCAATAATTCGATCACAAATCATTACACAAATCAAGAATAAAAAAATTATATTTAAAGACCCTTGGAGGGTCTATTAAAATTTTGGACAAAAATTTAACACACAAAAAATACACGGAAATACAAGATTTTTAGGGGAGTTTTCGGGAGTGTTTAGCTCACAGGCGGCTTGACGAAATATTTTTTTAGTAAATATTCCTTTTTTTAAAGGTCTTTGATTACACTATGCAACAGAATGTTTGCGAAGGGCAATATATAATGTTTTCGCATGTATTTTGGCTTGCTAAACTTGAAAACGATATTAAAAAATATGGATATTTTTTTAATATTTTACTTCCAATTTCAATTTTCGCCGAAGGTGTCTTTAAGATTTGTATTAAAGGTCCGATCACACCGGCTTATATCTTCAAAAAAGGATAATTATAATATCTACAAAATATTTAGTCCTATTTTTTAATACCTAACATGCCAGCATGTAAAAGATCTGTGGGTAAATGTATAAGCTATGACACGATTTTTGAAACAAATTTTTATTTTTATAAATAGCGCGAAACCCCCCTTTATAATTTATATAAATAATATTTTATTTTGAGAAGTAATGATTAAGATTTATTTTTAATTTTGGCACGAAAAAATCAGAAAAAAATATTCTATTCCATTACCTAACATTCTAAAGCAGAAAAAATGTCTGCATGGTAAAGGTCTATGAATAAATGTAAAAGTTACGATACTCTTTGATTTTTTTATAAATAGCGCGCAAAGCCCCTTTATATTTTAGAAAAAATAATATTGTATTTTGATAAAAAAATTTGTATAATTGTTGGCACGAAAAAATTCTTAAAATAAAAAATGGAAAAAATATTTTATTAAATTTTTTATTACCTAACATTTTAACGCAGAAAAATATCTGCATGTGGATAAATGAAATAGTTACGCCACACTTTGTAGACGCAAAAATTATCATTTTTTTTAATTTATTATAAATAGCCATTTCATAATTTATATAAAATAATATTTTAATTATTTTCTAATGGCTGGAATTTTTAGTTTTCAGGAACATATTGCTCACATACATCATATCTAGTGATGAAATATTTTACAAATCAGTCCACACTTTATTTCTGCGAGGCAATATTTTTTTATTGTATGGCCCACGAACCAATTTAATATATATAATTAATTGATTAATATAATATATAAAGGGATAAACCTTACAACATAGACAAAGCATGGTGTGAGTGGGTCCTTACACTTGCCTTCAATAAGTTCTTGTCTCCAGTAAATCCTTATCTTCAATAAATAATGTACCCCCCTACGTATGATGAATGTTAATTACATTTGGCCAAATATAAATCATACACCCCCAAACACCCAATCAAATGTTTGTTTGTTTCATCATCATCATTGATGTTCTAGATGTTCAATTATTGTAATTTATTTAATCGATTTACAAGGACTTAACCAATATTTACTTGTTTGAACAATTTGCGAAATGAAATGCTCAAAATGTGTATGTCTGTGTGTGTGCGTTTACATAGTACTTCCATTTCGAAATTTAATATTTACACCAACAATTAATGCAAACAAGTGAAAATCGATATAAAAATTACAAGTATTTGGTAGTTAAAACAGGAGCAAATCAAATTATCCATCGAACAATTTAAAAACAATTTAATTCGATTACGAAACTTTAAGGGAATTATTAAATGAGCAGCAGCTTAGTCAGTTTGTGGTTGACCACAAAAAAAAGTTTCTGAAAAGTTTCCAAGAATGTTTAAGGCTTTAGGTATTTAAGGATTTTTGAGTGGAACAAAATAGAACACGTTTTTATGAATTTATTTATTTATTCAGTGGCAACAGTAAACACTTGAGGCTTTGGTTGGTGTTTCCCTGTTTATTTGCCCACAACTGGTGTTTTTTCTCCTTAAATTCTCTTTCGGTATCTGCCTGCCCCCCCTGCCTACCAAGTTCACTAAATGACAAATGTTTTTGGCCAGGAAGGCCAGTGTGAAATGTCACGTCAGGCTTAGACCCGAACAATCCACTGGTACAAAACATAAATATTCATTTATCTTTGAGGCAAGTGACGCCAAGGACTAAGTGAAATCCACATATGGACTTTAAAGACAGCCCTCCCAGACAGTGCATGTGGATTGTTGTTCTTTAAATAAGAAAAAATAAGAAAACTCACAACCACCATATGTGTCACCATGCTTTTCATAACACCAGCATAAGTTCGCATATGCGCCTTCATACAGATATGTATGTATGTGTGAAAGCGAAAGAGGGCGATTCATTGGAAATGGAGACAATTTTATTCTTTGAAGGATCACACAAGAATAACACTCATTTTTATTTTTATTTTTATTTTTATTTTTATTTTTATTTTTATTTTTATTTTTATTTTTATTTTTATTTTTATTTTTATTTTTATTTTTATTTTTATTTTTATTTTTATTTTTATTTTTATTTTTATTTTTATTTTTATTTTTATTTTTATTTTTATTTTTATTTTTATTTTTATTTTTATTTTTATTTTTATTTTTATTTTTATTTTTATTTTTATTTTTATTTTTATTTTTATTTTTATTTTTATTTTTATTTTTATTTTTATTTTTATTTTTATTTTTATTTTTATTTTTATTTTTATTTTTATTTTTATTTTTATTTTTATTTTTATTTTTATTTTTATTTTTATTTTTATTTTTATTTTTATTTTTATTTTTATTTTTATTTTTATTTTTATTTTTATTTTTATTTTTATTTTTATTTTTATTTTTATTTTTATTTTTATTTTTATTTTTATTTTTATTTTTATTTTTATTTTTATTTTTATTTTTATTTTTATTTTTATTTTTATTTTTATTTTTATTTTTATTTTTATTTTTATTTTTATTTTTATTTTTATTTTTATTTTTATTTTTATTTTTATTTTTATTTTTATTTTTATTTTTATTTTTATTTTTATTTTTATTTTTATTTTTATTTTTATTTTTATTTTTATTTTTATTTTTATTTTTATTTTTATTTTTATTTTTATTTTTATTTTTATTTTTATTTTTATTTTTATTTTTATTTTTATTTTTATTTTTATTTTTATTTTTATTTTTATTTTTATTTTTATTTTTATTTTTATTTTTATTTTTATTTTTATTTTTATTTTTATTTTTATTTTTATTTTTATTTTTATTTTTATTTTTATTTTTATTTTTATTTTTATTTTTATTTTTATTTTTATTTTTATTTTTATTTTTATTTTTATTTTTATTTTTATTTTTATTTTTATTTTTATTTTTATTTTTATTTTTATTTTTATTTTTATTTTTATTTTTATTTTTATTTTTATTTTTATTTTTATTTTTATTTTTATTTTTATTTTTATTTTTATTTTTATTTTTATTTTTATTTTTATTTTTATTTTTATTTTTATTTTTATTTTTATTTTTATTTTTATTTTTATTTTTATTTTTATTTTTATTTTTATTTTTATTTTTATTTTTATTTTTATTTTTATTTTTATTTTTATTTTTATTTTTATTTTTATTTTTATTTTTATTTTTATTTTTATTTTTATTTTTATTTTTATTTTTATTTTTATTTTTATTTTTATTTTTATTTTTATTTTTATTTTTATTTTTATTTTTATTTTTATTTTTATTTTTATTTTTATTTTTATTTTTATTTTTATTTTTATTTTTATTTTTATTTTTATTTTTATTTTTATTTTTATTTTTATTTTTATTTTTATTTTTATTTTTATTTTTATTTTTATTTTTATTTTTATTTTTATTTTTATTTTTATTTTTATTTTTATTTTTATTTTTATTTTTATTTTTATTTTTATTTTTATTTTTATTTTTATTTTTATTTTTATTTTTATTTTTATTTTTATTTTTATTTTTATTTTTATTTTTATTTTTATTTTTATTTTTATTTTTATTTTTATTTTTATTTTTATTTTTATTTTTATTTTTATTTTTATTTTTATTTTTATTTTTATTTTTATTTTTATTTTTATTTTTATTTTTATTTTTATTTTTATTTTTATTTTTATTTTTATTTTTATTTATATAAATTAAATTCTAATTTTAATTTTTATATTCAAGTTTCTGTTTGAAATTTGCAAAATGGGATGCTAAGTTTCATCAATCAGATGACAGACACTGACAGTTTTAATTGTTCACAAATGGTGAGATTGGTTTTAATTCTGAAGAGGAAGCATACGACCTGGTGTGTAAAAGGTGTGCAGTGAAATATAACAAAAACAGATCCAGGCCTTTTAACAAAGCTACAAATATTACAAAATAGCCAAAGCTAAAGTCATAAAAATTCTGGACAACGGACTAGGTTAGGCATTCTTTTGGATTTTAAAGTACTTTTTGTATTATAAAAGGACTGTGTGTATTGTGAAACGTTAGCTGGGCCTGGTGCCGTATGATTGATATTATTCAAATATAACGCATACGTTTCAAATAATTGCGAGGTAAGTAAAAAACTGCACAACGATTCAAATTGTTTCAATAACTTTCGTACTTTCAGGAGTCATAAAAATACGATATGACCATCAAATGAAAGTGATTAATATATGATAAAAATACTTTAAATTCCATGCTTCTATCTGTTTTAGTTTGGCATTAACAATCGTTTCAAATTTTCCCTCTTAAAAAGTAAAACATGTATAAAATAGATTAATGAGGGGGGAAATTTGAAATGGTTGTTAATGCTAAACTAAAGTAGATAGAAGCATGGAATTTAAAGTATTTTTAACAGATATTCTTATCTTTCATATTTTTTTTATATGTCTCGTCAAAGTATGAAAATAAATTATTAAACCATGTTCATATATATATTCTTGTTGAGGTCCAAAAAGTAATGTCGCAGGGTACTATAAAACCTGTTGTGAAAAGTATAAAATTTTATGATCAATTTGTTTTCATAAAATTTTCTTATGATCAATACCAACATAATGGGAAAAAAAAAGCGTTCAGGCCTCAAATCTATAGAAAATGGAATAATTTTAAGGGAAACAATTAAATGTATTTTCTCCTACCGGCCCCAACAACTTACGTTTACAAATCTGTTTGGAGTCACACTTCCCTTGTTTAGTCCCCATTCGTTTCTATTGTAACCTAACCACCCTTCAGCTTCAGCATATACATACATATATACATCATAATACTTTTAACAGATATCTGAGAATTCCTCGTTATGTATGCAAATGAAGGTTTGAGTGAATATTTGTAATAACATGTGTGGGAACTGGCACTGGTACCCTTGAGAGAATTCTTATGTAAATTGGTATTTGTGTTTTTTGATAAAAATGATTTCGTTTAGTTGTCACACTATAGAGAAGAAGAATAACAACAACATCACAGCAAGGATTTCCTGAGGAATGGGTAGTAATCTTGTTGACAGTTTTGGAATAGTAATTGAAAGGATTAAATTTACTGGCATTTGAATTTTAATTAAAATTTTGTAGTTTCCACACCCCATCCCGCTTCACAAGCCTTAATAAATTGAAAATATGATGATAATTTTTTGGGGATATCATTATGAATTTTTAAGCCGAATTTACATTTCAAACGCCTTTGACATATGGTTGGATATTAATCGTTTTATTTAAATTCCATATTAATCATACGCTTCGTTGACACTTCAGTATTAGGCAAATAGGAGAATCTCATAAGGATTTTCTATATTCATCGCAAACTCTTTTCAAGAATTCCATAAAAAACAAAGAAGGAGACCAAAAGTTCATATGTTTTTAAAGTTTGGGAGGAAATTTATTCGAAAAGAGTCCTAAAGGAGCTGAGCAAAAACACTGAAACGTTTTTTTTTGTTTTATGGTTGTTAAGTTCAGCGTGGAAGTGGACAAAGATAGTTAGGAAACCAAGTAAACATTTTATTGAATGCCAACAGCCAAGCAGCCGGCTGTAGCAACTAAAAGTGCATAGTTTTCGGCGACATGTTTTTGACATTTCACAGACTCAAATATAACATTGCATCGCATTAACATCATAGAAGACAATAACATAACGCCGGCCCTCAGATTTTCTGTGTTTTATTTGAACTGTTTTGGAATCCTGAAGATGTGTTTCGACGAAAAACAGAAAATGAATAATAAAAATGAAAAAAAAAAAACAAAAACCTGCAGCCCGCTTTTAATTTTTCTATAAAAATTTAAATGCATAACTTATTCATTTATTGCATAAGAAATCACTGGTCATTTTCTATCTCAATTAGCCAACAATTTGTACGGCAAAAATACCAATTAAGTGAAACATTCAAAGACCTACATTCATGCTGTTGCACCAACCGATGCCAAGGTCTTCTGTGTTTCAAAAAAAGTCAATACCACCATTGATGACTTTGCTGCGAAACACGAATGTCAAAGTTCACTTGTGCTGCTGGCGTTTGATTGATGTTAATTTTAAATATCAATCAGACGACAGGCACAGACATTTTTAATTGTTCGCAAGTGGCATTTCGAATTTGTATCGACCAGTGAAGTCTCTAAAGCTTCCAGTTCTTTTTGTGCTAATGACAGACAAGTGATTGGTATTAATTCGGAAGAGGAAACATGCGTCCTCAAGGTGTATAAAAGGTACGCAGTGAAATATACTACACAGATCCAAAAAGCCCTGCAAAAAGATTTTCTTGTGGCTTTACAGAATTGTTTGGCCACTTTTGAAGTATTTTTTGTATGTAAAAGACTATTGTGAAAGGTTAGCATTGGGAATAATTTATAATTTAATTTATTTTTGCAACAATTTTGTTTTAGTGAAATCTTCAATAACTCTGTCAATTACCGACGGATTTTTAAATTAAAGTTTTACAAGAAAAAATTGATGTTTTATATAAATATATATGGTGTAGGGTATAAAATAGTTGACACGACCGTTCTTAACGCCCTTTTTATAATAATGATAATTCAAATAACAAAAAATCATTTTGTGTGACTTGCCCAGGGAGCGTATGTGTGATATTTCCTTTTGCTATTATTCATACGCCATGTGGAACGGATGTTCCCTTCGCATTTTAAATTTGAAGCGTTCAACACAAATTTAAAAGGAAAGCTTATTTATATTAACAACAAGTAAGTGACCGCTAATTGTTCCCAAATTTAATTTAATTAATTCATTTTACGCCCACTGACGCCTTTGCTTACCCACGCATAGCTGCTAATTATCATTCACTTTAAATGTTTAAGATTATTTATTATAAAATAATAACGTGCGTTGGTGTTGGGTCGCGATGGCTGTCAAATAGCTTTTAAGTTTTAGTCATTAATCATTTATCGTCTACAACGTTATGTTATTGACTGTTACCCGGTACGCGGAGGCAATTATTAATCATTTTTATGGTAAAAAAATATTAAATTAAATGGCCATTAAGGCATTTAAAGTCATGTTAAATAACAACCAATAAATAGAGCACTTTAATCCTTTCAATTGTCAATTTAACTTCAACCCTTAACTGTCAATTATTGTAAATGATTTCTGCATAAAAAGGGTTAACTGTTGTTGAACTAGGCCTATGATTGATATTAATTTGCTGTTACAAATGTAATGATTGTATTGATATAAGAAGTATTGATTGAACAACATTTATTTATTTACTTTTATTAGGAAAATTTCTGTAAATGTTTATTTACATCAATTTCTAAATTAAACTGTCAGAGCTGACATATGAGATTGTTAACAATTTGTTAATACAAATTTAATTATTGCTAAACCATACATTACTAATTACATTTCAATTTGCATCATACTCAACTTGTTTGGCTTTATTGTAAATATTTTCTGTAAATCATTGTAAAGCTCTGTTGTTAACACAATGTTCCCATTACATGTTAATCATACGTCCAGTGTTTCATTTTAATTGTTTCCTCGAACCCTTGTGTTCCACTCAATTACTCGCTTACGCTGTAGAGTAGCCAATATGTTTTAAAAGCAATTTCAGATAATTTTATTGAAAACTCATATAATACTCGTACCCTCTGTTGTGCGTACTTAAGTAAACTCTTATTTAAACATTTTCCCATTTGTATAAACAATATATCGTATATGTAGTTAAATTTGTTATTGATTTTGTTGTTATCTTTCCGTCCATAAGTCTTGTTTAATGAAGTGGCTTCAACAAATGCAGTAGTATCTTGATGTGTTCATTACAGTGGGCTAATAACCCAGCAAACAATTTTAAGAAATGCTAATAAGAACATTTTAAGAAATATATATATATATATATATAATATTTAATATAGCTTACTACAATAATTCATGACCTTAGCGGAGATTAAAAAAAACTAAAAACCCTCAAACAAAATAAATTTAAAGTGCATTTTTAATAAAACTTAAAAAAAATAATGAAAAATAAAAATAATTTACAAAAAAAATATAACATTGAACTGATTTGAAATTGATATAAAAAATATTTAATATAATAAGATTTAATATATTTTAATACAATAAATACTGAAAAATTTTACACATAAAAAATTAAAATGCATTTTCAATAAAAATTGAAAAAATATTGAACATTATTTTACACAAATTTTGTCAAAGGGTTTTGTTTAACATTTTATGATTCCTGGCTTTCTAAATTCAAAAATGTTATTAAAAATATTTAATATAAAATAAATATAAATATTTAATATAATTTAATACAATAATTTTAGACATAAAAAAATTAAAATTCATTTTCAATAAAAAATTAAAAAATATTTATTTGTTTACAGAAATTTTGTCGAAGAGCTTTGCATAATTTTCTGATTTTTGGTTTTCAAAATTCAAAAATGATATTAATAAATATAAATATTTAATATATATTAATACAATAATATTATTATAAAAATATATTAAAAAATATTTAATATAAAATAAATATAAATATTTAGTATAATTAAATACAATAATTAGTGACTTCAGCGGATATTTAAAAAACGCTGAAAATTTTAGACTTAAAAAATTTAAAATGCATTTTCAATAAAAATTAAAAAAAATAGTAACCATTAGTTTACAAAAACTTTGTTGAAGGGCTTTGTATAACATTTTTTAATTGATGGCCTTTTAACTTCAAAAATGATATAAAAATTGGATAAATTTTTTATTAAAATTCCAATTTCCAATTCGAAAATGATATTGCAAGAAATTATGGATACAATTTTCATTTAAATGTTTATTTCTATTCTAATTTTCTGATTTCTGGTTTTCTAAATTCGAAAATGATATTTAAAAAAATTGGATAACTTTTTTTATTTATTTTTCTATTTCCAATTTTTTTGATTTCTGGCTTTATAAATTCGAAAATTATATTGAAAATATACAATTTTCATTTAAATTTTTATTAATATTCCAATTTTCCGATTCTTGGCTTGCTAAATTCTGATTTCTGGCTTTCTAAATTCGAAAACGATATTAAAAAGTTTTTGGATAATTTTTTTTTTATTGAAATTTTTATTAAAATTCAAATTTTCTGATTTCAGGCTTTCTAAATTCGAAAATGATATTGAAAAAATTATGGATGAATTTTTCATTAAAATTTTTTATTAAAATTCAAATTTTCAGATTTCTGGCTCTCTAAATTCCAAAATGTTATTAAAATTCGATAAATTATTTTATTTAAATTTTTATTACAATTCCAATTTTCCGATTTCTGGCTTTCTAAATTCGAAAATGATATTGAAACAAATTATGGATACAATTTTCATTTAAATTTTTATTAAAATTCCAATTTTATGATTTCTTAATTCGAAAATTATATTTAAAAAATTATGGATGAATTTTTCATTAAAATTCCAATTTGCTGATATCTGGCTTTCTAAATTCGAAAATGATATTGAAAAAAATTATGGATACATTTTCCATTTAAATTTTTAATAAAAATGACAATTTTCTGATTTCTGGCTTTCAAAATTCGAAAATTTTAGTAAAAAATATGGAAACATTTTTATTTAAATTTTTATTAAAATTCCAATTTTCTGATTTCTGGCTTCCTAAATTCGAAAATGATCTTAAACAATTTGGATATTTCTTTATTTAAATGTTTATTAAAATTCCAATTTTCTGATTTCTGGTTTTCTAAATTCGAAAATATTAGTAAAAAATATGGAAACATTGCTATTTAAATTTTTATTAAAATTCCAATTTACTGATTTCTGGCTTTCTAATTTCGAAAATGATATTAAAAAATACCTTTTTATTTAAATTTTTATTAAAATTCCAATTTTCTGATTTCTGGCTTTCTAAATTCGAAAATTATATTAAAAAATACATATTTATATAAATTTTTATTAAAATTCCAATTTTCTGATTTCTGTCTTTCTAACTTCGAAAATGATATTGAAAAATATTATGGATACATTTTTCATTTAAATTTTTATTAAAATTCCAACTGATTTCCGGCTTTCTAAACTCAAGATTGACTTTAAAAAATTTTTTTGGATAATTTTTTTCTGATTTCTGGCGTTCAAAATTCGAAAATGATATTAAAATATATGGACATTTTTTTTAAATTTCTATTAAAATTCCAATTTTCTGATTTCTGACCTTCTAAATTTGAAAATTATATTAAAAAAGTATGGATAAAATTTTCATTTAAATTTTTATTAAAATTCCAATTTTCTGATTTCTGGCTTTCTCAATTCGAAAATATTAGTAAAAAATATGGAAACATTTTTATATAAACTTTTATTGAAATACCAATTTTCTGATTTTTGGCTTTCTAATTTCGAAAATGATATTAAAAAAAATTGGATAATTTTTTTTATTACAAATTTTATTAAAATTCCAATATTCGTGGAAGGTATCTTTAATAGTTGTACTCTCAATTTGAAAATATAAGTCTCATCACAACCACTTATACGTTCCATTGAAGACAATTATGATGACTATAAATATTGCTAATTTCACTTTCACATAGAAAGTGGTGGTTTAGGAACAGTTTCCATCTTAGTCTGCTGGGATCAGTATACCCAGCCTTACAACCTGCTTGTCAAGCACTCGAAGCGTGTATCCGACTAACACATACAGATCCATATACTTACACGACGTGTATACATGCAGTAGCACTTTAGACTGCAGGAACTACAGGTTGTTATGTCTACTCGCAGGGCCAGAGTTGATGAGGAAACTTTGCCAGCTCAATCAAGTAGTGGTAGTAGTCGTATGTCAGACATGCGAGTAGCTGCAGATGGCTATAGATAAAGATACAACAACTCGAACTTGTTCCAGCAACCATACCATGATGGACAACCAGCATGTTTGCCATCGATAAAGTTGCCACTTAAAGTGAAATATTTAATACTCAATGTTGAGGGGGAGGGGTGGATTTTAAATATTGAAAAACTAAATGGATTTTTCAACGAACTGAACAAACATCAATGAGAATCAAAGTTCTAAAATCCGCCATTTTTCACAAATTGGAAATTTCCCGGCATGTATGGCTATGCCTGTGTATATGTGAGTGAGTATTTTTGAGGTAGTCACGTGTGTTTGTTTAACTTGTTAACGAGGATGTGGTTGCTCGCCCTCCCCCCACCGTGTGTGTTTCTGTGTGAGCCTAGTTGTCCTGTGATGGTCTGTCAACACTTATTGATGTCTATTTTAGGTATTATCCTTCTGTTAAGAGGATTACCTCCTACATGTTTAACAACTCATGTGTGTCTGTCATGTGTGTATTCCAAAAACACAGACACAGACAGAGAGCGGGAGAGAGAAAAGGTAGAAAATTCAATTATGTGGTCGGGCATTTTGTATTTACTTTGTATCATTTTCAAGTGGGCCAGTCGTATCGACTGTGACCCAAATATCTGTGTAGTTTTCATCGCTGTTAAGTCTTCAAAATGGTCTTGTGACTAATCCGAGGAAATGCCAAAAGGGAATTCAATTGTGGCCATCCTGTTTGCGGCCGACTGGGAAAACAGTGCCAGTCAGTCTGCCCGAGTAATAGTCTTAAAAGGCAGTTTTATTTAATAATCTTGAGAAAAGGTAACCGGACCAGTACTCAAGTTGATTACTTGGGCAATAAAAAGTTCAAAGATTTTATGAGAACTATACATACATAAGTACATACATATGTAGATTGTTTCGTTGAAGCCTTATGAAAATAATTGCAAATAACGGATTGCGATAAAGAAGAACAAGGTTTTGACAGCAGTGGCCAGAGAAACAGATACACAGAAAATCGTGTGATTTTGTAAAAATATTTGCAATCTTGTTAGAATAGAGAAGCAGAAGGATTTAAGTTAAATCCTAGAGCATTTTCTTGCATATGATGGACGTATGGACAAGACAATAGAGAAAGTTGCAGAAAAATAAATTATTTATTATAAATAAAATCTTGCGAATGTCACAACACTGTCCGAGTGTCCATATTACACACGAACCAGATGATATACGTCTGGACTTATAGGTGAAATGGAGTTGTTCAGTTTTTCATTTCCTCATCCTGTTGCCACTTCACTCGACTACAAAGTTCCAAAGAATATAATTTTTAAAAATTATTTTAAATACTTATTCGCACCCTAAGACGCCGGTATTAATGCCAATTTAAAGAAGAGAATATATCTTAAAAATACTTCAAATATCATACTTCTATCTGTTTAGCATTAACAACCATTTCAAATGTTTCCTCTTAAAAAATAAAATAAGAATAAACTAAATAATCTAAGGGGGAATTTTAAGTGGTTGTTAATGCTAAACAAATACAGATAGAAGTATGATATTTCTCTCAGATACTATTGAAAATCCCATTCTATTCGCTGAGAAAAAATCAAATGATTTTTTAAATCACAATTATTTGACAAAAAATCAAAATAATTTATATTTTTTAATTTTGGTTTTTATTTAAAAAAAAATAGAACATAATTTATGACTGGTGGAGTAAAAAACTTTCAATGTTACAATGCTGCCGAAAATTTTCAAAAAAATAAATGTCTTGCAATGGAGTCATGTGAAGCGATCACACACACATTTTAGATCTTCTCGCCGATTGTGATGATATTTTCCAAATATGTACTTTTCTATAAGGCGAAGAAAGCTTAATTCTACGATTTTTTAAAATAAAAAATTGTAGACCTAGGGTGAACCGAAAATAAATTATTTTTTATTTAAAAAATAGCTTTTTGTGGCATGAGATACAAATATATATATATTTTTTAAGTTAAAGCCAATTTCTTCTAATTTTTCAGATAATTGTCAAATCTTATTAAAATACTTTTTTATTTTTTTTTTTCTTATATATTTTTTATTTTATAAACAAAAATATAAACCTTCGATTTTTATAAAATAAATTTTATTAATAGAGAATAGTGTCAGTATGACGCTGCAAAAGTTTCATGGTACTTACTCTGAAACAATTATTAATGTGATTGCTATCAAAATTAAAAATATGTAATATAAATGTGTCAGTTAGAATGATTGTGGTCTAAGTCACACTTTATCCGTTCTGAGATATGCAAAAAAGCACATTTTTTTCTTAGAATATCCTACTAATATATCGAACTTTTATAAAAAAAAATCGACAACGTTGGTACTTTTAAGGGAACCGCTACTTCCAGAGGATGCACTGACTTAGACCACTTTCATTCTTCTCAAAATTGAAAAAAATAAACAAACAAAAAATTTAATGTTATTCCCAAAACAAATACTTCCTTGCCAAAAATGAAAAAAAGCTCAAAGTAAAAAATATATATAAATATTTACAGGTTGTTGATCTAGAAATTTTCTATTAAAAATTTTATTTACTTTTCAAATAATTTCATTTTAAATGTTATTCAAATTATCTGAATCACTTAAAGTGGACATTATAAATAAAAAAGTGTTTGTTTACATCATATCCCGAAACAGCACGGGAAATCGTCAATTGTAAATAAAAAATTTTAGATTCATCAGATAGTCTTTTTCTATTTTTATTGGAAAAAGTGAGCGCGATTGAGAATGAAATTCCATATTCGACAAAGGAATTATTAATATTTAATAAAGTATTAAATATAGTGCTTCAATTCTAAAGTTCCTTTTCTTGTAGCTTCGAAAAACTAAATTTATATTTTGAAGCAGCAATTATGTTATTTTTCAATATAGCATTGTTATTTTTTTATTTTAATAGTAAAATTGTATATAAGTCCCGAGATGCAAATTGTTGTTAGTTTAATGCATTGTCTCAATATATTTTGACACTATCACTGTCCTCTGGTGTCCATGAATTACTTATATTCAACACATTTTTTCTTATGGAGCGTCCTTTTAACACTATTAACTATTAATTTCTGAAAGATTTGTCAAATTTCTGTAAAAGTAAAAGAAATTTGATTGAGATTAGGCTTAAAAAATTAAATTTCCTTATGACAAAAATACTTTATTTCCGATTCACCCTAGTGTCTACAATTTCTTTTCTTTTTTGAAAATCGGAAATAGAAAAATACATATTTGGAAAATTTCATCGAAATCGGAGAGAAGATCTATCTGAAAGTGAAATTCGAAAATGGGAGTATAAATATTAAAGGTATCTTCGGAGAAAAATGGAACTATAGTAAAAACTCGTAATATCGTTTTTGAGATCAGAAAATGCGATTCACAGCCTTTCTACTAAATGTTTGTCTTTACCAAGCGTATGCATAATATTTAATAGAATCTTAATAACAATAAGTCAAGTTGATTAAAAATCATTTTTTCCACTAAGTTCTGCTAATTTCCGCTTCGACCTCGTAGCCTTGCCATTTGAATGTGTCACACCAAATAAAATCTAAATTAGACTAAATTTTAAAGCATCGAAATCTAAACTTTCTAGCCAGAAATTATCATAAAAACCACTTCAGATTTTTTATTGGTTTGTTAGCAACACGTTCTTGTAATAAACATAAAATATAATAGATTTTAATACCCCACTCACGACATATGTACTCGTATGTATGTATATGTAAGCAATAAAGCGTTTTAGGCAACTTTTGCCATAACAGGACCACATTTTCATTTAAAGCAATTTAACGATACTTTGAGGGGGTAGAGAATCGTTGGGGGTGGAAGAACCCATGCCATTATCGAAATAACAACAATAATGGGATTCATCATAAATACATACATACTCGTGCATAGCCAACGAAAGACAAATGATAAGATAATGACATATAGAACGTGTACTCGTGTAGACGGCAATGTATAGAACGATAAACAAACACACATAGACAAGATATATACACACATTTATAAATGAATAAACAATTTAAGGATAATATTACTCAACTGTTCAGATCAAGTCAAAAATTTGCTTGTCCTTTTTGGTTGGAGGAAACAAAAAGTTTACGAATGGTGGTCATTTTAGAGGGTTGTCAATATTTCCTATTTTTGCACAGAATGATGCATTGGCATAGGAAACCTTGTGATCCTTACAATTTTGGTATAGGATGGGTTCAGTAATATTACTTAAAACACATAGAGGTAATTTTTTGTGGAACTTGTTAACCCTCCAGTTTCTCAATATATAGGATTTTTTGGTAACTTTTGAGCAAATTGTCAATATTAGGGGGATGGTCTGAATGGAAAAATATTATGCGTCAAATTAATTTTCATCTGGTTTTCCAAAATATTTTAGCATTACTTCCTCGTCCAACTCCTCATACCTCAGACCTAGCCCCGGTGACTCTACTACCTATTCTCAAAATTGAATGATGAAGATTAATGGGAATCTAAAGCCACAATTATGGAGGATTTGAGAAATAAATCGAAAAGATTGACACATCGAGTTGATAAATAAATATGAATTTGTTGGAAGCAATCTATTCTCATGTTCAGATTGGCTAATTGTAAACTACTCCCGTGTTTAACACAATCAGCCTCCGAGCTTTTGAGCTGGACATTTCAGAAATCGTTTATCTTTATTTACATTACAACGGGTCGCTAAAAAATAAAATAAAAACTCAATACCTTCTACCAACTCAGCGATAGAGCGATTTTACATAACCTCTAGAATACACGTTCTTCTATATTCCAGTTTCAACCAAAAAAATTGTAATACAGTGTAAGTTACACTATGCAACAAAATAAGAAAAATTTTGTGTCCAACTCGAAAAAAAAATATTTGTTGTCTGCATTGAGACATAAAATCAACACACAAAAAATTAGTATATATTTTTAAAATATTTTTTTATTTTTTTTTACTAACAATAAAATTTTCGTCGTGGGTACCTTTAATTTGTTTTCTCATTTTTGATATATTGGTCCGATGGCACCTGCTTATATGTTCAATTAAAGGTAATTATTATGTCTACAAATGTTGTGAATCACACTTTCGCATAGAAACAATGGTCTATGAACAGCTTCTGAAAATTTGGTAATTTTTTTTTTTTTTTTGAAAAATAATCTATTTTTGCTGGCATGAAAAAAATTACAAAAATAGAAAAAAGTATTTTGTTTTATTTTTTAATTGTTTTATTTTTATATATATATTTTTTTTTTTCAAAAAAAATCTATTTTGGCTGGCACAAAAAAAAATACAAAAATAGGAAAAAGGTTTTTTGTTTTATTTTTTAATTGCTAACATTCTAACACAAAAACAATGTTTATAAGTAAAAAAATCTATAGATAAATGTAGAAGTTATGATACTACATGTAGATGCAAAAGTTTTTTAGTTATATTTTTTTATAAATAAGGCGAAAAGTTTCCTTACAAATTATATAAAAGCATATATTGCTTAAGTTTGTAGTAAATGACAGCTTAATGAAGAAAACAAAGCATTTTTGTATAATATCTTTGAATAAATATAGAAATTATGACCCTTTTGTAGAAGTAAGGGAATCTTAAAAAATCGTGTGTCATTTTTACGACTTTTTTGCTTAAAATGATTTAGTCATATGTGAAGACGTCTTTCATTTGCACGAAGGGCCATAACTTCTACATTTCTCCATAAATTTTCTTTAACTAGGCTTTGTTGTCTTCGTTAAGAAGCCTCCTATTACAAACTAAAATAAAATATTTTGTTATCTAATTTGTAAAGGGATTTTTCGCACTGTTTAAACAACAATTAAATATCTACATTTATCCATAGAATTACTTATAAACACTGTTTTTGCGCTAGAATGTTAATTATTAAAAAATAGACCAAAATATTTTTTTTTCGAGCCAGCAATATTTGTAACCATCAGTACCCTTAATTTAACATATAACACGGTGTTGTTTCAAAAATAAATAAATAAATAGTGCAAATATTTGAGGTACCAGAAATTTGAAAAAATAATCAGCTCTTTTTATAGCCGATTCTAATTAGAAAATTTAAATGGCCCTCCCTATATATATATGAAAACTTGGGGAAAGTGTGTTCTCATTTTCAGATGGGCTCCCGTGTTTAACATCATCATAAGCCTCCTAGTTTTAGATATGAACATTTAAGGGACGCTAAAAAAATGCGGTTGTCCGCAACTAAAATAATAAATCAATATCTTCTAGCAACTGGGAGTATTACGAAAAAAAGAACATTTAAAAATGTTGTTCTTCTATGTTTCAGCTTAAACCAATTAAAAAACCAATTTGCGATCAAGCTGATAAACCCAAAACTGGTTGACGTTTTCCATTTCTAAGTTTATCATTCCGTTTGTAACACCTTGAAATATCGACCTGAGACCATATAAAGTATATATATATTATTGATCGTGATAAAATTCTGAGACGATTTTGCCATGTCCGTCCGTCCGTCTGTTGAAAGCAAGCTTGCATCTAAACGAAAGGAGCTAGGACGTCCAAATTTTTCATAAATGCGTCTTATAGTCGTAGATCGGTTGGGATTGAAATTGGACGAAATCGGCCAAAAGGGAAAAAATTTCTCTCATAAGGACTAAAACTACCCATAATATTCCCTAATATCTTATAATATTTAAACACATTTTGTCAATATCTCCCTTTAACAAAATCGTGCACCATAAAGTGATTTTTATTCGTCGGGGGTGGAATGGGGCAAAAATGGTACATATTAAACGACAACAGCTAGAAAAACGAAATTCGGTGTGTACATTCCTCTAATTGAGTAGATACATACTACAAAAGTATTTTTCCAAATTCGTACTTTTAAGGGATAAAAAGGGAATAGAGGGATAAAAATGGTACAACCCAAACGGCTGAACCTAGAATAATGAAATTCGCTGTATACATTCCTCTGATTGCAAAGACACGTAAAATAAACAGATTTTTCGAAATTCGTACTATTGGGGTTCAAATGGAAAAAAGGGATAAAAATAGTACCAACCAAATGACCGCAGCTAGAGTCATGAAATTCGGAATATTCATTCCTCCGACTGCGTAGACACTAAAAATAAAAGTTTTTTTTTTTCCAAATTCGTACTTTCAAGGGATACAATGGGTACAGAGGGATAAAAATGGTAACAACTAAACGGCTACAGCATAAACACGTAAAATAAACAGATTTTAGAAAGTCGTCCTCTTAGGGGGATAAAGCAGGAAAAAGGGGATACAAATGGTACCAAGCAAATGACCGCAGCTAGAATCATGGAATTCGGTGTAAACACTTCTCTGACTGCATAGACACCCAAAATAAAAAGATCCAAATTCGTACTAAAGGGTGCTTTTTTAGCTTTAGTTCATCGCGCGCTTCCATATTATGGCCAGTTTAATCGACCCACTGAAGCGGATATTCGGGCTATTGTGACTACATTTCGCATCAAATTTACATTGTTGGACATTAAACCACCAACACGCTTACGTAGAGTGCGTGTTAATGATGACCATCTATTATCGATTCGTCGCCGTTCGCAGCAATTGGGCCTCTGTTACTCAAAAACGTGGAAATGCTAAAATTAGACTAAGCGGAAGGACCATTTGAGGCACAGTCAAGGTCAACATTTGCATAAAATAATCTTCAAACATTAAATTATATGGACCGTACTATCGATTAAAATAAAGATTTCTTGCATTTTTCTGAATTTTATGTGTTTTTTTTGAAAAACTTTCTTATAGCTTTTAAAAAATCACCCTTTATTTTACTTTTACGGCAAAAATTGGAATTTAAATAGAGTGGAAATACAACAAACTGTAGCATCCACTACCATATCAAAATCTACCATATTTATGGTATTTATGCTTTTTTGAAGATTGTTGACTTATATTTACTTTTTGAATTGACTTGAAATATTATTCCGATATATATAGTATAATCGTATTAGTAGCCTTTATTTGTTTTGGTTTGGCTATATTAAAAATTTTAAATTTTCCTGCAATGTTACTGCACTTCAATAAAAATCGACAGGTTCTGTGGAATGCAATCTATATAAAGTTAATGCCGTTTCTACTTGTTATAGCCTATTCTCATTTTAAATGACCAACCCTATATATATATATATATATATATATATATATATATATATATATGAAATTTTGGGGAAAATATGTTCTCATTTTCAGATTGGCTCTAGTGTTTAACATCATCATCAGCCTCCCAACTTTTGATCTGGACATTTCAGAAATTTTTTATCTTTGTTTACATTACAGCGGGTCGCTAAAAAAAGTTGCGGTTGTCCGCAACTAAAATAATAAATCAATATCTTCTAGCTACTCGGAGTTAGAGAGTTTACGAAAAAAAAACATCTAAAAATTATATTCTTCCATGTGTCAGTTTAAACCAATAAAAACCCCAATCTGACTTTACGATCAAGGTGATAAACCCAAAACTGATCATAATTTTTTTTTAAATTGTTCTTTAAATTTTAACTGGAAAATATATTCTTTTGTCATAACTTTTTTAATAGATTGGAGTTTTTCTTAATTTAGCTAAGGGAATTAATTGGCTTAGGAGACGATAGATCCCCGCCGTTACTCAATAAAATATGTATACATATTGTCTTTCAAATAAATCTGTATATATTTGTACCCATAAATTACGTGGGCGCTCTCACGGAAGCGTGAAGTAATTGCTTAAGGCATCGTTTCGGTCTCCGAGTATAGTAGCAATTACCCTACGGTGAACATTCTAAGCATTATTTAACATTAGATATCAAGCTTAAAAAATGACCTAATAATTGTCCTATAATTTAGAGCCGTTTTCAAATTGATCTAATTCATCTACATTCAAATAATAATTTGGTAGTCGTATTACAAATTCACTTTGCAATTATAGCAGGAAACTTTGTTTTTTGCTTGTTTGTACGACGACCCAGTTTAATGTAGACCTGTGTGTGCAGCTGTTTCTCGAAATCAAAGCTTTCCTCGCTCACATTTCCCATTCCCTGCTTTGCCGGCTTTATGGGTTTCCCTCCCCCTCTCTGTTGAGCACAACAAACGTACAGACATTGCTCAGTGGATGAGGGGAGCTGGTAGAATCTCCGAACATGACTATGATTAATGTTTAAAGCATTTAACACCAGCATTTCTCAAGCAATTTTCTACAACGCCAAGGATTTGTTTAGCTTTCCTCGACGACGACGACGAAGACAACTTAATGTTTCACATTTTCCATTTGTTAGGAAGACGAAACGGGGGAAGAGCCGTATCGTATTGTATCTCAGAGCTCGTCCATTTCATTTTCATTGCTGGGATTTGCACGATAACTTAATACCGTGTGTCTTATCAAGCGTTGGTCAGCGGAGGCGATTGCAACACCGAGTGCCTGGGCAAAGCCATAAATTTTGAAATTTAATTGTATCCTCTGGCGAATGCAATTACAGGGAATATACGACAAGGATGACTGCAAGGCACTTTCATTAGCCAGAAATTATTGGCTAATTTTATTGGCTAAAAGTCACAAAAACTTGCCACTTCCCGCCTTAAATGTGTTATTATATTAAACCTCTTCCTAAACCTCTTCTTCCTTCCTAAGGTCTGCTGTGTTTGGCCCTGGGGCGGCTGTAGTATCCTTTTTATCGTCATCACAACTGTTCAGTGTGCTACCGCTGTTGTCCTCGTCGATCCTCTTCATGTCGCTGTTCTGTCTTTCTGGTATTATTATCGTTATGATTGTCATTTTTATGAGCGCTAAACGTAAATAATATTAATTGTAAGTGACATTTGAAATGTCAACTGCAAACGCTAACGCCACAACCATTACCATCATCACTCTACCACCCACCCACATCACTCGAAGTGATTGTCTGCCTGCACTTGTTCATTGTCAAGTATTCCCCGGGGATAGGTAAGCAGACCTCGCCACACCATTCCTTTACAGGCAGGCCACACACATTTGTTATGTTGGCAGGCAGGCTGCTCTGCCAAAGGATATGGTTTCTTTTCATCGCAACTCATCGCTCGCAGTAAGGCCATCTTGAAATGTTAATATTTATGTTAATGCTGAGTTCGTCGAAATCCTGGCTGGGGGGTAGGTTGTGGTGCTTTATGTTATTTGTTTTGCTCTCCTTTCCTGGCAAATATCTGCTCTGAATGGTTGGCCCAAAAATGACAGTTGAGAACGCGGTTTAATTGAATTTTATGCAAATAAAACTGGGCGCGGGAATATATTAATTGAAATTCGAAGTAAAGGAGTGAATGTATGTTTGTGTGCAGTGTGGGGGAGTAGCATCCAGCAAAGGATTGTGGGTGTAAAGGGTTACACTAGGCAACAAAAAACGAAAAAAAAAAATGCGTACGGATCTAAAAATGTATTAGTTTGTAAGCATTGAGAAATAATTTTACATAAAATAAATATTAATAGAATTTTATGATAAATTTCATTTTTTTAAATTTGGCACTCAAAGGAAACGAAATAGTCCGATCGTTTATTATACCGATACCTAGAATCACGGTTTCATTTAGCAATGTCCGTCTGTTCAACTATACTTAAATAACATAAATAAAACTACAGGCATGCTGCCTGTATTGGCCGATTCTAACGAAACCTGACAAACGATTCTTGCAGGTCGAGGATGGACAAAAAAAATCAAAACTAATAAAAAGATGTTAAGTTCGGACAGTCGGAATCTTATATACACAATGCAGTACATTCTACAGCTATTTTGCAGATTAGACTTCAAGAGAAGAAAGTTGTACCGATTTCTCACATTTTCAATTCCCACATTTCACACAGTCAGAAGTGTAGACGATATGGTTAGTTTCATTTATCCTAAAAGCATTCACAGTGGGATGTACACTAGGGCGTACCTCAAAAAAAAAAGTTCGCCGTACACCTTCGAATATGAAGTATTATTGAAAGGTAGTTTCAAAAAAAATTTTTTTATTTTTTTATGCCGAACGTAGGGGTCGCGCTTTTACTTTTTTCTATATAACTTCTGCATTTATAAACGGATTTTAAAGTGTGATACATCGTGGTTTTTGTTGTTTTTTCGATGTTTTTGTCTCGACGATTTTTTTGTCTTTGAAGTCATTGAGCTCAAGCACCCCCTTCTGGTACTTACCCATCATATCTCAGTTGCTACTACCCTAATGTACCACTCTAATATCAGAAAATTAAAGCTCGCATAAAATCATGAATCATGCTTGAGCTCAATGACTTCAAAGACAAAAAAATCGTCGAGACAAAAACATCGATGTATCACACTTTAAAATCCGTTTTTTCGATTTTAGTCACTTGCTTTGTACCAGTTTTATCCCTTTTACCCCATTTTGTTCCTAAAATTGCGAATTTGCAGAAATTCATGATTCCAGCTGCAGCCGATTGCTACCATTTTATCCCCCTTTGTCCCATTTTATCTAAAAGTACAAATTTCCAAAAATTCTTTATTTTGTACATATTTATTATTTTAGCTTCATCTATTTGGCCGGTTGCAATTTTATCACTTTTTGCCCATTATGACCCCAAAAGCACGAATATCGATAGATTGCCTTATTTTTCGAATCCACGCAGCCAAAGTGAAGTATAGTATACCGATTTTCATTATTCTAACTGCAGAGTGTTGATTGGCACCAGTTCTATCGCATTTTTCTGCGTTTCTCGTCCTAAAAGTACAAATTTCGAAAATCTGTCATGTGGTCGTTGCCTAATTTATCCCCTTTTTCCCCATGTTGTCCCCAAAAGTAATAATTTGGTGGAATCCTTCTATTTTGCGCTTCAATGAAATGTATGAATTGAATTTAATGATTCTAGCTGCAGCCCTTTGATTGGTACCAGTTTTATCCACTTTTGCCTTTTTTCCATTTTCCATAAAAAGTACAAATTTCAAAAAATTTCTATGTTTATGCGTCTAAACAATGAGATGAATGTGCACAACGAATTTTATGATTCTAGCTGCGGTACCTATTTTATCCCTTTTGGCCCATTTTGACCTCAAAAGTACGTATATCGAAAGATCGCTTTATTTTTCGAGTCTACATGGCGTGTTGATTGGACCATTTTTTTTAAATTTCGAAAATTTTCTTTATTTTGCACATTTAGCTTCATCCATTTGGTCGGTACCAATTAAATTCCTTTTTGACTATTTTGACCAAAAAAAATAAAAATATCAAAATCTACGCAGCCAACGCGAAGTATACACCGATTTGCATCATTCTAGTTGCAGCGTGTTGATTGGTACCACTTTAAAAAACTTTAAATTTCCTTTACTTTGCACATCTATATTATTTTAGCTGCATCCATGTGATCGGTACCAATTTTTATGGTCGGTACCAATTTTATCCCTTTTGGCCCATTTTGATCCCAAAAGTACGAATATCGAAAGATGGCTTTATTTATTAAGTCTACATTTTTCTAACTGCAGCGTGTTGATTGGTACCATTTTGTATCCAATTTTCCCCGTTTTCGCCCAAAAAGTATAATTTCCATTTTTTTATACACTCCACGAGAGTATTATGTCTTTGTGCATTTGTTTGTAACACCCAAAAGGAAACGATATAGACCCATTGTTAAGTATACCGATCGACTTAGAATCACTTTCTGAGTCGATTTAGCAATGTCCGTCTGTCCGTCTGTCCGTCTGTCTGTCCATCTATTGTTGTAATCAAACTACAGGTCGCAATTACAGTCCGATCTTAACAAAAATTGGCACAAGTAAATTTTGTGGATCAAGGACGAACGCTATTTAATTTGAGGCTAATCGGTTCAGATTTAGATATAGCCCCCATACAAAAATCGCTCCCGATTTGACATTTACCGCTCTAGAAACCACATATTGTACCCAATTTTCGTTAAATTTGACACAACATCTTATAATTCAACTAGAAACACCTATGCAAAAATTGGATAAGATCGGTTCAGATTTAGATATAGCCCCCATACAAATGTCGCTCCCGATTTGACATTTTCCGCTCTAGAAACGACATATTGTACCCGATTTTCTTTAAATTTGGCACAACATCTTATAATCCAACTAGAAATACCTATGCTGAAAGTTGGTAATATCGGTTCAGATTTAGATATAGCCCCCATACAAATGTCGCTCCCGATTTGACATTTTCCGCTCTAGAAACCACATATTGTACCCAATTTTCTTTAAATTTGGCACAACATCTTATAATCCAACTAGAAACACCTATGCAAAAATTTGATAAGATCGGTTCAGATTTAGATATAGCCCCCATACAAATGTCGCTCCCGATTTTACATTTTCCGCTCTAGAAACCACATATTGTACCCGATTGTCTTTAAATTTGGCACAACATCTTACAATCCAACTAGAAACACCTATGCTGAAAGTGGGTAATATCGGTTCAGATTTAGATATAGCCCCCATACAAATGTCGCTCCCGATTTGACATTTTCCGCTCTAGAAACGACATATTGTACCCGATTTTCTTTAAATTTGGCACAACATCTTATAATCCAACTAGAAACACCTATGCAGAAAGTGGGTAAGATCGGTTCAAATTTAGATATAGCCCCATACAAATGTCGCTCCCGATTTGACATTTTCCGCTCTAGAAACAACATATAGTACCAGATTTTCTTAAATTTGGCACAACGTCTTATAATCCAACTAGAAACACCTGTGCAAAAATTGGGTAAGATCGGTTCAGATTTAGATATAGCTCCCAAACAAATGTGGCTACCGGTTTTACTTTTGCCGCTTTAGAAACCACATACTCAATTTTCTTTAAATTTGGCACAACAGCTTATAATCCAAGTAAAAAACCTATGGTGAAAGTGGCTAAGATCGGTTCAGATTTAGATATAGCGCAAATACAAATGTTGCTCCCAAATGTTTAACCCATTTTGTCCAAACTATACATATTATATTTCACCTATTTAGTTCCAGATTTCAATATACCCGCATACAAATGTCCTTTCCGATTTAACATTTTTTGTCAAACACATAAACTTACAGGATACAAAAATCCTTCCCGTTTTCACTTTTTCACCGAATTAAATTGTATTCGGATTGAAAGTGGAGTGTATCATAGAGTCGGCCCCGCCCGACTTAGCCTTTCCTTACTTGTTTTATTTTGCACATCTTTATTATTTTAGCTGCAGACATTTGGTCGTTATCAATTTTATCCCCATTTTTGTCCCAAAACATGTGAATTCAGAGGAAGAACTCTATTTTGCGCCACTACGAAGTCGGAAAAAATTATAAATCGAATTTCAGCCGTACCATTTTTATCCCTTTTCGTCCCATTACCCCAGTAAAAGTACGAATTTCGAAAAATTCACTTTAATTTACGTGTACATACGTCCACACCGACCATTTATATCCCTCTTTGCCCTATTTCAATCAAAAATCAAAAGGATTTATTTAATTTTAAAGCTGAAATATCCAAATAATACACATGAAATAGTAGCGGTTATTGGGAGTAGTTCCTGTCCTATTTGGGAAATATTATCTCTCTCTCTCTTGACCAATTTCGGCCATAGAAAATTCTGACGCACATGGTTAGACCGTCTCAGAATTTTATGACGGTCAAAAATATGTTATATACTTTTACTTTATACGGTCTCGGGTCGATATTTAAAGATGTTACAAATGGATTTCTATGTTTATTATTCCAACAAATATCTAGGCATAAAAATCGTCGTTTTAATGTTCAGTTTTTTTATATTTTGTCAATATTTTGTCGATGACAGACATCCTCATAAATAAAATCAAAAACTGACCTCGAGATCAATTTAATCTATAAGGTGGGCATTTTAAATTAGAATCGGCAACAACAAAAAAGTACTGACTATTTTTTCAAATTTCTGGTTTTCTTGGAAAGGTCAAACTTTGTCCTTTAATAATGGAATACAATACCATTCATTTGACTACCACGACTGGCTCGACAGTACCTCATCCGATCAACCCAATTTTTCAGTACAGCCCAAACAGTGACTCGTCGTGGATGCATTGGCTTCTCAATAGTCACGTGTGGGTTCTGTGAACCCCATATGCGGCAATTTTGCTTATTTACATAGATACCGAGGTGAAAATGAGCTTCATTAAGGCCGAACTAAAGTTAGTCTTTAATATTTCCCAATTTCGTTTGTACCTATAGCGTCCCATTTTGCAAATGTCAAACATAATCCTGAAAATATGAATGAAATAAATGTTATTCTATCGTTTTAAAATCAAAGTAATCGATAGTTCAAATTTAAAATGGTCCACCCTATATTTAATTGTTTTTCGTGCCAGAACAAACGTTGTTTAAACAAAAAGTAAAATATATTTCTTTTTCATTCATTGTTTTTTCATCAGATTTTCTATACTTCATAGATATTTTTGCGCCAGGACAAAACAATTTAAAAAGATCAACTGTTTCTCATTTTTAGACGACTGTTTCCGACTGTGCCATAACTTCTAAATGTATCCATGGAACTTTTTTGTTTGAGTAAAAAATATTTTTCTTTCGAAAAAATATATTTTTGTTGTTTGTATGTTTAGTTGGTGACTGCGCAGTCAACTTTTAGCTGCAACAATAAAGGTCTCACTTGCCTTTTTGCTAATTTTTGGGTTCTGCTGAAGACTTCAGCACAACCTTTGGTCTTAAACCAAAATAAATGACAAGACATACAACATAACAAACCAACTAAACATACAAACAACAACAATACACACGAGGTACAGTGAAGACGGGACATACCGTACAACAACAACCTTTGCATTGTTGCGAGCGATGCGAGCACATGCACAACATTGAATTGGCAAAGTGAGATCTTTAGTGGGTCGACTTAGTTCGGTGGAATATTTTGTTTATCAGCGCTTCTCATTGAAAATATGTGACCGCTGGTACTAATATGAACCCTGATTTAAGTCAAAGACATACATACGTTGCGAAAGTTCTGATGAGATGGGGTAGCGCCCATCGAAACTGCGCAGTCAACTTTTAGCTGCAACAATAAAGGTCTCACTTGCCTTTTTGCTAATTTTTGGGTTCTGCTGAAGACTTCAGCTCAACCTTTGGTCTTAAACCAAAATAAATGACAAGACATAAAATATATTTTTCTCAATTTTTTTTTTCATCAAAAAATATTTTTTCCGAAAAAAATGATTTTTTCCAGTCTATTCTATGCGGAAGTTAAATTCGCAACATTTGTAGCCATCATAATTACCTTTAATTGAAAATTTAAGTGGGTGTGATCGGTTCTAAATATATTTCCAAAAGTATAGTAAAACTATTAAAGGTGACTTGTACGAAAATTGTTATTTTAGTAAAATATTATCTTTTTTTTTAGTTTTTTTCGTTTGTATTTTTTTTTTTTGGTCTGTAATCAATATTTGATTTGAACTGGGATATTGTCCTGGCTCAAGACCATTTTGCATCTATATTTAATAGAATGCAAATTTATTTACAAATGGCATGGTGACATTTATTACTTGGCTGCAGACTACCACGATCATGATTTCGACCCTGTCTAAAGGTTTCATTCAGGTGGCTTCGCAGCGACTTTTCAACATCAAACCCGGCCTCTATAAGGAGATGATTCTCACAAACGAACGAGAATCCCAACTCACTTGCCGAATTTGCGTTTAAAAAATCGCACCAAGTAATAAAGTACACATGCCATCTTACAAGCATCTCATTGAGTTGCATATGTAAGTATGTGTATATGCACATTTATCTGCATCCATCTGGTCGGTACCAATTAAATCCCTTTTTGCCTATTTTGACCAAAAAATACAAATATCAAAATCTACGCAGCCAAAGCGAAGTATACACCGATTTGCATCATTCTAGTTGTGAAAATGAGCTTCATGAAGGCAGAACTGAAGTTAGTCTTTAATATTTCCCAAGTTTGTTCGTACCTATATCGTCCTATTTTGCAAATGTCAAACATAAACCTGAAAATATGAATGAAATTAATGTTATTCTACCGTTCAAAATCAAAGTAATCAATAGTTCAACTTTAAAATGTTACATGGTCCACCCTATATTTAACTGTTGTTTAAACAAAAATTAAAAAATATTTCTTTTTCATAAATTCATTCATTGTTTTTCATCAGATTTTCGCGCCAGGACAAAACAATTTAAAAATGTCAACTGTTTCTCATTTTTAGACGACTGTTTCCGACTGTGCCATAACTTCTAAATTTATCCATAGAACTTTTTTGTTTGAGTAAAAGAAAATTTTTCTTTCGAAAAAAATATATTTTTCTCAATTTATTTTCTGTTTTTTTTTTCATCAAAAAATATTTTTTCCGAAAAAATGTTTTTTTGCAGTCTATTCTATGCGAAAGATAAATTCGTAGCCATAGCCATCATAACTACGTTTAATTGAAAATTTAAGTGGGTGTGATCGGTTCTATATTTCCCAAATTATAGTAAAACTATTAAACATTATCCATAAAAAATGTGTATTTCAGTGTGCATCAATGCACACAAAAAATAAATAATAAATAAATGTTGGTCCTACAAAGTTTTTATTTTTTTTTGTTGCACAGTGTTATCAGCACACCACATCCCTTCATAATATTCTTTTGGGATTGTCACGCACACCAGAGAGTACTCACAATAATTACAATGTCTTGGTGAAATAAAAAGAAAACAACGAATTTTTAAAATATTAAAAACAAACCAACCAACTTTCCCTTTGAAGATGAATTCTTCTGTTACTTTTTAGATTAGACTTGCAATTTCAGCAAATATATGAGAGCATAGAGCTTGAGGTTTCATTTTCCTTTGTGTTGGTGGAACATATGCTAACACATCAATCACAAAGGCAAACAAAAAGTTTTGTTGTTTGAAAAATGTTTCAATGTTTTTAATGGGACTAGAATGATATTCGCACCTTCATGCACATCTCACTCAAGAAAAATGCGAAATATTTTTTATTGTCATATACAAGATAAGAAAAAACAACAGGGACATAAGTTAACAAGCAGGGGGAGGAGGGGCAGCAGGCCTTACACTACACCAATGCAAATATTAAAGCGTGACCATTTTTCTGCGTTCTCTAGATCCAATTTTAAGCATTTGTAGCATCCTTTTTCAATTCCAAAATTTCCAAATTAAATTCAAAAAATCATATTTTATAAAATTTCCATTATTGTTAGTTTACTGACATTCTGTGGAGGAATGTATTTATAATGAAATTTGCTGTTAAACGTTTATACATTAACACACGTATGCATGTCGTCCTTATTTCCTGGCAAATTGAAAATACCATCACACACACTCACCAACTATTTCCAATTGCAATATTTATTCAAACATACTCTTGTATGGCCACAACCAACGACACTTTAAGGTCATGTCACGCAAGCCATTATCCGCACCGAAAACAAATAAAAACAAAAACAAAATAAAAACCAAAACTGGAGCAGACCCAGGCATTAGACGAACGACGACCCTTCAAATAATTGCGTTTTCAAATGTTGATGGCATATTTAGCAACTACAGCAAAATTCGCTCCCCTCCCCTCCCGACCCCCAAAAAAAAACAAAACACTCACATATACAACGACAGAAACAAGGACAACGACAAAGAGCTCTGGACAATTTATATCTGCTGCCAGTGGAAATGAGGCTTTCTTTAAATCACTCTGTGGCTCCAAAAGTTCCAAACAAATAACAGACATTCGCTCTATTGGCGTCACATCAAACGAAAGTGTGTCCTCTCCAAACCCCTGCGCCGACGACCATTTAAAATCATTGCAGGCCATTTGATTGACACACAACAGACGACAAGTGGAGTGAAGACCGAAAGACATGTGAGGGACTGTGTGTGTGTGTTGGCCAACAAAAGCCCTTAAGCAGCAGAAAAGCAAATAAGAGGCCCAAAATCACAAATTACCCACTGGTTGAGGGCGGCGTTGAGGTTGCATGAGGTGTCGGTTGTCGGTTATTGGTCTGATCTGGTCTGTCTGCCTGTCTTCGTCTAGTGCACCATGACGTTTTCCAAATGACCTCATTACTGAAGTGAAGCAACCATGACAGTCACCATCGAACCAAGCCGACAGCAGCAACATCAGCGTTACGCAGTATATTTAGAGACTAAAATGCTCAAAATAAAGCGCCTTAAAAAGTTTTGAATTTCAAATTGAAAATAAGATGATCAAATGAACAGGAAAATTCTATATATTTTTCTTATTGACTTATTTATTTTATTTTTTTCGATCTTTCTGGTTTTGTCTATTAAATAATAATTGTTCAAGCTCGAAGTCGGTTTTTGTTTTTTTATTTATTTTTTATTAAATTCCGATATTTCGCAATTTCATGAATTGCATCTTTTTTATTTATTATATTAAAGTCAAAGAAAGACAGTCGTATTATAGTTGAATAGTTATAACTAATTGAGACATAAAGTCGTTCATATTTCTTTTCACGATTCCTCTAAGTTCTATAAATCCTTGACACAAATTAACGCCCAAATTTGATAAATTAATCATAAACACACTTAATTACACAGTGCAACACGAAAAAAAATAACCATATACGGACACCGCTACATGATAAAAGACCAAAAAAAAAAAGACCCGTGTTTTTTTGTTTCCCCCAAAGTCATGCACTTTTTTTTTTATGGGCCCCCAGAGATTTGAGGCCTCGGTGTAATTTTTGGAAAAAAGTGATCATATTCTCAGGCTCATATCTTGCAAACCGTTCGGAATTTTGATTTACTCTCTGAGGCAAAGTTCTTGCTCTTGTCATAAAGAACAAAAATTGTGAACATATAAAATCAAAAAAACTTCATCTTCAAGGTCAAAATCGCAAAAAACTTAAAAAAATTCGATTTTTTTTTAACCTTTTTCCCCTGTTCAGGTCCATAGGTAGCAAACCGCTGAAAATTCAGGGAAACAATCAACTACAAAAATGTACCTAAGATCTCAATAAACAACTTTCTAGAACATATGAACTTCCTAGGAATTATTCTTAACACCGTTTAGGTAGCGCTTAGGTAGCCGCAAAATTGAAAAATTTCCCAAAAATTTCACTGTGCAACATTTTTGAAGTCATTTCAAAATAACCATATACGGACACCGCTACATGATAAAAGACCAAAAAAAAGAAAGACCCGTGTTTTTTTTCCCCCAAAGTCATGCACTTTTTTTTATGGGCCCCCAGAGATTTGAGGCCTCGGTGTAATTTTTGGAAAAAAGTGATCATATTCTCAGGCTCATATCTTGCAAACCGTTCGGAATTTTGATTTACTCTCTGAGGCAAAGTTCTAGCTCTTGTCACAAAGAACAAAAATTGTAGTTGATTGTTTCCCTGAATTTTCAACGGTTTGCTACCTATGGACCTGAACAGGGGAAAAAAGGTTAAAAAATCGAATTTTTTTAAGTTTTTTGCGATTTTGACCTTGAAGATGAAGTTTTTTTGATTTTATATGTTCACAATTTTTGTTCTTTATGACAAGAGCTAGAACTTTGCCTCAGAGAGTAAATCAAAATGCCGAACGGTTTGCAAGATATGAGCCTGAGAATATGATCACTTTTTTCCAAAAATTACACCGAGGCCTCAAATCTCTGGGGGCCCATAAAAAAAAAAAGTGCATGACTTTGGGGGAAAAAAAAACACGGGTCTTTCTTTTTTTTGGTCTTTTATCATGTAGCGGTGTCCGTATATGGTTATTTTGAAATGACTTCAAAAATGTTGCACAGTGAAATTTTTGGGAAATTTTTCAATTTTGCGGCTACCTAAGCGCTACCTAAGCGCTACCTAAACGGTGTTAAGAATAATTCCTAGGAAGTTCATATGTTCTAGAAAGTTGTTTATTGAGATCTTAGGTACATTTTTGTAGTTGATTGTTTCCCTGAATTTTCAGCGGTTTGCTACCTATGGACCTGAACAGGGGAAAAAAGGTTAAAAAAAATCGAATTTTTTTAAGTTTTTTGCGATTTTGACCTTGAAGATGAAGTTTTTTTGATTTTATATGTTCACAATTTTTGTTCTCTATGACAAGAGCTAGAACTTTGCCTCAGAGAGTAAATCAAAATTCCGAACGGTTTGCAAGATATGAGCCTGAGAATATGATCACTTTTTTCCAAAAATTACACCGAGGCCTCAAATCTCTGGGGGCCCATAAAAAAAAAAGTGCATGACTTTGGGGGAAACAAAAAAACACGGGTCTTTTTTTTTTTTGGTCTTTTATCATGTAGCGGTGTCCGTATATGGTTATTTTGAAATGACTTCAAAAATGTTGCACAGTGTTATATTTGTACTCTAGGGAAACTGAGGAAACTTTTACACATGTTATCGATTTCATTTTTATAATTATTTTCATTCACGTGATGTTCACCAGTTCACACAATGCAACCATAACCAGATCAAATGAAGATCAAATGAACAGGAAAATTCTATATATTTTTTTATGGACTTATTTATTTCATTTTTTTCGATCTTTCTGATTTTGTCTTTTAAATAATAATTGTATGTTTTTTGTTTTTTTATAATTATTTTTTATTAAATTCCGATATTTCGCAATTTCAAGAATTTCATCTTTTTTATTTATTATATTAAAGTCAAAGAAAGACAGACGTTTTGAGTAGTTGAATAGTTATAACTAATTGAGACATAAACTCGTTCATATTTCTTTTCACGATTCCTCTAAGTACTATAAATCCTTGACACAAATTAACGCCAAAATTTGATAAATTAAACATAAACACACTTAATTATATTTGTACTCTAGGGAAACTGAGGAAACTTGTACGCATGTTATCGATTTCATTTTTTTAATTATTTTCATTCACGTGATGTTCACACAACACAACCATAGCCATAATATACGGAGTAGTAACTCTTTTAAAAGCGCCAATATCTATATCATCATCATCAGCACATTAGTGCAGTGTAACACGAACAAAACAATTCCTTAAGGACATTGCGTGTGTATTGTATTCTCTTCAAGGAAATCTTCATTATTTGGCTCCAGCGAGTAGCGACTAGAGAGCACAGTTTCACTTATCTTCGGTGCGTATGATTCATCCCAAATGTATCATCCATTTAATATTTAATGTAAATATTTTGGAAACCCCAGTAGTAGCATCTGAGTATGTCCTTCAGTGATTACTGTGTTTTTGTTTTGTTTTCATATTTTCTTCTTTTTTCTCTTTTTGGCAACCAAAAACAATTCTTTCTCATTTATACATGTAGTGTTTATAATACATTAGGGCGTATCGAAACAGAAAAATGCTAGGGTGAAAGAGGAATTACACAGAGAGAACAAAATTGGTCATAGCTGCTGATAACACTATGCAACCAAAATATTTTCGAAGGGTCATGTATAAAATTTTCTGATGTATTTTGGCTTTCTAAACTCGAAAACGATATTAAAAAATTTTTTTGTGGTATTTTTTTTATGTCGTACTAAAATTTTCTGCGAAGTAACCTTAAATATTTGTATTCTCATTTTGGAAATGTAAGTCCGATAACACCCGGTTTTATGTTAAATTAAAGGTACTCATGATGGCTACAAATATTGCGAATTACACTTTCAAATTGAAAAAATGGTTAAAAAATTTTAAAAAAATATTTATTTTTCGAAAAAAAAAAATTCTGAAACGAATAAAATCATAAAAATAGAGAAAAAGTAGGAAAATGTATTTTATTTTTTATAGCAAACACTCTAACGCAAAAAAAAAAACAATTTTTAAAATAGAACATATGATAGTATTTGCAGACTCAAAAGATTTTTTAAATCGTAACTTTCTAATATCTGTTTAAATAGCGTGGAAAATTAGACAAGAAATACAAATTAGATAACAGAAAATAGTTTGTAATGACTGGCAGCAAAGAAACAAATGCCTATATGTGAATAAATGTAGAAGTTATGGTACATGTCGTCATCACGTTTGGCTAAATCAATTTAAGCAAAAACTTCATAAAAATAACACACGATTTTTTAAAATTCCCTCACTTCTACAAAAGTGTTATAACTTCTACCTTTATTGATAGATTTTCTTCAAAAATACATTGTTTTCTTCGTTAAGATTCCAGCTATTACAAACTAAAACAATATATTCTTTTATATAATTTGTATTGGGACTTTTCGCGTTATTTAAACAACGTTTTAAAAAATCAAGATTAAAAAAGAGAATAATAACTTCTACAGTTATCCATAGATTTTCTACGTATAAAGATTATATATATATAAAGATTTATATGTATAAAGATTTTTTTTTTGCATTATATTACAATTTAACAGCTATTTAAAAATTAAACAAAATACTTTTTTCCGTGAGAGCAAAAATAGATTTTTTACATAATTTTTTAAATACTGTTCCTAAACCACTGTTTCTACGAGAAAGTTCAATTCGCAATATTTATAGACATGATGAGCATCTTTAATTTAACATAAAACCGGTGTTATTGGTCTTATATTTCCAAAATGAGAGAACAAATATTTAATGTAACTTCGTCGAAAATCGAAATTTTAGAAAAAAACCATAAACAATTTTTGATATCGTTTTCGAGTTTAGAAAACCAAAATATATAAGAAAATGTTATACATGACCCTTCGACACAAGTGTTGTTGCAAGTTATAATTTTCGAAGGTTTCGAAGGAACAGAGTCTTGCAGATATCTGCTAAGATCATAGAGTCCTTGTCATGCTATCTATGCAGTCAACTTCATCTTCCCACTCTCTCTCTCTTTCGATTAAATTTAAAAATGACAAAACTATAAAGTCTTTGACCAATTAGTCAGGCATTAACATCCCGGTGAAACCCTCATCTTCTGCCTTGTAAACCCCATCTAGAGGCTTCGACCCCCATGACTTGCCGCAACAAAGTAGCTACCCTATTTGTCATCTGTCGGTCAACTCAACTCCAACGAAAATAATTGTTTTAAGATTGTAAGGATTGTCTCTAACAAAAAGAGAGCATCTTTAAAATGAGCCAAAGGTGTCATCGAGAAGCTCTTGGTAGCTACCTACTCCGATTAGGGAGAAATAATATAAATGAGTAAGATCTCCTGGCGATCTTGAACCATCTAAAAAGCCGAAGAGTCGCAGCATCGTTTGCCAAAGATCTTTAGCGAGGTTGTCAAGAGCAGCCTGGTGATGGCCATTGTTTACAGCAATGATGTGGCCGATATTATTCTTAAAGACAAGTGGGTCTACTTTGGTCACCACCCCATACCCGAAACTACCGGGTATAATCCTTCAAGGTGTGCTACCCTACTTCTTTGGCAAAACTGCTCTAAAAGTGTATAAACAGGATTTAAAGCCTCACTCTACGGAATGAATAACAGAGGCGAGTATTAGGCGACCGATCGAGATGTAAATTAAAAATTATTTACATAGATTTAAAATTAATTGTAATAGAAATATATTAAATAATAAAAATTATATTTTAATTCCATCTATTATTTTTTGTCCATAAAGTTTACTGGATGCTTCGACCGCACAGCTCTAATAAAAATGTGGATTTTTTTGTAATCTTAATAGCTAAAAACGTTCGTGGATATATTTTTCAGAGATCTTAACGATAAGAGCTACATAAGTTATATTTAGTTATATTATATCGAAAATTTTAATGTATCGAGCAATTTAACTGAAATTCTGAAGATATCATTGTCGTTGCAAAGCAGCATGTGTAATTTTTCGAAAAAATATTGTAGCAAAATTGGTTCAGATTGTAGAAAAATAGCTATGTGTTTAATGTATTAAAAATCATAGCAACAGTGCGATTTGTGAATTTTTGCAAATATTTTCTATGATGAAAAATTGGTAATTTTGAAGATAACCTACAGTGAGGACATTTCACCAAAATAATTCATGAAGGGCATTGAACGCATCTAAATTATGTTTCCTTCTCGAAAAATAAAATAAATGTGCTCCTGCAGGAAGAAAATAAAGAAATACAGGCGAAATTATGTTTTTTGCCTTTTTGGAAACAAACGCATTAGAATTGGACCTTGGAAGTTTTTCTTTGAACTATAACACTTTTGCCCCAATCTATTAACCAGTATAATTAGAGTTTTAAAGAAGGTTAAAATACGAAATCAACCTCGCCAAAAATATGAAGTTTTGTCCTGTAACTCATATAAGATATTTATATTTTGTATTTTTTGATATTTTGTCCTATGAGTTAAACGGAAAATTATTATCATGCAAATATCTTTGCAATCGGTGCATAATTGCACGCTTGGAAATCATTTCTAAATTTCCCATTGTCACGGTTACCAATCTTGGAAGGTCACCCAGTAGTCCACATATCCACTAGGGATCAAACATTTTGCCGATCATTTGGAAAATACTGCTGCTCTGATATATTTTTTCCGTTTAAATGTCGCAGAATTAATTCAAAAAATCGAATTTATAACACTGTGTATAATTTCAGTCATGCAAATATAACCATATACGGACTACGTGATAAAAGACCAAAAATAAGACCGTGTCTCACAGTTTTGCCCAAAGTCATGCACTTTTTTATTGGCCCTAAAGATTTGGGTCCTCGATGTAATATTTGCAAAAAAGTTATCATTTTCTCAGGCTCATATACTGCAAAACGTTTGGAATTTTATTTTATTGGTGCAAAGTTGTAGCTCTTGTAATAAAGAACAAAAATTGTGAACATATCAAGGTCAACATCGCAAAAAACCAAAAAATTCGATTTTTTAGACTTTTTTCCCCATAGGTAACAACCCGTTCAAAATTCAAGGAAATAATCAACTACTAAAATGTACCTAAGATCTCAATAAACAACTTTCTAGAACATATAAACTTCCTAGGAATGATTCTTAACTCCGTTTAGGTAGCGCTTAGGTATCCGCAAAAGTGAAAAATTGGTTTTTTCTTTACTTTAACATTGAGATACTCTGCTATGGGTGATTTTTTAAGAGCTTGATAACTTTTTTTAAAAAAAAAAACGCATAAAATTTGCAAAATCTCATCGGTTCTTTATTTGAAACGTTAGATTGGTCCATGACATTTACTTTTTGAAGATAATTTCATTTAAATGTTGACCGCGGCTGCGTCTTAGGTGGTCCATTCGGAAAGTCCAATTTTGGGCAACTTTTTCGAGCATTTCGGCCGGAATAGCCCGAATTTCTTCGGAAATGTTGTCTTCCAAAGCTGGAATAGTTGCTGGCTTATTTCTGTAGACTTTAGACTTGACGTAGCCCCACAAAAAATAGTCTAAAGGCGTCAAATCGCATGATCTTGGTGGCCAACTTACCGGTCCATTTCTTGAGATGAATTGTTCTCCGAAGTTTTTCCTCGAAATGGCCATAGAATCGCGAGCTGTGTGGCATGTAGCGCCATCTTGTTGAAACCACATGTCAACCAAGTTCAGTTCTTCCATTTTGGGCAAAAAAAAGTTGGATATCATCTCACGGTAGCGCTCACCATTCACAGTTACGTTACGATTCGCATCATCTTTGAAGAAGTACGGTCCAATGATGCCACCAGCCCATAAACCGCACCAAACTGTGACTTTTTCTGGATGCATTGGTAGCTCTTGCAATGCTTCTGGCTGATATTCACTCCAAAATCGACAATTCTGCCTATTTACGTACCCATTGAGCCAAAAATGAGCTTCGTCGCTGAACAAAATTTCTTTCTTTCTGAACTTTCTTAACAGAGCACGCATTTTGATAATAAAATTCAATGATTTGCAAGCGTTGCTCGTTAGTAAGTCTATTCATGATGAAATGTCAAAGCATACTGAGCATCTTTCTCTTTGACACCATGTCTGAAATCCCACGTGATCTGTCAAATACTAATGCATGAAAATCCTAACCTCAAAAAAATCACTCTTTATTACAAAAATAATAAAAACACACGGGTTTTTTGGCCTTTTATCACGTAGTGGTGTCCGTATATGGTTATATTTTTTCGTGTTGCACTGTGCAATTAAGCAATGGGACTGATACTCCCGAAATTATAGTCCAAATATTGAAGATACCATCGACGGAATTTGGAATTTTAATAAAAAATATCCAGAAACATAAATATTTGCTCAGTTCATACACAAAAATATATCCTTAGACTGTGGACATATTTTTGTCAAAGTACCTGTTCCAGGATCAAATCACAAATCGTATTTTCTCATAAAAAACAATTTAAATGATTTCAAGAGACACTTTGACTGTGTAGCTAGTTCAATGCAAATTTTTTCTACTCCATTTTTTCGATACGCCTTCATGTACATCAAACCCCGGCATTGTTCACTCGCCGTCCGCATTCTCATGCTCATTACACGAATTATGGATTTTTTGCCCTTTTGCCAGAACAAACAACGATTTTCACAAACATGATGTCATTGTTAGTTGCTCTCTCTCTGTTTCCGTCTCAGTCTCCGTCTACGGCTGTGGCAACAAACATAAAACCGAAATACGAAATTCGAAACGTAACGAAATGAAACTCACACCATGATTTATAAATAAAAAACAAGACGACCACCACGACGATGTTATAATTAAGAAAAAGACTGCTGCAGAAAGCGATAAATTGAAAGGTGCAAAAAAAGTGTGTAACTCGGCATATTGAGCAGCAACATAAACGAACATAAAGTCCGGCCCAGCAAAAGCAATAAAAATTTACATTTTCTTGGCGAACAACACGAAAAGGGCGATTTAAAACAACAACAACACGTTTTTACGCTTTGGCCCAGAAAGAAACACGACAATCGAAGGGACACAAGGACAGACTGACGCACGTATGGCCGTAGGATAGCTGTGCCACTTTAGGAACAATTAACACGATTTTCAGTTTTTTTCTTTCTTTTCTTTTTTTCTTGCCTCAAAGGATAATCGTAAAAAATATATATTCTTGGTATAGATATTGTATTTTGGTACTACTACTCACTGATTTCGATTTTGGTCATGCTGAGGCCCCGTGTTGGTTTACGCCAGTGTCGGTGCCAACCTTTCGTTTGGAAGAATTGTAACAAACTAGAGGCCACACGACCGTTTGCGACTTGATTTTGGCGATTGTCGTGGCTGCTGCCGTTGTTGCCACTGGCGGTGGTAGCGGTTTTGCCGCCACGTTCGATTTCCGACGAACGGCACGACGATGATGTATCAAACGAGGAACTTCGACGCTTGTGATTGCCGCGTTGTCCAAAGCACACACAGCTACGCAACATGATGTTTTCCTTTTTGTTATTGTTGTTCGATTGTATGTTGTTGTTGTTGTGTGTTGGAATTGTTTGTTGGTAGGTGACGGCGACGGTGACGTTAGTTGGGAAGCGGATACACTGGAAGATGATGCAATGCAAATGCACTTTGGCCTACAGAACGACCTGTCGACCTGCCGTTAGATGGCGAGCGGAAGTTTGCTGGTGTGAGAAACGTGTGTCTCTGTGGGTGTGAGAGTGTGTGTGTGCAAGTTTATAAAACTTAAAAAACGTGTTCGCTCTCTCCTTCTCACTCTTTCGCTTGTTCTAAGGAAAACTTTGAATTATTCGTGTTGTTGTGTTTGCTTTCTTTGGTTGTTCTTCTTCGTGTTTGTAGTTGTTTGTAATTATTTGTTGCTATTCTTATTTATGTTGTTTTCACCAACAAGAAAGCCTGCCGGTCTTTTGTGTTTATCCTTCACAGTGGTACGCTCTAAATTCATTTAGCATTACTGTAATTTCGGGCATTACTTTTCCCTTGCCCTCTTCCGTTTCCTCTAAGTTATAAACTGTGCCGGAAGACTGTTTCAGTTTTATTTTTAATTCGTGTGTGTGTGTTTGTTTTTCAACAAATTATTTTTAAAGCATTTTCTTGGCCTTGAATCCTTGAATCTCTCTCGTTCTCACTCTCTCTCTGCACCTCTGTCTTTAATGTATTTTTAACATTTTGCTTAATTTTCCATAACCCAAAAATTCCTCGTTTAAGGCTGCCATTTTCGCGGGAGTCCTTATTGTTAAGCCATTATTGAGTTTTCCTGGGGTAAGGCTGAAAATATTCCAAAATAAAGGTACAAAATTTAAACAACATTTTTGTGAAAATGCGTTCGTCTGTCCCCAGACACTCCTTAAAATATAATTATGTATGTGTGTTTGTGCATATGAACGATAATAAATATTTTGTTGTTGATGCTTTGTTCGGGCATACTTACTACACACTTGCAGCCACAGGTCACAGTGGTATGCCTTGGGTATTTATTTGTAATTGTTTGGATTATTGAATATAACATTTTCTCGATTTTTTACATTTTATAATAGAGTATACAACAGTACATTTTCTCTATTTTTATAACCTTTGGAAATAATAAATAATTTGGAAACGTTGCTGTCCGAAAAAAGACGAAATGTTAAAAAAATGTCACACAGTGATTCCAAATTGTTATTTAAATTAATTTTGTAATTCTTGAACAGAGAAAGACATCTCGACGAGATTTCATAAGTGGCTATGAACAAAAACACAACTTTTCAGGAGAACGAAAAACTGATATACTCCTTAATTTTAAGAGTTATTATGAATCATTCTTCTACAGTTTAATCTAAAGAGGACTAGTAATTGCTACGATAAAAAAGTTTTCGAAATTTCCTATTATTCGCGGTTTTATGGTTCATAGCCACTTTTGCACGTTTAAAATTGAGCACTATGAATATTGAAATAAGCACATAGCCATTAATGCTCAAATATATAAATATGACTGACTTATTTTAAACTCGATAACGTTTTTTATGAAATCTTGGCAATGTTGTGTAGAAAACGCATTTTCTGGAATGTAAAGATTCCAGCTTCATCCGTCAGATTGGTACCATTTTTACCCCTTTTTCCAAATTTTTCACAAAAAGTGGATATTGTGGTAGGGCACGGAAAACAAAAGTTCAAATTGGATATTTTTGGAAAATTTTCATTTTCGCGGCAAATATGGCTGAAATGATTTTCACACATGACATTTTTGTTTTATGATTTTCTCGCGATCTAGCCAACGGATCCGTCTTCAATTTTTAACTTTCTTCATCCAGGATTCTGAAACTTTTCTGACACCAATATTCCGCATGAAGTCAGCAATCAGATGCCAAAGAAATATTTTGTTATTCTAAATATAATAAAAAGTTTCGAGGGCTTTTCTAAATATACTATTTTTGACTTTACAGCCACCATTTATCCTATTTTAGCCTAATAACTTGGGAAGCAAAATGCTATTAACGGCGAAATGATGGAATTTAACAGACAATATACCCTAAATCTATAAAAATGCTGAAAAATGTTTTAAACAGAATCATTATAGCGAATTACAACCTTCGGCTATACGTTGCTCAATTTTTGAACTATTTTATTTATATTATTTTTATGTTCATAGCCACTTATGCAGTCACAAAATAACGTGTGAGTAGATAGCCAAATCAGAAAAATTAAAAAAAAAGTGGCTTTAGAAAAAAATTCTTTTCCAAATTTATATGACAGATGACATCCAAATCTGAGAATAGTTTGGCATCAAAAACTCATTTTCGGGAAAATGTTTCATAGCCACTTATGAATATAAGCCCTCGATATACTTAGAGCAGAGGTGTTTTCCAGATGATTTGCAAAATTCAGGAATGGGGCCACTAGGTGACCCTACAAAGTTGGTCACCTCAGCCATGTCCAATTTTGAAATGATTGAAAAATCGCAATTATGCAAAGATTATAATATTCGCGAATACTTGATTATGATGTTCATGAATGCTTACTTTTGTATGTGTCTCAATTATTTTAAGAGATATTTAAATGTCATATTTTTAGCGAGTTTGGTTTCGCATTTCTCATTTTTAACCCCATTTTCAAAAAAAAAAATATAAAATAAAAAAATTTCAAAAAAATATAATATAAAACCTACACAGGATAATTATTATCCAGGATAAGTCCAAAATTTTTAACATAAAATTATTTTGTGTTGTCATTTATTTTGGTTCAAGACCAAAGGTTGTGCTGAAGTCTTCAGCAGAACCCAAAATTAGCAAAAAAGCAAAGTGAGACCTTTATTGTTGCAGCTAAAAGTTGACTGCGCAGTTTCGATGGGCGCTACCCCATCTCGTCAGAACTTTCGCAACGAATGTATGTCTTTGACTTAAATCAGGGTTCATATTAGTACCAGCGGTCACATATTTCTAATGAGAAACGCTGATAAACAAAATATTCCACCGAACTAAAATTATTTTTTCAAAATTTGTTTTTATACACACATTCACATCGCTGTTAGCGACAATTTAAAAAAAAAAATATTTATTTTTTTTTATTTTGAGTGAAATTTATTTAGATTTTTGTTATCGCAGCTTACTTCCCCAAGTATTAAAGAAAAACAGGCATATCGTCAACTTATAAAATCCGAAATGGAAATGTGGTGCAAGTTTGTTACTTCAAACAGATGCTATAAGTTTATTATTAATATAATTAATATAAATATATATAATTTATTATTTATATACATATATATATATATATATATATTTTTTTTTTTTTTTCAAAATATGTCAACATATTTTGATTGTAAAGTTTTAGTTTCGACCTGCTGAAAAAGGTTCTATTTTTGTGAAGAAGACTTAATTAAGCTGGATTCAATGTCCACCTTGAATCATTTTGGTAAACAGACCTCCCCGACAGGAAAATTGCTAATTTTTCAATACACAAAATTTTTATTTGCATTTTTTTTTCCAATCGCGAACCACATTTGGAAATTAATATATGGATATATACTAATATCAGTATATTGATTTCCAACTTAGAAAACATTATCACATTCCTGTGGTAAATAATGACATTGCGACCATTTTAGTAGAAAATTTTAAGTTTTGGAACATATTTTCTCAATTTGGAAATTTGGGTATTTTGCTACATTTTGGTCATTATTTTTATACACTCCACGAGAGTATTATGTCTTTGTGCATTTGTTTGTAACACCCAAAAGGAAACGAGATAGGCCCATTGTTAATTATACCGATCGACTTAGAATCACTTTTTGAGACGATTTAACAATGTCCGTCCGTCCGTCTGTCCACCTATTCTTGTAATCAAAGTACAGGTCGCAATTGTAGCCAGAACCAAATGAAACTTTGCACATCAAATTTTTTCGGGATAAGGACGAACGATATTTAATTTGAAGAAAATCGGTTCAGAATTAGATATAGCCCCCATACGAATTTCATTCCCGATTTGACATTTTCTGCTGTAGAAACCACATATTTTAACAGATGTTCTTCAATTGGCAAAACATCTTATATTTCAACTAGAAACACCTGTGGTAAAAATGTGTTAGATCGGTTCAGATTTATATATAGCTCCCATACAAATGTCGCTCCCGATTTGACTTTTTCCGCTCTAGAAACCATATATTGTACTCGATTTTCTTTAAATTTGGCACAACATCTTATAATCTTACTAGAAACACCTATGCAGAAATTGGGTAAGATCGGTTCAGTTTTAGATATAACCCCCACACAAATGTCGTCCCGATTTGACTTTTGCGCTATAGAAACCACATATTGTACCCGATTTTCATTAAAATTGGCTCAACATTTTATCCAACTAAACAAAATTATGGTGAAAGTGGGTAAGAGCGGTTCAGATTTAAATATAGCCCAAATACAAATGTTGCTCCCAAAAGTTTAACTGATTTTGTCCAAACTATACATTTTATATTTCAACTATTTAGTTCAAGGTTTCAATATATCCTCATACAAATGTCCTTTCCGATTTAACATTTTTTGTCAAACACATACATTTACAGGATACAAAAAACCTTCCCGTTTTCACCGAATTGAATTGTATTCGAATAGAAAGTGGAGTGTATCATAGAGTCGGCCCCGCCCGACTTTAGCCTTTCCTCCTCTTACTTGTTGTAATGCTCTTAATCTGCCCTTTCCACAATGGTATAGCTTTTCTAATACGAGTGTAATTTTCTAATTTTTAATTTTGTTGCCTCCTCCAGTTAAAATAAAGGCTATATAAAATTCTAAACCGATCTGCCCAACTTTCTTTACATCTCATGTCTCATGGACAAAAATAAAAAATACTTAAATTTTTTTGGTAACATTTTAAAAATTTATAAAATTCTTTCTATATCACAGTACGACAATTTTGGGAAAAATGTCGTTAGACTTGAACCTTGAAACTATAAGCAAAATCCTCATCCTGTTGCTCCTTCATAGAACTTCAAAATTTCAAAGGATACCATTTTTCAAAAATTATTTTAAATACTCATTCACACCCTTTGTTATGTATTAATGTCAAATTAAAGATTAAATATCGTGTTTCTATCTATATTAGGTCAGTGATAACACCCATTTCAAGTTTACCCCTTTAGTTTATTAATATTTTACTTTTTAAGAGGGAAAACTTGAAATGGTAGTTAATGCTAAACTAAAAAGGATAGAAGAATGTCATTTGAAGTATTTTTAATAGATATTCTATTCATTAATTCGATACCGGTATCTTAGGGTGTGAATAAGTATTTAAAATAATTTTTGAAAAAATTTCATTTGGAACAGGATGAGGAAATGATAAACTAAAAACGCCAATTAACTCCATTTCATTCAGTTTCAGACGTATATCTTCCAATTCAAATGCAAATACATTTCTTTCTCCGTAGAGTCGTCTGGTCTCCATTTCTATAGAAAAATCGTTATTGCTAATTTTTCGTCCCCAAATATATTTTTCATATTTGAAAAAGTATTCCAGAAACCATTGAAAAGAATCTTCACTGTTCATCCCATCACTGCTACCTCCTCCTCTATATAACGCACCTCATAATTTTAAATTTTAATATTTTGTATAGAGCAAATAGCCTTTTCTTTACACAAATCTTTATATTCTCTTAGAATAATTTCGCCTAATGTACTTTACCTATTATATTATAACAACATTATTCCCTCCGACTGTTTTCCAATGAATTGATTGATTTTTTTCTTCGGAAAACCACTGTTAGTTCCCCTGCCATACGGCCCTTCTCCAACACTACCACCACCACATAATCCTCCTCCAAATTCCCATCATTTTGGTTTTAATATTTTGTGACATTTTTATGGTTTCACCCCACCCCACCCGTCGGAGTGGAGTGGAACGCGGAGAGGGATAAACCAAAATCATCCATGCATAAATTACGTACCATAAACAAAATGTCATTCAATCCAGGCTAACGTAACGAAATTTTATTATTATTAACAACTGATATAAACAATACAGTCGAGCGCATAAAAAAACCGCCTCAGCGATGATGATGACAACGACAGCGACATTGTGTTCATAATGAGCACACAACAAGGCGAACACGAACAGGACCATAAAATATATTATTCTGCTATAAAATTATATCAAAAACCAATACGTCGCATTATAATCCCAACCATGTGAAAAAGGAGGGCAACAGCCTGGCGGAGAAGACACTCGTAAGGTAGGTGGTAGGTGGGTGCAAACAATAGTTACTCGCTAAGTAATGGCGATACAGATGTTTTGCCGAAAACCCACTCAAGTTAATGAGAATTTTTTCTTTAATTTTAGGGGCAATATTGGGTTTTGCTTGAGGGGTTAATTTTAACAACTGCCACCAGACTTATTTATTTAAACATATTTTAATTTAAAAAATGTGGACATTTTGTTTGTATTATTTTCTTAATCAACTTTAAGAAAATCTGAAACAATTAATTGAAATCAGTTCTGGATGGCTTTCTCACAATGTCAATGAGATGGCAGCTCTATAAGCTCTAAGAAGTGAAGTGATGGCCATCATTTGTCATTCAAATTGTTATGACCTCCAAAGAGATGACAACCTTATCATGTTTGAATTAATTACATTAAATATTTATTGCGTTTCCTAAACCACGATGACTTCATAATTTTAAAATATTAAAAACGTTTATAAACAAAAAACATATTATCATCATTTAATAAGAAATATGAGGGTCAACTGTTTTCATGAATTCATGAATTATTTTTCCCAGTTTATTTTTCATAATGTAGCCTGGTGTAATTAATGTACTTGTTTTAAGATTACAATAAATTTCTGGTAATTATAATATTATGCAAATATCTGTTTGTCTCTGAATATTTTACATAGATGCACTGCCAGGCATCATCATTTGTTTGGCGAATAAATTAACGTTTTATCAAAACAAACTGACATAATGTACATTATCTACATGACATTGCTTAGGTTTTACATAAAGTCAACTTTGTGACACAACATTAAGGCGGTCTTCCTCAGAAATTTGATATACAGTCCAAAGGACAATTGCAAAATAATTTAAACCTAAAGTTCCCTTTATAATAAATATAATCCCAATAAATTGAACCTTAAGTTCCCTTTATATTAAATATAAACCCCAGAAGACAAGATAGCCCGCATGGAAAATGCAAGCAACAAATAAAAAGGACATTTAAAATCAAATCAACGACAATATCCATGCAACCTTTCCATAGAAAATTAACTTAAATTTCAAAGTTTGACATTTCATCATTTAAAATGATCCAATTGTTAACTTCTAAAGCAAATGGGTCACCGAAAAGCAACCTCAATTATATACGTCTATGCAAAAAATATATATATTTTCCTATCGCTAAGTAGTCTCAATTTCCCAGAGGCACACTTCTTCTTCGCTTCACAATCCGTTGCCAAAAATTATTAGCTGAATTCTTATTTTTATTATTCTCGGTAACGGAAAATGCCAATCTCCTGTTTCTTCTCTCATAAGTTTGCCTTAAGGCTGCTTAGGACGAACCCTTTGCAAATACGAATGATAATCCCTGGCGGAAGACAAGCATGACATTGATTAAATCAACAGGAGAAGGGCGATGGGGAGGGGAGCGGAGTGCAGAGTGTTGGCATTTAAAGTCAAACAAAGGCAATATCCCTGCAGCGCCCAAAGGCTAAAAACATATCCTTTTTCATCACTTTCTCGTGCGGGTGTGTATGTGTGTGTTGATGGATTCCTTTGATATGTCCATGTTGATAAATATCAATGGCGTGGCGGATATGTACATACAAACATTAGAGTGGGTCAGGGAAAAAAGATGCTGCTGTGTTAGAGTAACTCTCAAAACAATGAAGGATTTAAGACTTTTTTAAATAAATGTATCATTTTTCAATGACTGGCCGGATTTGAGTGAAATTTCACATAGACCTAAATAGATGAAACGAATTCGAGCTTAACTCTGGAAGATAGACCACATGTGAGAGTCCAAAATTAGAAACTTTGGTTATCAGGAAACTTTGAGCTAAATTTTATTTACGACCCTATAGAATACGAATAATGTATATCTAAACCATTGCAAGCCCCAAAAAACGATTCACTTCAAGGCAAACTTTGTTTTGAATAATTGAAATAACACAACTGCAGCGTTATCTGTCGAGATTTAACTTAACAGAAACCTTCCTACAGACCAAACTAACATATTGTTCTATTTCGATGTCAGTCTGTCCAGCAGCTCTCCAGTTTTAGGCGCTCGTATGCGAATAGGCCATTTTTACTCATTAAACTTAACTATTATTATTTTGTGTACGTTTTTTTGCGCATTATTTTGTTTGGTAACTGTGCCACAAGTAAACTTATTTAAGTAAAACGTTTAGTATGGAGTAAAACACCGCTTTGTCTTAAAAAATCCGTCAGTAATTGACTGAGTTATTGAAGTTTTTATAAATACCAAATTTTTGCAAAAATACAAGTTTTGGTCATTCCAGTTCCCATCTCTCATTATTTTATTCATTTTTTTATTTTATTATTATTATTTCAAGGTCAAAATCGCAAATGTCGTCGTAAAAATCTTTTAGGCTGTAGTCTGTGTAGGTAGCGTATACGTGCTATTCATTAAGGATGATATCACTCATACGCACCATAGTCGGACTGACCATTAACAGCAGCAGTCCGGTAAGATATATTTTTTGCTACCTAAACGGTGTTAAGAATCATTCCTAGGAAGTTCATATGTTCTAGAAAGTTATTTACTGAGATCCTGGGTACATTTTTGTAGTTAATTGTTTCCTTGATTTTTGAACGGTTTGCTACCTATGGACCTGAACAGGGCAAAAATGTAAAAAAATGTAAAGTTTTTTGCGATTTTGACCTTGCAGATGAAGTTTTTTTTTTGATTTTATAAGTTCCTATTTTTTGTGCAGAGATTAAATCAAAATTGCAAGATATGAGCCTGAGAAAATGATAAATTTTTGCAAAAATGAAACCGAGGTCCATAAAAAAATGCATGATTTTGGGCAAAACTGGGAGACCGGGTCTTTTCTTGGTCTTTTATCACGTAGAGGTGTCCGTATATGGTTATATTTTTCGTGTTGCACTGTGTAACCGATCATTTTAGTCAGAAACATCCACAACTTTTTCTGCAGCCAGCTTAAAACAAGTTATTGTTTAATATTAATTATTTTTAATTTCGACAGCAATAACGTTTATAATTGATAAGTGTGGCATTCATAGCTCAGTGGAAGTGTGTGCGTCTTGCAATCTGAAGGTGCTGGGTTCGATTCCCGGCCGGCGCACTGGTAAAATTCAAAATCAAAAAATTTTCACTTTTCATCATAAAATAAGAGTTTCTGCAGCCAATTTTTCACTTTCACATAAAAATAGTCATTTCGATTGCTCCAAGGTCCAGGGAAGAAACTAATAGCCATTAGCGATACATAACATGGCTGTTAAAATAAAAAATGCAGCGCCCCTAGTGGAGGATAGGGTTACAACTCGATTAACATCCCATCCCCTTAACATTAACATCAACCTTGAAGAAGATGCAAAAAACAGCCGGACAACATGAGAACGATGATGAACAAAGGTTCCCGCGATAATCGGATACATGCCGGAACGAAGTCTAGTACAATTCAGACTTAAGGATTATCACCTCAGCTTCCTCTAAAGCTGCTACAACAACAACAACATAATTGATAAGTACCAAGAATGCCACCATGAAACTTATGAAGCGTCTTACTGACACTATTAATAAAATTAATTTTAGAAAAATCGAAGTTTTCATTTTTTGTTTATTTAAAAAATAAGTAAAAATTTAACAAAAAATATTTTTTTAAGATTTTGCAATTTTCTGTAAAACTGGAGGAAATTGACTAGAAATTAGAAAAAATATATATATATTAGTTTCTCATACCACGAAATAGTTAATAATTTCTTAAAATTACCTTACGGCAAAAATACTTTATTTTCGATCCAATGTGTTTGTGATAGCTTCACATGAAATCCCTTAAATGAAGTCTGTTAGTTTTGAAACAATATTCATCAAAAACTAACAAAAAACAGCAGAAAATTTTCTTTTAAGAGAAAAACTTCGATTGAATTTAAATGGCGGCATTATTTTTAAAAAATTGTTAAAATTTATTTTACAAAAATCGATGTTATAATTTTTTGTTTATTTAAAAAATAAGAAAAAATTAAACAAAATATATTTTAAGATCTTATAATTTTCTGTAAAATTAGAGGAAATTGGCTTGAAATTAGAAAAAATATACATTAGTGTCTCATTCTATAAAAAATAAAATTTGCTTATGACAAAAATACTTTTTTTTCGTTCCAATTTGTGTGTGATCGCTTCACATGAAATCACTTAAATGAAGTCTGTTAGTTTTGAAACAAAATTCATCGAAAACTCAAAAAAGACAGCAGAAAATTGTCTTTTATGAGAAAAATCCAATTAAATTAAAATGGCGGCATAAAAAACTGTCAAATGAAAAATCGCCCAACATATTCGGTCATTTTTTATATGAAATGTCGCCCACAAATTTTGAGTAATTTTTAATACGAAAAATCGCCCAAAACTATATCTCATCGTTGAATTTATGAAATATTGCCCAATAATTATAAATTAAGTTCCCATTTTTAAGTCGATTTTTCATATGAAATTTCGAAAATGAAAATTTACCCCGAAATGATGTATTGACCACAAGAATGTGTAAATTTGGGGTGAGGCTTCATTTTTTCTTGGGGTATTTTTGTATTTGTGAATTTGGGCTATTTTGCATTTTATGAAATGATTGGCTCGAATTTTCAAAAGTTAAATATGCCACCAAAAAAGTTTTTGTTTAGTAAAGGATTTATGCATTGCTTATGAGCTTAAGGATTTTCTCCTCCGGCGTATGTCCAAAACGGTCTACGTAAAATAAAGGTTTCATGAGTTGCACGCCTTCGCCCATGCATAAAGATTTTCCCATCTGGGATATTTCCAAAACCGGCAACGTAGAGTAAAAGTTTACCTATATTTCTTTTTCTCTTCCCTGTAAGTCCAAAGTATTTGGTGTATTTTTCATTTTTGATTTGGGGATATTTTTCATTGTTATTGGGTCGTTATTTAATAATAGTAATTGGGACAATTTTTTCATTATTGTTTTTTGGGACATTTGCATTGGGGACACTGTTCGGAGAGCCTGCAATTTCACTCATTTTTGTATGGATTATTTTTAACTTTTGGGCGATTTTTCGTATCTCTTCATTTTGAATAAAATTAATAAATTAAAATATTTATGTAATAATCCGTTATGTTAGAGTAACTCTTCTTTTCAATGAATTTTTCATGATTATAATACTGTCACGGGATTGGTGAAACATAATCCGGCAAATTTAAAAGAGCGGGAAATGCAAACTTTATTCTAACGTTAACTCTCCCTATTTCACATTTTTTTATTAAAATGTTTAAGGATGTTTGAACTTATAAATGATAATTGTGGAAATTTGTTTTGTCCGACCCACTTTAATGTTCAAAAGCTAACCCCAAAAACGAATAAATTCCTTTAAAGACTAAGACGAAGTGCGTTTGTTTATTTTTTTATTATTTAGAGATGTTTTTCTTTATCCCCCGTGACGCTGTCATCTATTGCTTTGCGTCGCTGTTTGTTTTTTTTTTTCAGCTTTTTGGGCACTTTATGGCTGTTTGTGGGCTTCTTTGGTTCACAGCTCTCTTGTCCTATGCTGGCTGGTCTGATGTTGTTCCTTGGCGTATTGCCACTTAAATTACCGCCATAAAGTTAAGAAGTTCTTAAAGTAGATTGTGATTTTATGGTCCTTCCGACTCGCTATTGTATTCTCTAGTCAGTGTACATACATATGCACGTACGCACGTAGGTAGACCTGCACTTACATTACCTAGTTGTGCGTGAAAGCACACCCACATATTTTTCGCTGTTGTGGCTAAGACGGACATGAGCCATTGTTTACGGCAGCTTTTGTTTCATTTCTCTTTCTAAGTTGTTTTGTTTCGTTTTGGTTTCTTTTTTTTTTTTCGTCCAAATTTCAGTGCGTGTTTATTTCAGACGTATTGAGGATTTATTAACACTCTACAGCGAAGAAATGTCCTTGAAATGCTGCCAATGTGTGCGTTAAATGAATTTTAAAGGACACGTGTTTGAGCGAGCGTGCGTGTGTGTGCGTGCGCAACACGTTTCGATCAGAATAATCGATTATTTAGGATTAATTTCAAATTACGTTTTTGTATTTGTTTCCTGCTTTTGTTAAATGCCTACACACGACTGACACGTTATGTCAAATGTGTGCCCTGTACATACACACATACATGCACACATATGAATTAAAGACATATAATCTTGGCATTTACATCCTCGACTGACATACATATGTATGTATATATATGTTTAACATTAAGGACGTGTTTTACATAAAAAAACATGTGTGCCTGTCGAAGAATAATATTTTTACAAATTGAGGTTCTTTCATTTGCGTAAATTAAGTAACATCCCTGCACGTCCTCTCAAAGATCCACAAACATTCTGGCAATATTGGTTTAAACTTAAGTTATTTGTGTTTGCGTGGATATATATTTTCTGTGATGACAGATTTTGACTTATTAGAGCTATTTACGCAAAGTGTTAGGTGGCTATATTGATGAAGTCTGTATATACCAGAGACAGAGAGATGAGGAGATGACCGGATGTATAAATTGAAAAGTGCAGAGATAGGTGATCTATAGAAAAGTTAATGGAGGAAGAATAGATAAAGCCGTAAAAGAAATATTTGAAAACTTTTGGAAAAAAAAAACAAAAAATTGGAAAAATGTACAACATTCGCAATTACGATAAAGCTAATTAGAAAATGTTATGTTTTACATGTATTTAAAGTGCTTGCCCAACCCTTATCCGTAAAATACGACAATACCTAGTGATTTTTGAAAATTTCCATTTTTGGGGATTTTTCTTTTCTTTTTGGGAATTGTTGTTTTAATAAGAAAGAAATTTTGGTTTATTAAGTATTTATTGCAGAACCCAAATCTGACCTCAGAAACTCAAAATTTTTGAGAAAATAATTGTTAAAGGCATGTTTTATAATATTTTAATTCGGGGATTTTTTGCAAACGGGGTACCTATGACAATTATGATTTATTGCCGAACACAAATCTGTTCTTAGGAACTCAAATTTGTGAGAAATTCGGTGTTCGGTTCGAGTTTTAAAACATTTGAAATCTGTTTTCATTTTGAAACCGGGGAACTGATGATAATAAATTTCCCCGTTTTTACAAACGGGGTACTTATGTTAATTTTGGTTTATTTGATGTTCTTGGCCGTCTTTTATCCAAAAACGACTAAAGTTCCTCGTGATTTGTGAAAAAATCCATTTTTGGGCATTTTTGATTTCTTTTTGGGAATTGATATTTTCAGAAATCAGTATTTTTGGTTTATTAAATTATCATAGCTAAACTCAAATATGCCTCAAATATGTTCTTTGCCGTCCTTTATCCAAAAACGACTAAAATTCCTCGTGATTTGTGAAAAATTCCATTTTTGGGCATTTTTGATTTCTTTTTGGGAATTGATATTTTCAGAAATCAGTATTTTTTGTTTATTAAATAAATCATAGCTAAACTCAAATATGCCCTCAATAAGCGTTTATCAAGTCTAATTTTTGAGAAACTCGGATTTTTTGCAAACGGGGAACTTATATTAATTATGATTTATTTGATTTTCTTGGCCATGAAAAATACATAAACGATGAAAATTATTTTTTTGTGAAATATTCCATTTTTGGGATTTTTGTTCTCTTTTTGGGAATTGTTTTGAATTATTGATTTTTTATGATTTCATACTTAATTTAATTAATTTTTTTAATTTATTTAATTTTGTGAGAAACTCTGTGTAAAAACCAGCTTTATAGAATTTTTATTCGGTGATTTTTTTCAATCGGGAAATTTTGGGGATTTTCATTTTGTTTTTGGGAATTGCTATTTTCATAAATCAGGATTTTTGTTTTATTAAGTATTTATTGCAGAACACAAATCCGTCCACAAAAACTAAAATTTTTGGAAAAAGTCGGTGTTAAAAGCCGAGTTTTATAACATTCCCATTCGGGATTTTTTTTTTAAACGGGGAACTTATGATAATTATGATTTATTCGCCGTGCTTGACCATCCATTATCCATAAACGACGAAAATTCCTCATGATTTGTGAAAAAATTAATTTTTGGAAATTTTTTGTTTCTTTTTGGAAATTGTTATTTTCATAAATCCGAATTTTTGTATTATTTAGTATTTATTGCTGAAGACAAATCTGCCCTCAAAAACTCACATGTGTGGGTAACTCGATGATAAAAGCCGAGTTTTGTAACATTTTAATTCATGGTTTTTTGCAAACGGGAGAACTTATGATAATTATGATTTATCCCTTAACGTCAAAAACTCCACGCGATTTTTGAAAAAATCCATTTGTGGATTTTTATATTCAAAAACTAAAATTTATGAGAAACTCGGAGTTAAAAGCCGAGTTTTATAAAAATGTATTTCGGGGATTTTTTCAAACGGCGAAATTAAAATAATTATGATTTATTTGATATTCTTGACAATGACAAATACATAACCAGCGAAATTTCCCCGTGATTTGTGAAAAAAATCCATTTTGGGGATTTTTGTTTTCTTTTTGGGAATTTTTATTTTCTTAAATCTTAAATTTTTGGTTTATTAAGTACTTATTGCAGAACACATTTCTGTCCACAAAAACTACAATTTGTGAAAAATTCGGTGTTAAAAGCCGAGTTTTATAATATTTCCATTCGGGATTTTTTTAACGGGGAACTTATGATAATTATGATTTATTTGCCGTGCCATCCCTTATCCATAAACGACGAAAAATCATCTTGATTTGTGAAAAATTCGATTTTTGGGGATTTTTATTTTATTTTTGGGAATTGTTATTTTCATAAATCCGAATTTTTGGTTTATTTAGCATTTATTACTGAACACAAATCTGTCCTCAAAAACTGAAATTTGTGGGAAACTCGGTGTTAAAAGCCGAGTTTTATAACATTTTGATTCGGTACTTATGATAATTATGATTTATTTGATGTACTTGGCCATGACATATTCATAAATGACGGTAATTCCTCGTGATTTGTGCAAGATTCTTTTTTGGGAATTTTTGTTTTCTTTTTGTGAATTGTTATTTTCACAACTCAAAAGGTTTAGTTTAATTAGTTTTCATAGCTAAATTCAAATATATCAAAATGTGTTTCTCATGTGAAATTTGTGGGCAAAACCCAGATTTTTAAACATATCAAACCATTTTAACTAACGGGTCAATAAATGACTCACAATTATAATATTTATTAATTAATTATGATTTATTTACTGTGCTTGGTCAAGTCATATCCATAAACGACAAAAATTCCTCGTGATTTGTGAAAATTCCATTTATGGGGATTTTTGTTTTCTTTTTGGGAATTGTCATTTTCATGAGAATTTTTGGATTATTAAGTATATATTGCTGAACATAAATCTGTCCTTAACAAGATGATTTTTTTTAAACTGGGAACTTATGATAATTGTTAATTAATTATGATTTATGAAAACGAAATTTTTCGGGATTTTTTTCTCTTTTTCTAAGTATATATTGCTGAACATAAATCTGCCCTCAAAAGATGTTTTTTTAAACGGGGAACTTATGATAATTGTTAATTAATTATGATTTATGAAAATGAAATTTTTGGGGATTTTTTTTTCACTTTTTGGGAATTGTTATTTCCATAAGTCAAAATTTTTGGTTTATTAAATATTTATTGCTGAAAGCAAAGCTGTCCGTAAAATATGTCTATCATGCCCTCAAAAAGTGTTTTTCAAATCAAATTTCTAAGAAACTCAGTGTTAACTGCCGAGGAACATTTGTATTCGGGGATTTTTTTGCAAACGGGGAACTTTTGATAATTATACCTTATTTGAGGTTCTTGGCCGTGACATATACATAAACGTTGAAAATAACTCATGATTTGTGAAAAATATCATTTTTAGCGATTTTTGTTTTCTTTTTGGGAATTTATATTTTCATAAATCAGAATTTTTGATTTATTATGTATTTATTGCTGAATTCAAAGCTGTCCTCAAAAACTCATATTTATGAGAAACTCGCTATTAAAAGCCGAGTTTTATAATATTCTAAATCAGTTTTCTTTTTTTTCGAAAACGGGGAGCTTATGATAATTATGCTTTATTTAATGTTCTTGGCCACGAAGAAAATAAATCATTATTTGTGAAAAATTACATTTTTGTGGATTCCTGTTTTCTTTTCTAGGAATTATTATTTTCGTAAGCCAGATTAAACTTGCAAACGGTAAACTTACGATAATTATTAATTAATTATGATCTATTTGCAGTCATTGTGCAGTCAATATCCATAAAGGACGAAAATTCCTCGTGATTTGTTAAAAATTCCTTTTTTGGGGATTTTTGTTTTCTTTTTGGGAATTGTTATTTCCATAATTCAGAATTTTTGGTTTATTAAGTGTTTCTCGCTGAACACAAATCTCTCCTCAAAAAGTATTTATCGTGTGAAATTTTGTGGAAAACTCGGTTTTAAAATCCGAATTTTTATACATATCAAACCGTTTTTTGCAAATGTGGGCGTTAGATGAATCTTAAAAGCAAACTCAGGTACAGTGAAGGAAAATTAATAAATCAAAAATCGTATTTATTAAAATATAACCATAATTCCCTAAAAGAAAACTAAAATCCCCAAAATAAATGACGACACTAACAACAAAATAGACCATACACAGATACATACACATACATATCGTACCATCAAAAATGGGAATTTTCTTAATTTACCAATGAATTCTCCTAGCTTATAGATATAGCGTGACCTAGCATAGCAATATATCATAATTGTGGCGGTAGTTGCGAGTATTTTTGTTAAGGAAATCCTGTTTTTTTTTTTTAAATTTGTTGAATTTTCCTCAAAAAAGTACTTGCACTTGCAGTAAAATAATAACTTCATTACCTCGTACAATTACTGGAGATTTGCTAAATAAAATGTCTTCATCACAAGCTGCTACACTTATAAAGACATGGCCTTATCCTTTATATGGAAAATGTGTCTGTGTATAGTCAGAAACTTCAGCAACCTTTCTCATTATTTATTAAAGTGGCTATTCGTCTAAATTAACAATGTGCTAGGGCCATAATTAAAACTAATTTGCTGTGAGAAACGTTTAATTTTTCCTCGAAATATATTAGCTCCGTGCTCGCATGTAAAACAAGCCTGCTGCTGGAATTTTAATCTCATATTATGGGGAAAGTAATTTGGAATTCCTGTACCCGCCCTCTACGAAAGTAACTCTGGCTTTGATTCTAAGGAAACAGAACCTCCTACTCCAGTTACCTTTTAAATGGCAAAAAGTTAAAACCTGGCAATGCCTAACAATCCAGCCTGCCTTCCACCTTTGCAAAAATTCCCCTTCAAGTTGAGTACTTTGCATTGCCTCGCATGTTGAAACTTACTTACATATGTGTGTGGGTATGCATGCACAAGTGTGTATGTGTGTTTGAGTATAAAGTATAAATAAATATGTTGGGAATTTGTTGAAAACTCAAATGAAAATATTATTTACTCTTTGTCTGCTGCACAAAGAAATGAAAAAAGTTTAAAGTATCCGTTTTTTTATTCATTCATTCAGAACAACAAGAAAATGTTGTTAGAACTTTATTAAAGTTAACCGTGCGCCTACGGCTGTAAGTAAGTACAAGGATAAAGGATATGCTAACACAGAAAACACACGCACACACGTACTCACTCACTCGCTTGTTAGCCACTCTCTTCCATCCACTTATTTAATCAGCTTAAAATGTGATATAAATAAATACAGGCGAACCCCAAGTTTAAAAATTACAACGTTAATTAGCTGATACACACTAAATAGGCCTTAAAGGCACACTTAAGGACATTGCTCGAACACACGCACACACCAATTATATGAGGACACCACGACAGCTCAAAGGCAAAAGCATATAACTAATACAGAAATAAAATCAACAGGTCATTATAGCACCTCTTCATAAAAGTCCATATGAAAATGTCGCCCAGCTCAATCTCAGGACTCAAAATTAGAATATAAATTTACTTTGTATTATAATTCATAAATTAATTTAATTGTGATTTAAGGGCATTTGCATTATAGCTGAATCCACAGTGCTTGTGTGAAACTGATCTCCTGCATATGCTGGCATCCCATAGAGGTCTGATGATAAAAATCCATTAAATGATTATTCCAATGAAATCACGGTGAGCCATGTTGTGCCAGTGGGTAGATTGTGTGTGTGTGTTCAAATGCCAAATATTAATCACTTCATCTACAGTGGGTGACAGAAGTTTGAGAATTGTCTTTCGAAATTGCCCATTGAAACTTCACAGAGGTTATAGAGAAAAAATAGTTGAGGAAAAACTTGAAATTCGAATCAAAAACACAATCCAAATCAAATTGCAGAGTTCATGGGATATTAGAATAGATCTCAAGGTGTCTTATTATAAGGAGAAACCATTGGATACGACATTCAAGACTCTTTCATTCGACTCTTCTCCTTTGGCAAGTACAATTTCATTGAATTCTGATGAAAACTTTAGATCAGCAAATGAATTCATTTAATTTGGGGTGGTCCCTAATTTGGCCTGATTTTTTGAAAGCTTATTTCGCATAAGCCTCTCAAGTCGATAGAAATAAAATCTGACTCGAACTCGTCATGTATCATATACATATTAGGCCTGGTTCGTGGTCCATACAAATGAAAAAACCCCACGAAAATTAAGTTTGGGTTTTTAATGACGATTTGCAAAGTATTTCGTTTCTAGAGAAAGCCGTCTGTGAGTTCCTGAAAATACCCTTAAAATCACGTTTTCACGAGTAATTTTTTTCTGTTACTTTTTTGCCCATTTTTTTAATTAATAGCTCCTTGAAAGCACTTTAAATATAAATTTTGATTATTATCTTAGAATAACTTATTGGTCAAATTATTGGACGTTTATAGTAATTTTTAGGTTTTTTTCATAGCGATAACTGAAAACTTTTTCGTATTTGGTGGTAGTATTTTGTTAAAAATAAATGATGCCTAAATGATGAACATCGGAAGGAAATTAACTTCGCAGACCTCATTTTTGTAAAAAGAGTTTGAAAATATTGGCTCTGAGAACCCTAAATTATTTCACAAAAATGTGTGAGGTCATTTTTCATCCGATATTCATCCTTATGGCATCACTCGAAAGGTATTAATTTCTTCTATTTATTTTTCATTTCATTTTACAAAATTTGTCCAAGAAATATGAGTTTTTAGCTGTCAATATGAAAATCCAAAAAGAATCAGTCTAAACGTCCAATACGACCAGAGTTATTTTAACACGAAAATAAAAATTTATATTTAAAGTGTTTTCATTGAGACAATGACCCTTGACTTTGATTTTGATGAAATTTTCCAAATATGGTGAAAGCTGCATTTTCTGATTTTCAAAAAATAAAATAAAAAATGCTAGACACTAGGGTGCATCGCAAATAAAAAATGTTCGACATAAAGTAACTTCCCTGTGATATTCGATAGCAATTTCCAATTTCAAGCAAAATTCTTATAGTTTTAGAGGAAATTCTCAAAGCTTAAAAAATATTTTTTATTTTTTTTCTTATTTATTTTATAAACAAAAAATATACCATCGCTTTTTTAAATAATTTTTATTGTCGATAGAAATAAAATCTGGCCTGATTTTTTTCTTCCAATGCACGAGACCAATCGCATAGACCTTTGACTCAAACTTTAATGAAATTTTCTAATTATGTACTTTTCAATAAGGCTGGATTTCCGGATTTTCACAAAAAAATATTCTAGACACTAGAGTGGTTCGAAAATAAAGAATTTTTGTCATAAAGTAATTTAAAAAAAAATTTTAACTTTTTGTATTTTTTTCTAATTTCAATGTTTATTGTCGATAGAAATAAAATCTGGCCCAAACTCGTCATGAAAACCTGTTGAATTTTTTCATTCAATGCACGATTGAATGTGGGCTTCTTCACATATACCTTTGGCTCAAGTTTTAATGAAATTTTCCAATTATGTACTTTTCTATAAGGCTGGATTTCCCGATTTTCACAAAAAATATTCTAGACACTAAAGTGGTTCGAAAATAAAGAATTTTTGTCATAAAGTAATTTTAAAAAATTTGTAACTTTTTTCTAATTTCAAGCAAATGTCTTACAGTTTTAGAGAAAATTGTCAACGCTTAAAAAAATATTTTTTAATGTTGTCTTATTTATTTTATAAACAAAAAAAAATAAAAACATCGATTTTTTTAAATAATTTTTATTATCGATAGAAATAAAATCTGGCCCAAATTCGTCATGAAAACCTGTTGAATTGTTTCTTCCAATGCATGAGACCAATCGCATAGACCTTTGACTCAAATTTTAATGAAATTTTCCAATTATGTACTTCTCTATAAGGCTGGATTTCCGGATTTTCACAAAAAATATTCTAGACACTAGAGTGGTACGAAAGTAAAGAATTTTTGTAATAAAGTAATTTTAAAAAATTTGTGACTTTTTTGTAATTTTTTTCAAGCAAATTTCTTATAGTTTTAGAGAAAATTGTCAAAGCTTAAAAAATATTTTTTAATTTTTCTTATTTATTTTATAAACAAAAAATATACCATCGATATTTTTAAATAATTTTTATTGTCGATAGAAATAAAATCTGGCCCAAACTCGTCATGAAAACCTGTTAAATTTTTTCTTTCAATGCACGATTGAATGTGGGCTTCTTCACATAGACCTTTGACTCAAATTTTAATGAAATTTTCCAATTATGTACTTTTCTATAAGGTGAATAAGGCTGGATTTCCCGATTTTCGCAAAAAATATTCTAGACACTAGAGTGGTTCTAAAATAAAGAATTTTTGTCATAAAGTAATTTTAAAAAAATTGTGACTTTTTTGTAAATTTTTTCAAGCAAATTTCTTTCTTATTTTTTCAAGCAAATTTCTTATAGTTTTAGAGAAAGTAGTCAAAGCTTAAAAAATATTTTTTAATTTTTTATTTATTTTATAAACAAAAAATATGCCATCGATTTTTTTAAATAATTTTTATTGTCGATAGAAATAAAATCTGGCCCAAACTAGTCATGAAAACCTGTTGAATTTTTTCTTTCAATGCACGAGTAAATGTGGGCTTCTTCACATAGACCCTTGACTCAGATTTTAATGCAACTTTCCAATTATGTACTTTTCTATAAGGTGAATAAGGCTGGATTTCCCGATGTTCACAAAAAAATATTCTAGACACTAGAGTGGTTCGAAAATAAAGAATTTTTGTCATAAAGTAATTTTAAAAATTTTGTGACTTTTTTGTAAATTTTTTGAGGCAAATTTCTTTCTTATTTTTTCAAGCAAATTTCTTATAGTTTTAGAGAAAATTTTCAAAAATATCTTTTTAATTTTTTCTTATTTATTTTATAAACAAAAAATATACCATCGATTTTTTTAAATAATTTTTATTGTCGATAGAAATAAATTCTGGCCCAAACTCGCCATGAAAACCTGTTGAATTTTTTCTTTCAATGCATTCTTAATGAAATTTTCCAATTATGTACTTTTCTATAAGGCTGGATTTCCGAATTTTCACAAAAAATATTCTAGACACTAGAGTGGTATGAAAATAAAGAATTTTTGTCATAAAGTAATTTTAAAAAATTTGTGACTTTTTTGTAAATTTTTTCAAGTTAATTTCTTTCTTATTTTTTCAAGCAAATTTCTTATAGTTTTAGAGAGAAAAATATAGACTCCTGCGGTTTACAGATTTGTAGTAATAATTGACAGATTTTGTACTGTTCGCCACAGACGAAAAAGTAAACAAGCCCATTGTTTTTGCTTAAAGTATGAATAATATTATTTAAAATCTTTATAACAATCATACGCCAAGGTAGCCGAAAGAAAAAACCTACGACATTAATTCAACAGACATTTTAAAATTTCGTATTGTGCTATTTTTTTCGTAGTAGATTCATAGCAGGATATTTAACGATCAGAAGGAATGAGCCTTTATTTTATTGGTGTAGTTTAGAAAGTAGTTGCATTATTATTTCGTATTTCAGCTAATTTTAATCACCCACTGTGTTATGGTTATTCGGCAAAATATCCTCCTCCATGGCAGGAAAATACTTTATTTTCCCATCATTATTAATATACAACATACCCATTACGTGTTTGTCGTCGATAATTGTATTTGATTTATCCACACAACCGTAAAACAAACTTTTTAACACGGCGTACTCCCCCTCCTCACCACGGATAATTCGCCCTGGAGTTGGAATTCACTTCACTCCCCACCTCACCACTGTGGATTGCCTTTGGCAAAACGTGCGTAATGAGAAACTAATGGATTCTTGTTTGCAACATTCACACATTCATTCGTTCATTCGTACTTTTAATAAACAAACTTCCGGCCGTATGTAGAGGTTCGGGGGAAAATGTGTGGCATGTGGCAAGGGAAAAGTACACTGACATTTATTCAGCAAAATAACTTTCTCACGCCAGAGAAATTGCGAGCGTAAAATATGAAACGGAAGAAGACGAAGAAGAAGTTATAACCAGCAGCTTGTTAGTTAAATTGCAAAACAATGTCGTAAAAATATTTCGGAGCAGTGGCCGGAAAATACAATAATTGCCATAATAGTAATTATGGCTTTATTTGTCACATTTCGATTAAGCAAATTACTCTGTGCTACAAGAAGGAGCAAGGGCAGCCCTTTTTTATTTTTTTAATTATTTTTGCAACTGAGACCTATTTAGTTGCGTGCCTAGATTTGTATCTCGCGTTAGCCAATTTGTTCAAATATAATTAACAATTGCATGTCTGGAATTTAATGGACTATAATAAGTTCGAATGACAACTATAAAATCTTATTAATGGACGTAAAGCAGCTTTTTTTAAATTTGTATTATTTTTTATGTTGGTTTTCTAATGTCGAAAAAATAATTAAGGATATATTACACTGTCCAACAAATAAAGATTTCTTGAATGGAACATAATAGCGAATAGCACGTTGAATATACAATTTTTGCAGAATAAACTTATACTCTACCTGGTTTGAGTTTCTTTTTACAGTGGGTCAACATTTTCATTTATTGCTCGAAGAGAGCACTATAGCAAGTTAGAAAAGTGTTGTAAGTTAATGTGCGAGAGAATTCTTATTGTCACAACTATATTGTGGAATTTCATAAGGATAATTTTTGTGGGGGATCTTAACCCCCAAGCTCCTCTCTTTATGGGTCAATTCGACCTCTTTTTGGAGAAAATCAAAAAAATCATTTCAAAAAGAACATTTAAGGATTAAAATGTTCTGCGAAAAAAATGGCGGAAAATTTCAGTGCGGGCCACTGAAGACATCAAAAGTTTTAAATAAAGCTCTTCATGATTCACACTGACTAAATAGGTAATATTTGTGACAGATTTGTTTCAGAAAGAGATAGAAAAGTCGAAATAAATGCACTCTGTTCCAAAAATGCTGTTGGACAGTGTTATGTACGAGTGCAGTTATTTTTCTAAAAAATTAAATTTTTTGGGATTTATTTTCCCCGTTTTGGGAATTGTGGGATTTTTATGTGAGATATCACAAAAATTGTTTGTGAAATTTAAAAAGAATTTGTAATCGTCATAAATTTGAAAAACAGTTTTTAGAGGTATCCTAAAAACCCCTGAATTCCGAAAACGGGGAAATAAATCCCAAAAAAATGATTTAAAAAAAATAACCGCCATTCCTTATTTTCGGTAGAGGATAAGAAAAAAATAATTTTAGCAGCTGCGTCCGTACATAAAATGCTCTTAAATAAAAATTATGAACATGCCCGAGGTGACCAACTAAGGCGGCTCACCCAGTGGCCCTTATACCCACTAGTGATCCAAGGCTTTCCAATTCATCTGGTAAACACCTCTACTCTATTCGTATGCAATTTAAAAATATATATTTCCGTTCAAAATTTATAGAACTAATTCCACAAAAAATGATTACAAAACGGTGCGGTGAGGTAGTTCAACTACAGTGGGCAAGATTGTAAAGAAAAGACTTTTTTGGCAAACAAAAATCCAAATGCCACAAAATCAGAAAAATTAGATAAAAATATATTTTTTTCTAAAAAATCAAATTTTTGGGATTTATTTTCCCCATTTTGGGAATTCTGTAATTTTTATACGAGGTATAATAAAAACTGGTTTTAAAAACCAAAAAGAAATTTGCAATCATGTTAAATTGAAAAAAAAAAATCGTCAATGCCCAAAACGGGGAAAATAAATCCCAACAATTTGTGTTTTTTTAAGAAAATAACGATAGAGGATCAGAAAATAAAAATAATTTTAGCAGCTGTGTCCGAAGATAAAATACTCAGAAATAAAAAAATATTAACATGCCCGAGGTGGCCAACTTCGGAGGGTCACCCAGTGACCCTCATACTCACTAGGTAGGGTGCCTTTCCAATCATCTGGAGAACATCTCTACTCTATTCGTGTGCAATTTCGTTGAGATGTCCCTTTCCATTCAAAAGTTACAGAATTAATTAAAAAATCGATTGGGTAAAACTGTGCGGTGAAGTTGTTCAACTACAATGGGCAAGATTGTAGAGAAAAGGCCTTTTTTGGCAAACAAAATTCCAAATGCGAAAAAAAATCAGAGAAAATATATATATATTTCTTATTCACGCATTTTCACTTATAACTAAATGCTGAAGGAAATCCATTGATAAATATGGAAGTTAGGACAGAATAAGTGAATCTAAATAGAGATTTTTTTCATTCATTTCATTTTTCAGATTTTCATGGCAAGTAAAAGTTCAATTTCAATAATTTTGTATGGGCTACAAATATCTTCCAAACATAGTTCGTCCATCGGCATAGTAGTTCAACTACAGTGGACCAAAGTTTATTGAGAAAATCTTATTTTCCTTGAATGAATAGGGAAGCTATTGTAAGGGAGAGGAGTAGTATCTACATTGGGAAAAATCTTCTTATTTTGCTTGTCTATGCAGTCAGAGCAATATATACACCGAATTCCATGATTCTAGCTGCGGTCATTTGGTTGGTACCATTTTTATCCCCTTTTTCCCATTTTACTCCCTTAAAAGTACGACTTTCTAAAATCTCATTATTTTACAGGCCTACGCAATTAGAGGGATGTACACACCGAATATCATCATTCTAGCTGTAGCCGTTTAGTTGGTACCATTCTTATCCCTCTGTTCCCATTGTATCCTTTGGAAGTACGAATTTGGAAAACCCTTATTATTTTTCGTGTCTACGCTGTATAATGTATACTCCGAATTTCATGGCTCTAGCTGCGGTCATTTGGATGGTACAATTTTTCCCCTTTTTTAGCTACGGTCATTTCATTGGTACTATTTTTATCCCCTTTTTTCATTTTAACCCCAAAAAGTACGAATTTTGAAAAATCCGTGTATTTTACTTGTCTATGCAATTAGAGGAATGTAAACACCGAATTTCATTATTCTAGCTGCAGCCGTTTGGTTGGTACCATTTTATCCCTCCATTCCCATTTGGATCCCTTAAAAGTACGAATTTGGAAAAAAAACTTGTATATTATGTATCTACTCAATTCGTTGTGTACAATCCACACCGAATTTCGTATTTCTATGTTGTCGTTTGATAGGTACCATTTTTATCCCTTTTTGTCCCATTTCACCCCACGAATAAAAATCACTTTATGGCGTACGTTTTTGTTGTAGGGGGAATGCACATATCCAACATCAAGTAAGTACACGTAGACATATTGAAAAAATATGCCTAAATACTCTAAAATTTTAGGGGTTATTATGGGTATTTTTAGTCCTTGCGAGGGAAAACATTTCCCTTGGGGCCGATCTACGACTATAAGACGTATTTATGGAAAATTTGGACGTCATAGCTCCTTTCGTTTAGATGCTAGAGTGCTTTCAACAGATGGGCGGACGGATAATTTTATATTTTTAAATTTAACAAAATTAAAAAAAATAATTTAAAAATAAACATAGAAAGCCGTTGAAAACCCCGACATTTCTGCTCTGCATTAAAGGTCTGTAAATATCTACATTCCTGTCAGAGCAAAGAAAAATGACAACAAAATATTGTCAACTATTTTAGACAGACATTTTATTGCAGCCACCACCATCAACTTTGCAACTTTGTGATTCCACCCTCCCACCACAATATATAATGCTGTGCAACTGAATGAATAGTGATGGCGATGTTTGTTGCTCCAAACAAGGCGAAGTCATAAAATGTTGACGCTTTAAACAGATTTCCTGTTAGATTTATATGCGAGAATGCAACATGACACGTTGCACATGGCACATTGCACACTGCACAAGGTGGTATCGCCCTGCTGATGTAAATGTGCACATGTTGCAATTTTTATGGCCAACGACATGCATAGCAAATTTCCCCAGAGTGTGACAAGCGTTCGTCTACAGCCACATTCGCAAGCCAGAGTATTTGCTCAACGAGATCACAAAGTTAAATGTGTTATCATATATTATTCCAGGCATAATCAACCGGGAAACATATTTGTGACATATAAATTCATCTCATATTTTGAACTACACATTTTGCACAAATTAAAAAAACGTCAACTAATCACTTCGTTATCTTTATTTGCTAGATGAACTGTGTTTCTCGAGTTGCCATAGAAATAACAATCATCCTCTTATGGCAATCCTTAAAGTATGCTTTATTTTCCGCCGCCCTATAGTATGCCCTGAATACCGAGAAATGTCATCATTATATGTTTATATGAACAATGTACATCTATGTACAGTTTATTGCTAAACTGATTTCATTTTATTCGATTTATCGATTTCCTTCTACCATTGCAATTGATAGTCTATCATAAAAAATGTGCTGCGTCCGCACAGCATTGCAACCTGATGTTTAACCTGTTTTTCTGTTTCTTGTGTTTTGTCTTTGCTATGCTATCCTTAAAGCATTCTATTTCTTTTTTTCTCCTGTTGCTCTGTGGAATCACGTTTTGTTCGTTCCTGTTTTGTGCAAACAGATGCTAACGTTGTCGCTGCAAGGATATCGTTTGCTCCTACTGCTGTTGCTCCTCCCATATGCATGCTCTCGGAGTTCTTATATTGAAGTAACTGGTAATTCAATAACGTGGCCGGAAAGTTAATGTTCTTGGAATAAATACAAAATTATGGATATGAGAACTTATTGTACAATAAATACTTGTTTGCTTCATCCTTTAACAAAAGGTGTAGGTGAATTTAGGAAATTTTTGCAGGGCGGAAGACTTTTAAACTAAACAACAAACTTTTTTAAAATTTCATTTATTTATTGTTTTTCCAGGAACTGTTGGGAACGTGAGGAGTTTTAAAATCAAATACGAGGATTGCTTTAAATATGTGGGTACTATAGATATTTTAGAGAGGGTTTTGAAATTTATATAAATCTCAAACATCAATCAAAGATGGCTGAACAGACAGAAGATCAGACGGACAGACATACATATATTCAGCTAGTGACTTTATGTTGTGTTGGTATAATATTTCTATCATAAAAATGTGTATATAGAAGATCAAGTTCGCTTATCCTTAAACTCAAATTGTTTATATGTATGAATAATATCAGAAAATCAAAAAAAAATAATATCAGAAATAAATAAGTTTATTTAAATCTCGAACACAAATCTAACTTATTTAGCTAAAAAATTAATCACAAAATCAAATCACGAACTTCAAACGAAAAAGTCTGCAAACATCATAATATAAGAAACCCTGCCATCTTCAAAGCTATCTTGATTGGAGAATTATAATATATTTAACTTAAAAATTTTAGTTTGTTAATAATTAAACTGGAAGAAGAGGGATTTGAAAAAATTTTGATTTCTACAAAATTCACTATTGCCACAAAAATGCATTACTGGGCGTAAACACGTTTCGTATAGTATTTTTCCTTTGAACTTCGAACATCAAATTTTGAACATCGAACTTTGATCTATGACCTTTGGCCTTTGATCCGTTTGATAGTTTTGATCCATTTGTTCCCTCTGACCTTTGATCCTTTTGATCCTTATGATCCCTTTGACTTTAGTTCCCCGTTGAACATCGATCTTCGAACATCGAACTTCCAACTTTGATCCTTGACCTTTGACCATTGACCTTTAATCATTTTGATCGATTTGATCTCTTTGACCTTTGATCCTTGACCACTGATATTTAATTGATCCCTTTGACACTAACCTTTGACCTCTCACCTTTGACCTTAGATCCCTTTTGAACCTTCAACATCGAACATCGAAATTCCATCATCGAACTTTGACCCTTGACCTTTACTCCCTTTGCTACCTTTGATACTTTTTAATCCCTTTTACCTCTGACCTTTGATTTTTAATCGTTTTGCTCCATTCAATCCTTTAACCTTAGATCCCTTTTGAGCTCCCAACATCGAACATTGAACTTCGATCTTTGACCATTTACATTTAATCCTTTTGATTTCTTTGATCTCTTTGGCCTTTGACATTTAATCCCTTTTGCTTCCTTTAATCCCTTTTATATTTTTAGAGACTTTTAGACATTTTTGATCCTTTTGATCTATTTGACCTTTTGATCCTTTGAACTTAGATCCCTTTTGAACTTCTTCGAACAACATTGAACTTCGAACATCAAACTTTGGCACTTGACCTTTTATATTTTTAGAGAATTTTTGACATTTTTGATCCTTTTGATCTATTTGACCTTTTGCTCCTTTGAACTTAGATCCCTTTTGAACTTCTTCGAACAACATCGAACTTTGGCACTTGACCTTTTATATTTTTAGAGAATTTTAGACATTTTTGATCCTTTTGATCCTTTGATCCCTTTTGAACTTCTTCGAACAACATCGAACATTGAACTTCGAACTTTAACCCTTTAACCCTTTTGATCCCTTTCACTTCTTGACATATGACCTTTAATACCTTTTCCTCCTTTGATCCCTTGATCCCTTTGACCTCTGACCTTTAACATTTAATCCTTTTGCTCCATTTGATCCATTTTTATCCCTTAGACCTTTGACCCTAGACCACAAATCCCTTTGACCTTTGACCATTCACCTTTAAACCCTTTAAACTTAGATCCCTTTTAAACTTCCAACATCGAACTTTGACCCTAGACCTCTGACCCTTGATCGTTTCGAATTCTTTCGATCACTTTGACCTTTAACCCTTGACCTTTGACCTGTGGCCTCTGACCTATAATCCTTTTTATCAATTTTTCCCCTTTTATTCCTATGTTCCTTTTTATCCCCTTAAACCTTTGACCGTTTAATTTAAGCCTTTAATCCTTGTGATCCACTTGACCCTGACCTTTGATCCCTTTTGACCTTCCAACATCGAACTTTGACCTTTTGATCCCTTCGATCAGTTTGACCTTTGATCCCTTTAATCCGGTTAAACTGTCCAAAAGCGATAACCTAAGATTCAATATCGTAGACATGGGAGCATTACTCCAACAACTAACTATACACTGGGCAGTCGTTCCTGAATTGAACCGCTTCGCAGACATTTTGCCCACAGAGAAACATTTTCCGTGCTATAGGACTTTACACGGAAACACTGCAGCTTAAATTTATGTACGTCGTCTGCTTAAAAAATGGATGAATGGCCCGAAGAAATATTGATAATATCCAGGCTGGATTTTACATGACACGGGTCAACATTCAGTTTCATTTCCTGCCCTCCCCCAGCGCCAGATGTGAAGAGCCGTTCGAATTCGAATTCCTTCCGTTTCATGCAACAGCACTTGCAGTCGTCGTCTTCACGTAATCTCGAACTCGAACGTAATCTCTAAAGTACTTAATATCAATTAAGGATATGTTCGTACGTGGCCACATGGATGTGTGTGTGTGCGTGCGTGTGTTTAATTGCATATATCATGCACAGAAAACATCAGAGAAAACTACAGCTACTAGTACTAATACATTCACACATACCAAACATACATGCCATATCATGTGACATGTGACATTTACACACACCCCCAAGAACAACAAGAAGAACTAACTACAACATGGCATAAGGATATTGAGTGAAGTATGACAGAGAAATGAAAGTTAAAGGAAACGGAAGTCATTGGGCTGTAAACAAACAATGCGATATGGTCAATCATCAAGTCATGACTTTTGAATTTCATCCAACATGCACAACCACACATACTCATATATCTGCAGAGATTAATTTTAGCTTACATTTATTCATGGTGAATTGCAAATAAATACAACTAACAATATTAGGACATTTTTTATATGGAATCTGAGAGCAACATTTACACAATCCTGGTAATATTTTTGCAAATGTTAGTTACGCTCGTTTGTGTTTCAGCTAGGTTTTAATAAGTCATTCGTGTGTGTGTTTGTGCGAAACTCCTTCTCCATGTGAATGCAAATGAATGATTTCATTCTCCATTAGACGAGTTCACTCCCGTCGTGGTCGTCATATGGTTGATGTTCGTTGTCCCTTTTAATTTGGGGCCTATTCGAGTTTCACCACTATTCCTTTCGCTTCGCCTCCTCTCTTGTTAGTTGTTGTTTTTATGTACATGTTTGTGTTATCACTGCAGGATATCTATCAAGTTCAGCCGCTATCATTCATTGGAAGGGGAAAAGGATTTCCGTTCGTAGGGAAAAACAAAAACCAAAAGGGAGAAACAATTACTCATTTCCTTGTAAGATGGATGGAATAGAGCAGACTACTCTGCTAACAAATATATCAGAAAGCGGCCGTCGTTACTCGCTGTTTATTCCAATCAAATGATTTGAGTTGGTATCACAGCAAATGTCCTATATAATTAACCACGTTAGCAGATGGGGAAGTGACTGCGAATGGAAGGAAATGGGAAATGGAAACCACAAACTACACTAGGCAACAAAACGAAATCAGAATGTGTACAAGGAAAATTTAATTGAAGATCAACTTCTGAGGACAAAACCCTCCTCCTCGGAATTTATTCCAAAGAATCTCTCTATTTTTTCGATTCTATGCAGTCAGTGTAACGTATATACCGAATTTCATTATTTTAGCTATAGCCGTTTGTTTGGTACCATTTTTATCCCCTTTCGTATATGGCGGAAATTTAATAAATTTAAAAACTCTAAATATTAAGGGGAATTTTCAATCCTTGTTAAGGAAAATTTTCCCATCTTCTTCGATTTCACTCATTTTCAATCCCATCCGATCTACAACCATTAGACGCATATATGGAACATATTAACCCCCTATATCATTTCGTTCGGAAGCTACCATGCTTTCAACAAACAGACGGAAATGGCTAGATAATCTTAGAATTTCACCATGAATATCTCAAGGTGTTTTTCTATCGGACTGGCTAAATGAATACACTACATCCCATCCTAAGGTGGAGGGTATAAAAACAAGTTGAACCAGTATATGTTAATATTTAAGGTTATACCAAATACCAGAACCTTTTTATATCCGCTGACCCTTCATTTAGTTATTTATTTGCTATTTTGTCAATAAAAAAATACAGAAATCAATCAGAGTTAACGTCGGATTTTTTTAGACGACGAAGTCAAAATTGACGTCCAAGTCAAAATTGACGTCCAAGTCAAAATTGACGTCCAAGTCAAAATTGACGTCCAAGTCAAAATTTGACGAAGTCAACATGTCATTGAAGTCAAAATTGACACTGAAGTCAAATTGACGTTGAAGTTCAAATTGACAAAAATTCAAAATCGACGTCGAAGTCAAAATGGGTGGCGAAGTCTAAATTGATATCGAAGTCTAAGTTGAAGTTGAAGTCAATATTGACGTCGACGATAAAAATGCGCTGAAGTCAAAATTGACGTTGAAATTGGCCAAACTTCAAAATTGACGTCGACGTCGAAGTCAAAATTGATACAAGAAATCAAAAGTAGGAGTTGACGTCGGAGTATAAATTGATGACGAAGTTAAAATTGACGTCAAAGTCAAAAATGACATTGAAATCAAATTTACCTTCAACGGCCAAAAATCAAAATTGACGTCGAAGTCAAAATTAGTGTCGAAGTCAAAATTGGCGTTGAAATCAAAATTGGTGTCGAAGTCAAAATTGAAGTCGAAGACAACATTGACGTCGACGATAAAAATGCATCGAAGTCAAATTTGATGTCGAAGTTGAAATTGACGGCAAGGTAAAGTGAGGTCGAAGTCAAATTTGGTGTCGAAGTCAAAATGTATGTCAAAGTCATAATTGACGTCAAATTCCAAATTTACGTCGAGCTAGAATTGACGACTTCTAAATGATGTCGATTTCACAATTGACGTCGAAGTAAAAATTTCGTAGTCAATATTGACATCGAAGTTAAAATTGACGAAGTCAAAGTACAAATTAAAATCAGAGTCAAAATCAAAATCAAAATAGCAATTGAAGTATAGGTGCCGTCGAAGTTAAAAATTACCTCGACGTCAAAATTAACTAAGTAAAAATTAACATTGGAGTCAAAATGCGCCTAAGCCATGTTTCGCTGAAGTTAAATTTGACCTCGAAGTCAAAATTAACGTCGAAGTCAAAGTTAAAATCGGAGTCAAAATGCGTCAATGTCACAATTGAAGTAAAAGTATAGTCGTTGACGTTGAAGTTTAAATTGAACACGAAGATGCCGCTGCCAAAATTTAAAAATTTGCCGTTAAAGTAAAAAATATTGTAGAAGTCAAAATTGATGCCAAATTCAAAATTAAGATCAATGTCAAATTGGACGTCGAAGATAAAATTGGTCAAAATTGGCACGAGTTAGAATTGACGACAAAGTCAAGTCAATTTCAAAATTGTGTTCGATCAAAAAATTACGTCTAAGTTAAAATTGACGTCAAAGTCATAATCGATGTCAAAGACATAAATGACGTTTAATGCAAAATTTATGTCGAGTTAGAATTGACGACAAAGTCAAAATTGACGTTGAAGTCCTAAATGATATTGATTTCAAAATTGACGTCGAAGTAAAAAATTAACATGGAAGTCAAAATTGAGTTAGAATTGAAGTCGAAGTCAAAATTGAAGTCAAAGTTAAAATTGATGTCAAAGTCAAAAATGACGTCAGAGTCAAAATTAACATCAAAGTCAAAATTGACGTTCAAAACTTGCCATTGAAGTAAAAAATATTGTTGAAGTCACAATTGACGTCGAAGTTAAAAATATGATCGATTTCAAACTTCACGTCAAAGATAAAATTTGTCAAAATTGACACCAAGTTAGAATTGACGATGAAGTCAAAATTACGTCTAAGTTAATATTGACGTCAAAGTCATAATTTATGTCGAGCTAGAATTGACGACAAAGTCAAAAATGAGGTCGAACTTCTAAATGATGTCGATTTCAAAATTGACGTCGTAGTAAAAAAAGTCGTCGTCAACATTGACAACGAAGTAAAATTTAACATCGAAGACAAAATTGATTTTTGAATCAAAATTGACGTTAAGTTAGAATTGACGACGAAGTAAAAATTTCTTCGTAAACATTGACGTAGAACTCAAAATTAACATCGGAGTCAAAATTGATTTCGGAATTAAAATTAACGTCGACTTAGAATTAAAGACGAAGTCCATTTGACGTCGAAGTCAAAATTGACGTCGGAGTCAAAATTGATTTCGGAATTAAAATTAACGTCGAGTTAGAACTAAAGACGAATTCCATTTAACGTCGAAGTCAAAATTGATTTCGGAATTAAAATTGATTTCGGAATTAAAATTAACGTCGAGTTAGAACTAAAGACGAAGTCCGTTTGACGACGGAGTCAAAAGTGACGTCAAGTTCGAATTGACGACAAAGTCAAAATTGACGTCGAAATAAAAAATGATGTCGATTTCAAAATTGACGTCGGAGTACAATGCGCGGAATGAAACAACTGTAGGCTTAAGGACGTGATGAATTAATTATTTTTTCTTCCCAATATATTTTTTAAATATTTGATTTTGATATTTGTAAAATTTGGATTTTGTCAAAACTAATTCCTAAAATATATGCCAAAAAAATCGATGTTTTGGACGTGATGGAAACTGACGGAACTGACTTTCATCCTCAATCATAAAAATTCAGTTTTTTCTCGTGACTAATTTCTTAAATTATCTTCATCAATGTAGCATTATATTAACGTTTATGTGGGTGAAAATTGTTATTTAGTATTTCTGTACAAGACCGGACATGACATATGGAATGCGACGTGATATGCATTATCATTATATATATTTTCTCTATACAACAAACTTAGAAGTATTCAAATTTATGTTTCTGCTTTAATGTTAGAAAAAACATTTGTTTATTGCTTATATGACAAGACATCAAAAGCAAATTATTTGCCAGTGATTAGGATAATATGTTTATTTATTTTTAAATCATTTTATCTTTTTATAAACAAAAAGAAGTGGTTTCTATCAGATGTAGGCATCGGAGAAAAAATAAGAAATTCAGGGAGTCTATAAAAAAAATTGCCACCAAATTCAAAACATGTAGGTCAAATGTAGTTATTGATCTTGACCCAAAGGAATATCCAATGACAACACACCACAATGAAAGCGAAATATAGGGAGCACAGATCGAGAAAATTTTGGTGTTATTAATTATTTGATATACAAGCTTTTAATTTTGCACGAGAAGCCCAATAACGAAGTTTATGCTCTGCCATTATAATGCCATGAAATTAATTATAGCCACAATTAAACCGTGCCACATGTCTCAGCTTGATGACAATCCAATCCAATCACTTTTGTATACATAGGTTTTCCTATCTGCAAAAAATTAGTATGACAAATATCTGACGCCAAATTTTTTAATTTTTCGGCCGGAGACTATTTTTTTAGTTAAGAATTTCTTACGTTTAAGATATTTTGAGCCCAAAGACAATTTGTTTTTATTTCTCTTTAAACATTTCTCTGCCCACAAAATGTGTGTTGCCGGCAATTTCATTCATTTCTAAATGATTGTTTTTATTATTTTTGTTGGCACTGTGCCGTGCAAGATTTTTTTATTTTCATATAAATTCTAGACTTGTTGGCAATAAAAAAAAACAAAATAAAAACACAAACAACCAAGTATTTGCTCGCACACACACACTGTGAAAACAATAACAAATCATAGATGTGAATTTTCAGAAAGATCAGTGTTTTAGCGAAAGTTTTCACTCATGGCAATGTCAAAATTAATGAAATTTCAGTGGCTAGCTGCTGGCTGACCTACATGCATCCATATATACATATGTGTATGCTATCCCACACACACTCATAATTTATAAAGAAGCAGCTTAAGTAGTCGTGTATTAAAATATCTAAGAATATTAACTAGTGTCAGGTGACGTATGAGCAATATGAATTAGAGCAAATTGAATTAGTCATGCGCCTCGTGGGCTTGAAAGTTGATCCAATCTAATCATATTTGAAATATGAAATACCTGTGGCTGAACACGCAATTTTCTAGAATAAATATTGGAAATTTATTTTATTGGAAAAGATTCTATGAATCAATGGAAATGTTAATATTGTTTGCTAAAATTTAAATTAAGTTGATCCAATCTAATCATATTTGAAATATGAAATACCTGTGGCTGAACACACAATTTTCTAGAATAAATATTGGAAATTTGTCTTATTAGAAAAGCTTCTATGAATCAGTAGAAAATAATAACAATAATTTCAGAAATTTCAAAACAATATAAAGTTTATTCAATGATGTACGTCATATTTTAACTAATTTTTCGTTTTTTTTTTGTTTCTACCTTAAGTGTAATTAAGCCTAAATGTTGTGAGACAATAGCGTCATTTTTCTTAATTTAAAAAAGGCCTACTTTACGGCTGATTGATGGCAGCACATTAATCTTTTCATTGTTTGTTGTTTTTTGTGAAATTTTATTAAAACAAAGGTTTCATAACAATTGACCTCTCACCCCATATCTATATATATATAGGACGTTCTATTTGTCAGTCTGCCTGTGTTTTTTTTGCATTCTACCAACAATAATGTGTGTTGCCAGCAAAACAAATTTGTCAATTTGTCAAACGCATTGCCGCTCCCGTTGCCTACATTTTGGGCGCTTTCGCCCTCCATTAAAAATCCATTAAACTATTACGGAAAATCAAACAACAACAACCGAACATTTTATTTTTAGTTAAATTATATTTGTAATAAATGAAAATGGCACAAAAGTTGTAATCAATTTAATAACTTCAATAACGAAATGCAATTCATTCAAACATTTATGCTATAAATTGAGTTTTTTGATTCAATTATTGTGCTGGGTCAGGGGGAGGGGTGAGTAATGTACTTGTATTTTTTATCTTCTTTATTCAGCCTGTCCTCAGTCACCTGTGATGTGAAGAGAAAGTGAAGAGTTGCCAAACCACAGAAACCTGGGGTTAATGGTAGATTTTTCGGAGTTTATGAAAAATAAAATTTTTGCTATTATAAAAAACTTACAAAAGTAACAGTTAATTAAATATTTTTTATAACACAGTCGTGCATATTTTCAACAGGAGTACAAAAGGTTATGGCGAGATTGTCATTTATTTGTAATAATATCAAGAAACCAAACCAAATATTATTCATGGAACCTCAAATCGATATTTATAGGTAGTCAAGTCAGCTCATTTCACAAACAATTATAAACAAGTAAAAACGGCGTTAAGTTCGGCCGGGCCGAACTTAATATACCCTACACAATGGATTGCATTCCACAGAGACTGTCGATTTTAGTAGAAGTGCAGTAGTATTATAGGAAAATATAAATTTTTAATATATCCAAACCAAAACAAATACAAATATTGACAAAAAAAAATAATTTTATAAATAAACTACGCTTATAAGGCAAGGCTACCAATACGTTTACATATCGAAATAATATTTCAAGTTAATTCAAAAAATAAATATTCTTATATTTATACTTTCAAAAAGCTTATATACCATAAATATTGGTAGATAGTGAGTGCTCATTATCTCACGTACACAGTGCAAAATTTTTGATTTGTGTGATCGTTTAACTCACAGACAGCTTGTCCCAGCGACTAAATATTTTACAGATCATCATTGAGCAATATAGGGTGATCCATTTAACATTTTAAATTTGAACTACCGATTCATTTTTATTTTTATTTTCAGGTTTATGTTTGACATTTGCAAAATGAGACGCTATACGCTCGCACAAAATTGGGGAATATTAAAAACTTACTTCCAAAGTGTAGTGAGTCTTTAAGGCAAACTGTAAGAAATTCACGTGGAAAATTTTCGTGTTTTCAGATGGAGATCATTTTCATCCCAGTAACGATGCCAATAAGCCAAATTGCCGCATATGGAGCTCAGAGAACCCATACACGGCTATTGAGATGCCAATGCATTCACAACGAGTGTGGATTTTGGGCTGTACTGAAAAATTGGGTTGATCGGATGAGGTACTGGCGAGCCAGTCATGGTAGTCACATGAATGATATTATGCTCCATTATTAAATGACAAAGTTCAACCTTTCCAATAAAAACAAAAATTTTAAATTAATTTCTGGGAGGTGACCGCTGCGTTTCCCAGCCTAATCTCCGTATCCCGTACGATCTCCATCTTCACAAACAAATGCGAATTAATTTTTTGTGGAGAGTTACTGAGATATTACGCTTTCCGCAAGTGGTTAGAATCGTGGCTCGTGCAACAAAAATTTTGTCGAAGGCCTGTGTATAACATTTTCTGATGAATTTTGGTGTTCTAAACACCAAGAAGATATTAAAAATATGTTAAATATTTTAATTATTTTTATTATTTTTTACTAAAATTTAAATGTTCATCAAAGGTAACTTTAGTTCTACTATTTTGGCGGTATAAATTCAATCATGCGTTAAACAGAAGGTAGGCTACAGGGGTATTTAGAAAAAGTCGACAAGAAATTGAGAAAAAAAATATTTAAAAAGTTTTTTTTTAAATAGAAAAAAACATTTTTTCCTTAAATCACTGTTCCCAAACCCATATTCCTACGTTAAGATAATGTTCAGAAAAATTTTAGCTCTTACCCCTTCCTTCTATTTAACGTATAATGCCAAAATGATAGCACAGATATTTTCAATAATGGAATTATAGTAAAAAGAAAATAAAAATGTAGATACATTTTTTGTTTCATTTTCTACTAGCTAGCGTTCCAAAAAAGAAATCAGTGCCTAGCTGTATAATTGTAGAATTTAGTTTTTTTTTTAATATTTGCCATATATCGGCAAGGTCTGATTGAAGAAAATCTATGAATAAATATAGAAATGATGATCCTTCATCTTTTAGAAGTAAGAGAATTTCCAAAAATCATGTTTCCCCTTTTCAAATGAAGTGCCTTGGAATTGGTATTTTAATAAATAAGTCATTGTTTTTAAATATTGTGTTTATAAACTACTGAAAAAAATGATCACTCTGAAGATTTTCCACTGAATGGTGAAATTGGTTGATTTTGCACAAAAATCGTAAAAATTAGAAGCCATCATTTAACCACTTCCAAACTCACACAGTCACTAAAAGAGACATCTAAGGACACTACTTTAAAGCTTCAAAACATAATGATGCAATCATTTTGAAAATCAAAAAAAAAAAAGAAATAAAATTGTAAAAACTTCAAAAAATATAACGCGTCTATACCATTCCATTTCAATATTTTTAAAGATATTGGAAGATATTTAAAAGATATTAAAAAAAGTATTATTTGACGGGTTAGATGGATCCAATTCTCAAATCAGATCAAATCCTTCTTGGATCAAAAACACTTATTATTCTTTTCCACGTTGTAATAATTAGTATTTATTTATGTGTACTGTTGTTGTATGTTTGAGTTTGGGTACATGGAAATGTGTAGTTCAATTATATTGGTATGAAAATAAATGTAGAGTGCACTTTTGTTGTTGGGTTGTATTCGTGCAGATGTAAGTATGTATGTATGTAGGTTGTGTATGCTGGACGTGGGTGAAGGGATAGTGTCGTGGCGCTACTTCTTTTCTTCGCGTTGGGTTGACGACTGACTCCAGCACGCATAGAGAAATGAGAGAGCCACGTCGATCTTGCAATCGCAACGCATAGCAAGAGAGAAAGATGCCAGTGGAAAAAAGGATGTCACCCAGCAAACATTTTGTGTTCGCATGAACAAGTATATTACATTAAAATCAGTTAAGTATTTCAGGAGTTACTGGTGATTGAATGAACAAACCTTTCTGAAAAGATGGTATTTTTCACTGTTTAATTTGGTCATAACATGTGAAAAAAAATATATATATTTTTTTAATTTTTTATGAGAAGAATGCATACATACACAAACTCTCAAAACAATCGCAGCTATCGAGGTCAAAAATCGTACCGCTTGACATGGAATGACAGATCTATATTTTTTGTTTTATTTTCTATTGACTAACGTTCTAACGAAGAATTCAATGTCTAGTTGAAAAATATCTGTGGATGAATGTAGATGTTAGGACCGCCGTAAAAGAATTTAAAAAATCTTGTTTTTTTAGTTTTTCCTTAAATAACGGTTTTGCTGGCGCAATAACACCAGATTAGATGGTAATATATAGGCAGAATCAGATCCTGGAGAAATAAATTAACCAAATTCAAAATCTGAATAAAAAAGATGTCTAAGTCGACTTATAAAAAGAGATAATGTTAAATTTTTCACTGCATAATTGCACTTCTTTCAATATAAAAATTGATATTACTTCATAACGCAGTGGTTAAGCAGCTATCCACTTGATCTTTCAGAATATATAAATCAGTGCTACTATTGATTATGAAAATTTATTTATTTATTTATAGATTATTATATAAATAAATAAATATATAATAATTAATAAATGATTTATATATATATATGCATAAAATAATTACTTAAATATAAATTATATTTTATGAATACATTTTTATATATATTTTTTTGGAAATTTATAAAATAAATATAATATATATATATATATATATATATATATATATATATATATATATATATATATATATATATATATATGTATTATCTAATATAAAACCTATAAGAATTTTTTTATATAAAAAATGGAGCTAGATAATTCTATTTAGAATTAGTTTTTTTTAATTTTTTTATGCTATAGGGTCCGCCATCTAACTTTTTTTTTCAACTATTCAACCGTTGGACTATTATTTGTGGAGTCCCGAGGCAGCCATTTGAATGAAATTATTTTCCATTATAAACCGGAAGGATTGTACTTTGAAATAAAAAAAAAATTTGAGAAAATATTCAAAAAAAAGTTTTTTGGCGGACTCTTTATTTGGTAACGTAAGGGTCTGCCATCTAACATTTTTTTTCAACTATTCAACCGTTGGACTATTATTTGTGGGGAGCCGAGGCAGCCATTTGAATGAAATTATTTTCCATTATTAACCGGAAGGATTGTACTTTCAAATAAAAAAAGAAATTTGAGAAAATATTCAGTATTTTTATAGCATTTTCAAAAAAAAGTTATTTGGTTTGAATTTTATATTAGATAGTTTCATTTTACGAATTTGGGTCTTGGGAATCTGGGTCCACTGAACTTTCAGAAGATATAAACCAAATTTCCAAAACTCTACAAATATTCGATTTCAACCAAAAAAGCTCAAACGATCGGTTCTCATCACTCTACCAACAAAAACCACTGCTGACTTTGATGTGTGTTTGAAAGTTAAAACCTTAAATGTTCAACAAGGCTTAAATTGAGTGAGAGTAACATTTTGCCACGGTTAGGAAATAAATTAAGGAGGCGTAACCGGTCCCCCTCTTTATAAACGTTCATAATAAAATTATTGCACTGCAAATTGGAGTTCCAAAGAAATATATTTATTTGGTTTTCCAAACAGTCCCAGAATAATACAGGGTTGTGGTGTTAAAGGTAAATTTAACAAATTCACTTTGTCGTCGTTTCATATTTTTTTCACTTTTTTGCGCGTTTTCGTTCATTTTGCTAAAAGGCACAAAATTGTGTGTGTGTGTGTGTTGTCATAGTAGATGTAGTCGACGTCGCTAATGAAGTGTGTTGAGTAGAGTGGGAGAGCGAGAGCGAGAGAGGGAGTGGGGGTTGGTGCTTATGGCACTATGTGGAGTATTCGTGTCTTGTGGTTGTTTCCTTCATCACTTCATCCATTTAAGGTGTCGGCTTTTACACCGACGCGCACGGTGCGGGAATATGTTTTAAGTATTTTCGCCTTCTCCGGGAACACTTTGGCGAAAGTTTATATTTACGTTTTACGCTACGTGCGTGTGTTGTCAGGTTTCCTTTTGTTTCTGTGTGTTTTTTTTTTTTGTTTTTCATTTTATTACTGTTACAAGGAAAATGCGTAATTTTTCCATTATCTTCTAAAACACAATATGGAGTTTGTTAGACTGTGTGTGTGTGTGTGTGAACGAGCGAGTGTGTGCCAGAGCTCTAATGTGGCGTTTCTTTTTTGTAATAAAATAAATTAATGTAATTTATTTTCACTTTAAGTCTCATTTACGAAAATGTATTTCGATTAGTGCAGAAATTGATATAAAAACGAAAGCAAACAAAAAATTCACTCCGAAAAAAAACAACAGGACAACAACAACATTTATCAAAAGAAAAGAGAATAGTCCAAGGAAGAACTCTTTAAATTCATTGGATAGGAGCAAACGAGTTCCCCTTCCCGTATGATAAAGTATATGTATAAACTCTCCAAACGCTTCCAAAAAATTCTGCAGGCAGCTAGTCCTAAAAAATCTGACCACAGTGTTCTGAAACGAGATGTAAATAACCCGGAAACAACAAACGTGATCTACTACCCAGCAGTGAGCTGTGCCTGCTATTAATTTTGTATTCAATGAAGGGGACCTAACTTTTAGAACTGTCTCAGAAGGTATAGCTTTGTCTAAAAGTGGATTGGAGTTACAATTACACTATGCAACAAAAATTTTGTCGAAGAGTCATGTATAACATTTGTTTCTGTTGTGTTTTGGCTTTATAAACTGGAAAATGATAGCAAACAATTTTATGGTATTTTTTTTCTTAATTTTTTACTAAAATTCCGATTTTTGGAGAAGGTACAATAAATATTTGTACACTTTTACATAGAGACAATGGTTTAAAAACAGTCTTAAAAAATTTGGATTTTTTTTTTCGAAAAAAAAAAAACTACTTTGCTGGCACGAAAACGATAGTAAAAAATTATGGTATTTTTATTTTCAAAAATTGTTTACTAAAATTCCAATTTTCGTTGCTGGTACCTTGAATATTTGTAGTCTCATTTTGGAAATGAAAGTAATTTGGGAAAAAATTATTTTTTTTTTCGAAAAAATCTATTTTTGCTGGCACGAAAAAAATCATAAAAAGTAGAAAAAAGTCGGAAAAAATATTTTGCAAAAAAATATTATATATAATTTTAACAAAATTAAAAAAAATTGTTTAAAAAAATCAAAAAAAAAAGGTTTTAATCTTTTGTGTCTACAAAGAATATCTTACTTCTACATTTATCCATCGATTTTTTACATATAAACATTGTTTTTGCGTTGGAATGACAGCTGTTATAAAATTAAACAAAATATTTCGAAATGTTTTCCATTTTTTATGATTTTTTTGTGCCAGCAAAAATAGATTTTTTCAAAAAAAAATATTTTTCCCTAATTTTTTGCAGATTGTTCACTGTTTCTACATATTAATGAAGAAAACAAGGCCTAGTAAAAATCTATGGATAAATGTAGAATTCATGGTCCTTCTTGTAGAAGTACAGTTCGTCTTGACGACTTTTTAAAGTTCCCTCATTAAAATAAGTGTCATAACATCTACATTTTTTCATATATTTTCTTCAAAAATACTATATTTTGTTCGTTGATTTGCCAGCTACTACAAACTAAAACAATATTCTTTTATATAATTTATAAAAATAATGATTTTTTATAATTTCTTCGGCGACTATTGTATTTTCTACATTTGTCTTTACATTTTTAAATATAAACATTGTTTTTGTGTTGGAATGAGAGCTGTTAAAAAATTAAACAAATTAGGAAACATATCCAAATTTGTTTCTATTTTTTTCGTGCCAGCAAAAACAGACTTTTTTTCAAAAAAAAAATATGTTTTTTTTTCAAATTTGGTGAGACATTTTCTAAACGACTGGCTTAAAGAGGAAAACAAGGCCTACTTATGGTCCTTCTTGTAGAAGGACCAGCTATTTCAAATTAAACAATATATTTTTTTATGTAATTTGTAATGGGACTTTTTGCGCTTTTTAAAAAATAAGTAAAAAATCGTGATTTTTTAATTCTTTTGCGTTTACAAAGCCTATCATAACTTCCACATTTATTCATAGATTTTTTTTTATATACACATTGTTTTTTGCTTTAGAATGTCAGCTATTTAAAAAAAAATTACAACATAATTTTTTCCTACTTTTTTTCTATTTTTTAAATTCCATTTTGCCTATAATTTCAGGCGTTTTAAAAATTATGATTTAAATAAAATTGCGTCTACAAAGAGTATCATACCTCTTCTACATAGATGGTCCATAGATTGTTTACATGTAGACGTTATTATTTGCCTTAGAATGTCAGCTATTGCAAAAAAGAACAAAATACTTCTTTCCTACTCTTTTTTCTATTTTTTATGATTTTTTTCGTGCTAGCAAAAATGATTTTTTTAAAACAAAATAATTTTTTCCCAATTTTTTGAAGAATGTTAGCTATTAAAAAATAAGATAATATCATTTTTCCTTCTTTCTCTATATTTTATGATTTTTTCGTGCCAGCAAAAATAGATTTTTTTCTCAAATTTTTGTAGGCTGTTCCTAAACCATTGGACCAATACATCCAAAATGAGAGTACAAATATACATACATACATACATACATATGATGGAAATTTTAATTTTAGTAAAAAATAAAAAAGAAAAATTATCCATATATTTTTTTAATTTTGTGTCATCTATTCAAACATTAAACAAAATATTTTTTCCGACTTTTTTTCTATTTTTTATGATTTTTTTCGTGTCAGCAAAAATAGATTTTTTCGAAAAAATGTTCCCAAATTTTTGGAGGCTGTTCCTAAACCACTGCTTCAATATAAAATTAATTACCTTTAATTGAATATATAAGCGGGTGCAATCGGAAAAATATATCCCAAATGAGAGTACAAATTTTAAAGGTACCTACGACGCACAGTGGTTCAGAATAAAAATCCATGAACAAAATTCAAAAACTTTTGTGCTAGTAGACATTTTTGAGTAAAAGTGGTACTTTTATTTTTTGATCCTAAAGGTACGAATATCGAAAGATATCTTTATTTTTCGTGTCTACGCAGTCACAGCAATTTGCACACCGAATTTCACTATTCTAACTGCAACCGTTTGATTGGTACCATTATTAACCCTTTCGCCCCATTTTCTGCCTAAAAGTACAATTTTCGAAAAAAATCCTTTATGTTTCACGTCTACACAGTCAGACAAATCATTACACCGAATTTCATGATTTTATTTTCAGCGGTTTGGTTGGTACCATTTTTATCCCCCTTTTCCAATTGTATCCCTAAAAGGTACAAATTTCGAAAAATCTCTCTATTTTACGTGTCCACGTAATTATAGGGACGTACACACCGAATTTCACGTTTCTAGCTGTTGTCATATCAGAGGTACTATTTTTATCCCTTTTGTCCCATTTCATCCGCTAAATCTTTTTTTTTTTACTTTTTTTTTGTGATTACACGTTACTGTAGGAAGGTACGAAACAAATTTGAAGTGTTTAAAATTCGGAAATTTTCAAAAAAATTACAACCGTTTGATTGGTACCATTTTTATCTATTTCGCCCCATTTTTTGCCTAAAAGTACAATTTTCGAAAAAATCCTTTATGTTTCACGTCAGATAAATGCATACACCGAATTTCATTATTTTATCAAAAAAAAAAAAACTTAAATAGTCTAAATATTAGGGGTAATTTTTTTCCCTCTGGGCCGATTTCGCCGTCCCAACCGATCTGCAACCATAAGACACATTTACGGAAAATTTCAACCTCCTAGCTCATTTCGTACGGATGTTAGCGTGCTTTCAACAGACAGACGGACATGGCTAAATCGTCTTAGAATTTTACCAGGATACAGAATATATATACTTTACGGGGTCTCCGTTGAATAATTCAAGGTGTTACAAACGGAATGACAAAGTGAATATACCCCCTTAAAAACTCCCAAAATCCTCAAAGAAATTTCAGTCTTTTCCAATACTTTTGCCTTTAAAAACAATTATCTGGGTCCTTGGTCATGTCCATGTTCATTATCTGACTTTAATTGTTTTTTTATTTTCCCATATTTCATATTTTTTCTTGCCTTTTTTTGTTTTCGTTGTTTCGCTGTTATTGCCAGCGATGATTCTTGAGAAAATCTTCAACAATTTTCCATACCAGCGAGACGTGTGACGTTCATTTATGATGAAATTTCCGCAGCATGTTGCCCAGTGGCAACAACTTCCGCAACCCAGAGTGCCTATGAATGATGAATTCGCATATAAGACAAAAATTAATTATTCATTCATTATACGAGCCTGACAACGCATCGCACCACGCCGAAGGTGCCGTGCCTTGCCTTGCCTTGTCGCAAATGACAAAGACATGGCAGTGAAAAAGTCAGAGGTCATGCTTAAATGGTGGTCTTTAATCTCACGGAATTATGCAGCGTTTGAACTCATTTGTTTATGAGAATACAGAATTCTGGCAAACTGATTAACACACTTCATCGGGTGTTGAGCTGACTTTTTCCGATTAATTATTAGCATTAGCTGGCTTAAATTGTTAAGCTTTTAAGCGCAGGAGCCGTTTGTGAGTTGTAGTAGAAGTTTAAAAATGTTCAATTTATTCATTCTTCCCTCCATAACAAAATCTCACCTAGAGAAGCAGAAAAATATCATCTTTTTTCACTTTGGCTTCACACCACGCTCCAGTGAGCCAGCGTTTTTTCAGCGGAACACCTTTCAAATTTACGGCTATCCATCTGTGCTACTCCCCACACACACACATATTTCCTCCTTTTATATGTTCATATGAGTGTGTATGTGTGTTTTGATATTTCCCAGCTAAAAGCCAAATAAATGTGGTCATAATATAGAAGGGCCAAGACCAGGCCCCTCTCCCCTCACATATCATGGTTGTTGTTGTGGTCGTTATGGCATGAAACTACAAAATGTAGTTTTCACACTGCCAGGCGCTTCGCTGGCACATCACACACAAAATTTATTATCATCAATGGGGTTTTCTTTATGGTTAATAAGTTGCAGATATATTGCCCGGAAAACCCGTAACTCGTAACCCGAAGTCCGAAACTGAAATTAAGCAAAAAGTTTTACACAAGTTCCCACAAAAAAAATAAAAATAGCCAAAGATTGTTTGAAAACAATTTGAAACCCGAAAATCTATTATGGCTGCTACATTACACAGCACTAGTGTCTCGGCATTCGACCAACATCATGCGGTGGCTGTGGTGAGCACGTGGATTGAGGTTGTGGTTCGTTTCATACATTCATGTGATGTGAAGTACAAACAAAAAGTAACAAAACACTTGAGCATTAACTCGCAGGGCGTGAAATGGCAGATGAAAGGACGGTAACAGGTTTTGTGAAAGGTTAAAGGTTAAATACACCTAAGTTTCATTAGCAATAATCTCTTAATCTTTGCCGCAGGATAATTGAGTGTGTACATACATGTACACGAACACATGTGAGAGAGGTCGGGAGGAGTTTGAACAAAAACTTACAAATTCCGGGAATTTTTCATTTGGAAAATGGAAAATGTTTAAAATTTAAAAAAAGTAATTTACGGTGTGTCGTTGACAGGATATCGTTAAGGGGCAAATGTTCATACATAACGTTCAAATTTGTCGGGCAATGTGAACTTAACAGTTCACTATAAAAATATTAATTAAGTATTACTATAGGGTATTTTAATTTTTTTTATAATATAAATTTATCCGAGACATGATTTTTATTAATTCTGTAAGTGTTTGAAGCAATCTCCCAACAAATTTATACAGTTCATAAGCAATGTTATTTACATTAAGAAGAAAAAATTACGTCTGTAATTATAAGTAAAAAAACTTTATCTCAAAATTTTTAGATTTTAATGACTGGTTTTATTTCAACTGTAATTATAAATATTTTCTGCTTGTAGTGTGATAATATAAAGTAAAGAAATAATCTAGACTCATATGTAATATTGATGCGTGAGTGACTCAATGATCAGCACCCAGACCACTACGGAAAATAGCTTAAAAAATTAACAAAAAAACATATAAAAATGGAGGATATTTCACATGAAAAATAGCTTAAAAATAGTCTTTATTTATAACTCTCGCTAATTTTATATTAAAAAATACTACAATTTTTGGGAGATTTTTTTTCATGTCTCATTGTGATGATTTTGCATTTATATTTGGGGTGACATGGAAAATCACTAAAAAACAAGTAAAAAGGCCTTAAGTTCGGCCGGGCCGAATCTTATAAACCCTCCACCATGGAGTACATTCAACAGTATTATCAGCAGATTAGGAAAATTGTGATGCTTCATTATTATAATATTAATAGTCCTCTACTATAAAGTCCTCTATATAAATATAAAATCGAAATCATGATCGTGGTAGTCTGCAGCCAAGTAATAAATGCCACCATGTCATTTGTAAATAAATTTGCATTCTATTAAATATAGATGCAAAATGGTCTTGAGCCAGGACAATATCCCAGTTCAAATCAAATATTGATTACAGACCAAAAAAATTACAAACGAAAAAACTAAAACAAATGAGCGTTGGCACGGCAGAAGTATTGCTGGGTATAACTATACCTACATATACACATACTTACATATGCAACTCAATGAAATGCTTGTAAGATGGCATGTGTGCTTTATTACTTGGTGCTATTTTTTAAACGCAAATTCGGCAAGTGAGTTGTGCTTCTCGTTCGTTTGTGAGAATCATCTCCTTATAGAGGCCGGGTTTGATGTTGAAAAGTCGCTGCGAAGCCACTTGAAAAGACTTTTGACATGGTCGAAATCATAATCGTGGTAGTCTGCAGCCAAGTAATAAATGTCACCATGCCATTTGTAAATAAATTTGCATTCTATTAAATATAGAAGCAAAATGGTCTTGAGCCAGGACAATATCCCAGTTCAAATAAATATAAAACTTCAAGTGTAATCAAAAAGTGAATATTAGACAGTAATCTACAAAAATATGTCTTAAATATTATTAGGTAGAAACAATTTCTCTCAAGTCCGATGTTCCCAATATGCTATTTGTTGATTTCAGCTACAGCCTAAATGTCTGTACCATCTTGATAGGAAAAGTTCTACAGCCTTTTTATTGTTCCCAAATTGAATCCCATTTAGATCCTGATGGTACGAATATCGAAAGATATCTTTATTTTTCGCGTCTACGTAGTCAGAGAAGTGTACACACCGAATTTCCTTATTATAGCTGCAGCCGTTTGTGTGGTACCATTTTTATCCCCATTCGCCCCATTTTCCGTATAAAAGTACAAATTTCGAAAAATTCCTTTTTGTTCCTTTTGCGGTTTGGTTGGTACCATTTTTGTCCCTCTTTTCCAATTGTATCCCTTAAAAGTACGAATTTTGAAAAATCACTCTACTTTACATATCTACGCAATTAGAGGGATGTACATTCCAAATTGCATGTTTCTAGCTTTTGTCGTATCATTGGTACCATTTTTATCCCTTTTTGTATCATATCGCCCGCTAAAACTTTTATTTACTTTTTGGTGCTTTCACGCTACAAGAGGAATGTACGCAACAAATTTCAAGTGCATATAAGCAGAAATTTTCAAAAAAGTTGCTTAAATAATCTAAATATTAGGGGTAAATTCAGTCCTTGTTAGGGAAAATTTTTTCCCTCTTGGCCGATTTCGCCCACTTTCAATCCCAACCGACCTGCAACCATAATACACATTTAGCGTGTTTTCATCAGACAGACGGACATGGCTAGATCGTCTTAGAATTTTACCACTACCCAGAATATATATAATTTATGAAGTCTCCGAATGACAAAGTGAATATACCCCCATCTTAAGGTGGAGGGTATAATTAAGCATGACCCGACAAAATGTAAAATCATCCAAAAATTGGCCTAATGAAAAAATAAAAATAAAAAAATAATATGAAAAACCGGCAAAAAACAATGATGTGTCCCAAATCAAAAAAAATAGTCTTTATTTGTAATTATCGCGAATTTTATATTAAAAAATAATAAAAATTTAATATTATTTTTTCATATTATATTAGGGTGATTTTGCATTTATCTTTGGGGGTGACATGAAAAATCGTCAATAAAAAAATAAATGAAAAATGGCCCAAATAAAAAAAATTTCCAAAAAAAGAAAAAAGACCCAAAAGAGTATTATGTCTAAAAATAAATGTAAAATCATTCAAAACTTGACTAATTTTTAATATGTAAAATCGGCAAAAATGGCAAAAAATAAAATAAAAATAACACAAAATGAAATTATGTCCAAAAATAAATTAAAAATGAGTTGGTAATTTTTAAAATGATAAATGATATTTCATATTGGATTTTTAGGTGATTTTTCATAAAGAAAAAAAAAACTCTCAAATGGCAAATTGAATATATAAAGACCCAATTTTTTTGGTGATTTTTCATATGATTTTTCACCAACACAAATGTCGCATATTCTTTAGGATGGGCCACGAAAATAAATTGCTGTGGTCACCACCCAAAAATGAAGATTGTTTTTTTAAATGATGATTTGCAAAATATTTCGTTTCCAGATCAAGCTATCTGTGAGCTAAACGCTCGTGAAAACACCTCTAAAAATCATGTTTTTCCCCTGTATTTTTTGTGTTGCATTCTTGTCCAAATTTTTTTCCGAATTTGTAAACACTTAGAAGCACTTTAAATAGAAATTGTAATTCTTGTCTTATAATAACTCGTTGTTCGTATTCTTAAACGTTTAGTTTGATTTTTTGCGTTTTTTTCAAAATGACAGCTAAAAAAGATGTTATGAAAAATAAATAGAAGAAATCAATACCTTTCGAATGATGTCTAAGTGATGAATATCGGGCAAAAAATGACTTCACTGACTCCATGCTTGTAAAATAATTTAATACAGGAGATGAACTTTCAGAGCCAACATTTTCTAACTCTTTTTGCAAAAAATGAGCGCTGCGGCGTCAATTTGCTGCCGATTTTCATAATTTTCATAATTTCGGAAAAGTTTTCAGTTGTCAATATGAAAAAACGCAAAAACTACTATAAACGTCCAATAATTCCACCAATAAGTTACTCTAAGACAAGAATCAAAATTTATATTTAAAGTGCATCCAAGGTTCTAATAATTCAGAAAAAAAAATTGGCCAAAAATGCAACGTAAAAAAATTACACGGGAAAAACTGTTAAACGGGAATCAACGTTAAATTAAAACCAATATATCTTTCATATTTGGAATATGTTATATTTTGGTATATGATAAACCCCATTAAGCGTACTAAATATGGCGTATTTTACCGCACCTCTTCTAGTGCCTCCCACACAAATCACCCTAATATACGTTATCACCCTAATAAGCTTTGGTTAAAATAAAACTGATATAACTTCCATACGGATTGTCGAAATCGGTTGCAACTTTATATTTGAAAATGGTTTTGTAATCACTTCAAGTTTGTAAAATATTTATTTTGTTCCTTCTAGTACCTTCCACACAATTTCCTATCCTTGCTAAAATCCTTTTTAATTTCTTAATCCTTTTTAAACTTCAGGGATTACATTATGACTTGATATTTGATCATGTTTTTTTACAATTGAAGCTGGCACTGGGAATAGAAAATATTCCCAACATCACACTATACTATTGAAGAGTTAACAATTAACAGTATCGCAAAAGATATTTATGATGTACTGGGGTGTGTTGATTTTAGACAATTTTTGATTTTCAAAAACGTGTACTTAAGAAAGTGCTTCTTTGCCATTTTTATTTTTGTGATAAGATTTAGTTTAACTCGGTAAATCGTCAGAAGAAAAATCGATTTAAAAAAACACGTTTTTTTCATTTTTTCACCGATTGCTACTGAACCACTGCTTCTACGAGAAAGAAACATTTGTAACATTTGAAGCCCTCATATTTACCTTAAATTTAAGGTAATTATGAAATTTAATTACCTTAAATTTAATGTATTAGTCGCCTCAATCGCTTATACTTCAAAAATAATTAGGTTACCTTTGACGATAACTGTAATTAAGCCCGATATTACTCGGCTCGATCGGGCTTATACTTCGACGATAATTGTATTTAAAAAATATTTTTTAAAATTTCAAAAACGTTTAGCTTGAAAAACTGTGGTATGCTTTGCCATTCTCCGATATAATTTTATTTTTGTGATAAAATTTAGTTTAGCGCGATAATCATCAAAAGAAAAACGATTTTTTTTTTTCGATTTAAAAAACACCTTTTTAATTTTTTAACGATTTTCAACACTTATAGCCCTGATATTTACCTTAAATTTAAGGTATTACTTCAAAGAATATTGTTGGCTTTAATTATTTTTTTTTTATTAAAATTATTACAATTATCGGCGAAGGCACCATTATTATTGAAGTATAAGCCCTAATCTAGCCGAGTAATAACATTAATTTAAATTCAAAATTATCTTTCACGTAGAAACAGTGGTTTTCTGAACCGATTTGGCTCAATTCACTCGCCTTAGTATTGTCTACCTTCCATCGTACGGTTTTTCGATTTAAGGTTCTGTTAAAAAGTTTGCATTTTTTTGCCCAAAATGTTAATGAAAACTCGTGTTTTTTTCAAACAACTGTCTTTTTTACAAAAATAAAAAACCCTACAATGGACGATAACCATAAATAACATTCCTGAATAAGAAAAACTTTGTCTGAATTTTTCAAAAGATGCTTAACGAAGGAAACATGCACACGGCCAATATCTCGGCCATTTTTTAACTTTTCCAATTTTTTCCTTTTTTAATATTGTCCAAATTGTGCTCTATATATTTACAATAAATAATAATTTCCTAAATTTTATAATTGCCCCACAATAAAAAATCCTTTTAATGTCTGTTTTTGGGCTGTCAGGGTGGTGCTTGGATCACCCTCGCTAAGTTGGAAACTACTTTGAGAATTTTCCGTTCCATGGTGTAGCATACTTAGGGGATTTGCAAAATGTTGTCAGTAGGATGCAGTAAATGATAAGACCACTGTCAGGATACCTGTGATGTCAATATACCAAACAAAGCAAGTAATTTAAAATACCTATGCCAATAAATGCTTCAACGTATAATTTAAGCAGCTACACCTTCACCTTACCGATTCCCTCTGTTTTGTCAACCAAATATATTTATATTTATTTAATGTTATTCAATTTGGATTTTCATATTTCCTCAAACATTTGTCCTTGTGCTTAACATTGGAAACCACGGCCAACATTCCCCTTTTGTTATTTCTTTTACGAAATCGGGCCAATATAAAAACGCCTTCTTTACTCGTTTTAGCTGGTTCTATGCCAAGGCAAAATTTACTGCTTACTTGCTTAGACATTTTCTGTTTTGAATAGAATACGCCCACTGTAGCATGCTTCTGGGGATGAGATTAAAAGCAGCATTTAAGTCGCCAGTAATAAATAAAGTTACCACATACACACACACTCAATATATATTTTGTAATTTCCCACATCCCACGTCTAGTTTACAAAAGGCTTTTTATGTTTTGAGTTTTGTGACATGAAAAGCTTGCCGCAGGCCTTTCACTTCCCCCTCCCAATTCCATGCCCTTCATAGGCCTTGCTTTAACTTCCTTCAACCACATACTCCACTCCTGCTCCTTCATTGCAGCCTTTTGTACGAGCGAATATAGTTACTTGTTGATCACATTTATCATTTATTACACAACCCCTTCGATGGTCTACTTTGAAATTTCCACACATAACAGATGAGATGTGTATGTGTGACATACTTTTTGGGGGACTTAGGGTTCGTTTTGGCAAAAGTATTTGTGGCCCACACACAAGATGACAAATTATGTTAAATTTTATATATAATTTGTGCTGGCCCTGGCAAGTTTTATTTGCCAATTTATTATTTATTTCATTTTGGCCTCTTTGTTGGCGGAATCCAATACGACACCATTACTTTGTCGCTTGATGTCAACAAAGGCACGAAAACTTGTTGCTCCCACAGTTTTGGTTCGAGTAAATTCAAGTGCTTTCAAGCTTTAAGAATGTGGCATATTTTTAGGCTTTCACTATTCAAATGTGTATCGATTTGTTTAGAAACTAACCTCAGGTGATTCCACCTCCCCAACCAGGGGATTTCATGCAAATTGTGTTACAATTTTTATATATTTATACATTGTATGAGGTTATGTGGTTACTTTAGTATAAATTCACACAATCTGTCACTTCCACTGCTTCTCCTCCTCCTTCTACTCCTTTTCAGAGCTTGGAAAAGTAAAAGGGGAGTAGTGTTCCATGCCTATTATTACCAATATGAGAAAACTGTAACATACTTTTAGCTGTTCATAAATCGAAAAGTGTTGCCTACACTAAGGCGTCATATTGCAAATAATCTTTAATTTCCCACCATCTACACAAAATATGATCGCATTGTCTGTTTTGTATTGTTACGAGTGACTGATATTCTTCGAAAATGTTGAACGCTGCTGCTTCAAGCATGTATTTGAATAACATAAGAATTGCATGCCCGACCACCACCAACGAGGCACTTGCGGGATTCTTTGATATTCGGAGGAAATTGTATAGACTACTTCAAGGCCGCATCAGGGAGTGGAGTTGATATTCAGCCCACAAATGTCAAGGATTTGACTGACAAGAGGCAGTATTGCCTACGCATGGGTTGTTTGTAGGAAATCACGGTTAACTCGTCTTACCTGGAATGTAATGTTGTGGCTTTGCTTTAGATTATTTTTATCCTCGTTAAACTCCAGCATTAAACTGCCAATTTTATTTTAAGTTCTGTGATAGGTCTTTTCGGAATTTTCTAGTTCTTAGAAATTTATGGTCAGCATTTAAGAGATAAACTAAAAATATCGACACGTGCAAAATATTAAAAATGTAAGGAAAGGCTAAAGTCGGTCGAGGCCGACTATATGATACCCTAGACTTTCTTCTCCACTACATTTCAGTTCAGTGAAAATGTGAATGACATTTGAATGCGAATTACATATAAATCTGAACCGATCTCATCCAATTTTACCATAGATGTTTCTAGTGTAAATATAAGATGTGCTGCCGAATTTGAAGAAAATCACTTAAAATAAAAATAAAAATTATTTTCATTTTTATTTTCATTTTTATTTTTACTTTTACTTTTATTTTTATTTTTATTTTTATTTTTATTTTTATTTTTATTTTTATTTTTATTTTTATTTTTATTTTTATTTTTATTTTTATTTTTATTTTTATTTTTATTTTTATTTTTATTTTTATTTTTATTTTTATTTTTATTTTTATTTTTATTTTTATTTTTATTTTTATTTTTATTTTTATTTTTATTTTTATTTTTATTTTTATTTTTATTTTTATTTTTATTTTTATTTTTATTTTTATTTTTATTTTTATTTTTATTTTTATTTTTATTTTTATTTTTATTTTTATTTTTATTTTTATTTTTATTTTTATTTTTATTTTTATTTTTATTTTTATTTTTATTTTTATTTTTATTTTTATTTTTATTTTTATTTTTATTTTTATTTTTATTTTTATTTTTATTTTTATTTTTATTTTTATTTTTATTTTTATTTTTATTTTTATTTTTATTTTTATTTTTATTTTTATTTTTATTTTTATTTTTATTTTTATTTTTATTTTTATTTTTATTTTTATTTTTATTTTTATTTTTATTTTTATTTTTATTTTTATTTTTATTTTTATTTTTATTTTTATTTTTATTTTTATTTTTATTTTTATTTTTATTTTTATTTTTATTTTTATTTTTATTTTTATTTTTATTTTTATTTTTATTTTTATTTTTATTTTTATTTTTATTTTTATTTTTATTTTTATTTTTATTTTTATTTTTATTTTTATTTTTATTTTTATTTTTATTTTTATTTTTATTTTTATTTTTATTTTTATTTTTATTTTTATTTTTATTTTTATTTTTATTTTTATTTTTATTTTTATTTTTATTTTTATTTTTATTTTTATTTTTATTTTTATTTTTATTTTTATTTTTATTTTTATTTTTATTTTTATTTTTATTTTTATTTTTATTTTTATTTTTATTTTTATTTTTATTTTTATTTTTATTTTTATTTTTATTTTTATTTTTATTTTTATTTTTATTTTTATTTTTATTTTTATTTTTATTTTTATTTTTATTTTTATTTTTATTTTTATTTTTATTTTTATTTTTATTTTTATTTTTATTTTTATTTTTATTTTTATTTTTATTTTTATTTTTATTTTTATTTTTATTTTTATTTTTATTTTTATTTTTATTTTTATTTTTATTTTTATTTTTATTTTTATTTTTATTTTTATTTTTATTTTTATTTTTATTTTTATTTTTATTTTTATTTTTATTTTTATTTTTATTTTTATTTTTATTTTTATTTTTATTTTTATTTTTATTTTTATTTTTATTTTTATTTTTATTTTTATTTTTATTTTTATTTTTATTTTTATTTTTATTTTTATTTTTATTTTTATTTTTATTTTTATTTTTATTTTTATTTTTATTTTTATTTTTATTTTTATTTTTATTTTTATTTTTATTTTTATTTTTATTTTTATTTTTATTTTTATTTTTATTTTTATTTTTATTTTTATTTTTATTTTTATTTTTATTTTTATTTTTATTTTTATTTTTATTTTTATTTTTATTTTTATTTTTATTTTTATTTTTATTTTTATTTTTATTTTTATTTTTATTTTTATTTTTATTTTTATTTTTATTTTTATTTTTATTTTTATTTTTATTTTTATTTTTATTTTTATTTTTATTTTTATTTTTATTTTTATTTTTATTTTTATTTTTATTTTTATTTTTATTTTTATTTTTATTTTTATTTTTATTTTTATTTTTATTTTCAGCTTTATGTTTGAAATTTGCAAGACGCTATATGTTGACGAAAAATTGGGAAATTTTAAAAACTTACTTCCAAAGTAGTGAGTCTTTAACGCAAACTGTAAGAAATGTACGTGTTTTCAGATGAAGCTCATTTTCATCTCGGTGGCTATGTCAATAAGCAAAATTGCCGCATATGGGGTTCAGGAAACACACACGTGACTTTTGAGAAGCCAATACATCCACAACGAACCACAGTTTGGTGTGGATTTTGGGCTGGCGGCATCATTGGGCTATGTATTGAAAAATTGGGTTGATCGGATGAGGCACTGTCGTGGTAGTCATATGAATGATATTATGTTCCATTATTAAATGACAAATTACAACCTTTCCAATAAAACCACAAATTTTAAAAAATAATCAGTACTTTTTTATAGCCGATTTAAAATATAACATGGTCCTCCCTACAATTTCAAATTTATATAGTAAAACTAAAATAGTGCTGAAACAACCAATAAAATATTATTTTTTAATATTTCCCGTATTCCCGGGAAATTAAAAATTTTTTCCCCGGAAATTCCCAAACCCTAATCTATTTTCAACCCTTAAGGTAACATCCATACATTTTTTATTTTTTATGAAAGCAAGGCCCAAAACTTACACGCAATAGTGTATCCAAATCGAATTCCTAAAAATAGAACACTATCCCACCCCTACTACACATGTTCAAAATATTTGGAAAAAAAAGATTTAATGTTCTTCTCAAATATTTCCCGAATTCCTATAAAATATCTTCAAAGTGTTATTAAATATTTTTAAGTATTGCTATCACAGATGTCGTACAAAAAGGTTTGATTTTTTTTGCATCACTAAATATTTGTGAGTATGCCTACCGAAGATATATTTCATATGTTTGCCATTCGAACTTCCTCTATCAGTCTGGCGTAAAGGATTCCAAACTATCTTCATTCGCAGGACTTTATTTCTTTCTTTAGATTCCTTTAAAGTTTGTTGCATACTTTTGGGCTTTATCATAAATTAGAAATTCTTGCGTGACTACCACCCACTCCAACAATTAAATAATTATATTGAAGCCTTGTTGTTTATAAGATTTTACTGTGTTCCATTTACATATGGAGATTTTGAAAGGAAATCCCATTTCCCTATAAACCCTAAAAGCAGTGTGGCGCGGCCAACTATTGTTATTGTATGGCCAGAAAATAAACACAACTTCCAATTAATTCTTGGCCCAGCTTACGCAGTTCCTTGGTTGTAAAGAGTGATTTTTTTGAGGTTAGGATTTTCATGCATTAGTATTTGACAGATCACGTGGGATTTCAGACATGGTGTCAAAGAGAAAGATGCTCAGTATGCTTTGACATTTCATCATGAATCGTCTTACAAACGAACAACGCTTGCAAATTATTGAATTTTATTATCAAAATGCGTGCTCTGTTAAGAAAGTTCATTGCGCGCTTCCATTTTATGGTCAGTTTAATCGACCCACTGAAGCGGCTATTCGGGCTATTGTGACTAAATTTCGCACCAAATTTACATTGTTGGACATTAAACCACCAACACGCTTACGTAGAGTGCGAACTGAAGAAAATATCGCAGCTGTATCGGCCAGTGTTAATGATGACCACAAATTTTCGATTCGTCGCCGTTCGCACCAATTGGGTCTCTGTTACTCAAAAACGTGGAAATGCCAAAATTGGACTAAGCGGATGGACCACCTAAGACGCAGCCGCGGTCAACATTTAAATGAAATTATCTTCAAAAAGTAAATGTCATGGACCAATCTAACGTTTCAAATAAAGAACCGATGAGATTTTGCAAATTTTATGCGTTTTTCTTTTAAAAAAAGTTATCAAGCTCTTAAAAAATCACCCTTTATTTTGTGTAAGGCTGGTGTGGTCGGTGGAGAGTAGTGTAGTATTTAATTATTGTTTTTATTGCAACTTTCATTAAGGCTTATGGCTATATGATACACATTCTCTCTAGGAACATGCAAGTTTAGATTAGTTGAGAATTCTTAGTTAAAGAGAAAGCTGTGATGTCTCTCAGAATCTATTTTGGATATTTCCTAGAAATCAGTTACGGAAATTGTTATTGTTGTTATTGTTCACACCCAAGATTAATTAAAAATTTAATTACTATCTTTAAAGGGATTAAAAGACAATGGCTCACCCTTTGAAATGTGATTTTCTCTAAAATACTTTGCAGTTCAATTGTGTAGCATACTTTGGGGATTTGGAGTAGATGGCAAAGTGTTGCCTTTAAGCCAGCTAGCCAAGCAGAAGTACAGGGAAAGTAAATAATTAAAAACACTATTGGCATTACAAATATACCAAATAAATCCCCAGAAAAGTATTATAAGAAAGTAATTTTAAAACTGTGTAAAAAAATTCCAAAGGAAAGTATTACACGGAAGTAATATTAAATCCCTGAGCCGCTGAACGCTTAAGCATTTATTTAAGCAGCATCCCAACACCAACCAAATATACATATATTTTTTGTTATTCATTTTCTCTAAAATGTCCAATGGCCACCCCCTTCCTCAAACAAACCAAAATTTGGTGGCATTCATTTGGGGTTTTTGTTGAGAAATTACAAAGTGTTGCCTACCCACAGGGCGCCAACTTAAAGTATAACTTGTAATTTACCTCTGTCTAATGTCTACTTTGAAGAAGAAAACCCCAACGAAAATAAATCCTCTTTTCACATTTAACATAATTTGTGGTTGAGTTACCGTGTTGTGCGGGGGAAACACAGGGTTTGCGGCTGCTTCCGTCAATTTCAAATTTGTTCTTAAGACTTAAGGTTTTTTCCATTCTGTTTTGTTTTTTCTGGCGCCTTTTTTCGTTTCCACGTCTTCGTGGCACGCTTTAATATGGCAAGACAACAAGAAACAATTGCACGAAAGTATGTAAATATCAGCATTTTAACATGAATATATTTTGCATAATTTTAAAAAGATAATAAAATGAAAACAGGCAATTTTAAATGGAGAGTAAAACAACAACACGACAAGAAAAACAGCGGAAAAATTTTCATGAAATGAAAGAAAATTCTAAAGGTCATGAAAACGAAACGAAAAAAGAAATGAAAAACGCCAGCCCCCAAAAAAAGTTTAATCAGCAAATTGTGAATGTTGTAAAGTCATTTGGGGAGCACTCAACGAACTTCTTCGAAGGAACGAAAAACAGTCGGTTTAATGAACAACTAACAAATCGCTCAGGACTTGCCGTTGATTATGCTGTCGTTGGCTAATCTCAAATTTAAAGAAATTCCCATGAAATGCCACCAGAATTTGGGGTTGCTCTGTGAAACCAGCTGCTATTTCCAAATAAAATCAATATTTTGTTAAACAAAAAATAAATTTCTCTCTGCCTTTAGGCAACAGCTTAAAAGTATGCTATTGATTGGAAACGAAATAAAAGTTTTTGTTTCCTAGTACTTACTTTAGTAATCTCCTTGCCTAAATTGTGCTCGTTAAGCTAAATTCCAGTTAATCGCAACTGTCTAAAAGTATGCTTGGGAAGAGGGTCAATTTTCTGCAACGTAAAGTGCTTTGCTACATGCAACACTTTCACTTTTGCTCGACAGCCTTGAAGTATGCTATAATTAAAAAATACTTCTTGGTTGCTTTTCAGAAGTTGTCATTCAACCAAACGCCTTATTAAAAAAACAAAAGCAGGCTTTTTTGGACATTTTGTCGGCGTTGCAAAAAAAATTCAAACCAATTATATTCGTGGGATGGAGACTGCTACAGAAATATTTAACAGATAATATTGAGACAATGACAAAGGACACTTTAAACTATAGTGTACTGTTTCAATTATTTGTGTATCAGATTCATGATTTTATGAAGCGATTTGTTATTATATAAATTAATAACTAAGGCATTTATATTGTCATGTGGTAACAATTATGTCTATTAACTCAAACTTCCCGAAAGAATATTTGCAAAAGAACGATGAGTTTCAAATTGTAACAAAACAAATTGTAACGACAGTCCATATATTACTCTTAAACCGAATGATATACGTCTGAAACTGTAGACAAACTGGAGTTAATTGCCGGTTATAGTTTTTAATATCCTCATCCTGAACTACAAAGTTCGAAAGTATACAATTTTTCACAAATTATTTTAAATACTTATTCACACTGTATGATGCCGTTATAAGTGTCAAACGAAAGAGAAGGATATCAGTTAAAAATACTTCAAATGGTATGCTCCTAGCGGTGTTAGTTTAGCATTAACAGCCATTTCAAGTTCCCCCATATAAAGTAAAATAAGGATAAACTAAGGAGGAAAATTGAAATGGTTGCCAATGCTAAACTAATAAAGATAGAAGCATGAAATTTGAAGTATTTCTAACAGATATTCTCCTCTTTTATTTGACACATACATCAGTATCGCAGGGCACGAATAAGTATTTAAAATAATTTTTGATAAATTGTATCTTCTGGAAATGGGCGACTGGATGAGGAAATGCAAAACTAAACTTCATTTTCCCTACAGTTTCAGACCTTTATCATTCAGGTGTAATGACCTTTTTTAAATATTTTCCTACGGATTTATAGTTTCTGCTGTATTTTGATTTTCTAAACTCGATATTAATTTTTATAATGGATCCATTTAGAAAAATTGTTTACTAATATTCTAATTTGCGCCGAAGGTACCTTTAATATGTTACTCTCATTTTGGCAACATAAGTCCGATAAAGGACATATATACATCCAATTAAAGTTATTTATGCTAGCATAAAACACTTTCACACAGAAATATTGATTTAGGAAGAGTCTCCAAAAAAATAGAAAAAAATATTTTTCCATGAAAAAAAAATCTTAATTTGCTGACCCGAAAAAAATACTATAAAAAATCAGAAAATAAAATGTAGTTATGCTGTCTACAAATTTTATATAAAACACTTTCACACAAAAATATTGATTTAGGAATAGTCTCCAAAAAATTAGAAAAAATTATTTTTCCATGAAAAAAATCTTTATTTGCTGACACGAAAAAAATATACTATAAAAAATCAGAAAATTAAATGTATTATTTTTTCCTGAAAAAATCTTTATTTGCTGGCACAAAAAAAAATCAGAAACATTATTTTCTTTGATTTTTTATTAACTAACATTGTGACGATGAAAATATTGTCTATATGTAAAAGATCTATGGATAAATGTAGAAGTTATAACACACTTTTAGATGAAAAAGGATTAAAAAAATCATGATTTTCTAAATTTGTGGTTAAATAGCGTTTTGTAAATTAAAAAATAAATAATTCAGTTTCATTTTATAATAACAGTGTGTGTATTGAGGCGGATTCAGAAAATCTTCATACAAAATTTGCATTGAATTTTTTTTTTATAAATAAATTTACTAAAATCCAAATTTTCGTCGAAGGTTTTTACTTTAATTTTGGAAATATAGGCCCAATTACACCCGCACATGTGGCCAATTAAAGGCAATAATGATGGCTACAAACGTTGTGAATTTCATTTTGACATAGAAACAATGGTTCAGGAAAGTCTCCAAAAAATTGAGAAAAAAAATTTTTTCGAAATAAAAAAAAAAAATATTTTTTTGCCTGCGCGAAAAATCTTAGAAAGAGAAAAAATTGGGAAAAATATTTTTTTTATTATTTTTAAAAGTTAACATTCTAACTCATAAAATAATGATTATATGTTGAAGATCTATGGATAAATGTAGAAAAGAGAAAAAATTGATTTTTTTCGAAAAAAAATATGTTTTTGTTGGCTCGGAAAAAATCATAAAAAATAGAAAAAATCGGAAGAAATAGTTTGTTTCTATTTTTAAAAGCTAACTTTCTAACGCATAAAATAATGTCTACATTTTAAAGATCTATGGATCGTTGTAGAAATTATGGCCCCTTTGTAGACACAAAGGAATTAAAAAAATCAGGATTCAATTTGTGATTAAATAGTGCATTAAATTATGTAAAAGAATATTTTATTGTATTTTATATTAGTTGGGATCCTAATGAAGAAACAAGGCCTAGTTGAAGAAAATTTACAGATAAATGTAGAAGATATGACTCTTCTTGTAGAAATACATGTCGCATGACTAGATTTTTTTGAAAATTCTCTAATTCTACAATAAGGGTATGAGCGCCCCGGTAGTCGAGTTGGTAGCGTGCTCGGCTATCAGCGTGGGGGTCGTGGGTTCGATTCCCACCAGAGGCTCTGGTCTGTCGCTGCAATAACTAGCTACAATGGTCTTAGTCACCCCGGCTCAATCCCTGGACCCAAAATTAAAATATAAATTTACTTTGTATTGTAATTCATAATAAATAAAAAAATAAAAAAAATAATACAATAAGGGTCATAACATCTACATTTATACACAGCTTTTATTCAACTAGTCCTCGTTTTCTCCGCTAAGACCACAGGTATTACAAAAACTATAACTAATTATTCTTTTATTTAATTAACAAAGAGCCCTTTTGCGCTATTTAACCATATATTTCACGACTTTTTAAAAGATTCTTTTGCGTCTACAAAGGGGGCCATACTTTCTAAATCGATCCATAGCTCTTTAAAATGTAGACATTATTTTATGCGTTAGAAAGTTAGCATTTAAAAATAGAAACAAAAAATTTTTCCGATTTTTTTTTTCTTTTTTATGATTTTTTCCGTGCCAGCAAAAACATATTTTTTTCGAAAAAATCAATTTTTTCTCAAAGAGGGCCATGACTTCTAAATTTTTTCATAGAACTATTACATGTAGGCATAGTGTTTTTTTAAATTTTATTTTTTTTCGTTTTAAACTGGGATATTGTCCTGGCTCAAGACCATTTTGCTTCTATATTTAATAGAATGCGAATTCATTTACAAATGGCATGGTGATATTTATTACTTGGCTGTACACTACCACTATCATGATTTCCGACCTGTGAAAGTCTTCGTCAGGTGGCTTCGCAGCGACCTTTCAACAATTGTTGAAAGGTCGCTGCGAAGCTAAGACCAAAAAAGACAAACCAAAAAAAAACTAAAAAAAAATAATTTTTTCTCAATTTGTTGGAGACATTTCATGACCATTGTTTCTATCCCAAAATTAAATTCACAACATTTGTCGCCATCATTATTATATTTAATTTGATGTATCAGCGGGTGTAATCGGTCCTATATTTCCGGGTACACATATTAAAGGTACATTAGATGAAAATCGGAATTTTAGTATTTCTTTAATAAAAAATATCCATAAAAAAATTTTGTTTAAATTTTATGACTAGCAGCCTCAATGCAAAAAAAAAAATTCTATTTTGTATGTTTTTTTTTCGAAAAAAAATTATTTTTTCTCAAGTTTCTGGAGATCATTGCTTCTAAAGGATGATTTTTTAAAAGCTATAGGAAAGTCTTTCAAAAAAAAAACACATAAAATTCAGAAAAATACATGAAATCTTTATTTGAATCGATAGTACGGTCCATATAATTTAATGTTTGAAGATTATTTCATGCAAATGTTGACCTTGACTGCGCCTTAAATGGTCCATCCGCTTAGTCCAATTTTGGCATTTCCACGTTTTTGAGTAACAGAGGCCCAATTGCTGTGAACGGCAACGAATTGATAATTGATGGTCATCATTAACACTGGCCGATACAGCTGCGATATTTTCTTCAGTTCGCACTCTACGTAAGCGTGTTGGTGGTTTAATGTCCAACAATGTAAATTTGGTGCGAAATTTAGTCACAATAGCCCGAATAGCCGCTTCAGTGGGTCGATTAAACTGACCATAAAATGGAAGCGCGCGATGAACTTTCTTAACAGAGCACGCATTTTGATAATAAAATTCAATAATTTGCAAGCGTTGTTCGTTTGTAAGACGATTCATGGTTAAATTATAGACCAAACTGAAGATGTTTGACAGTGAAACAAAACACGAAACGTGCGTCAGCTGTTTAAACCAGTGTTGCCAAAAAGATAATAGCTAAAAAATCACCCTTTATATCAAAATGAAAGTCACAATATTTGTAGCTAATATTACCTTTAATTGGAAATATAAGAAGGTGTGATCGGATATTTACTCAAAGAAAATCGGAATTTTAGTATTTTTTTTTATAAAAAATACACATAAAAATATCAGGGTTGATTTTATAACTCATTATATTATCCAAAAATCAGAATTTTAGTAATTATTTTATAAAAATAATTGTTTGTAAAAAATTGTTATTTTAGCCATCATTATTACCTTTAATTTGACATATAAGCGAGTGTAATCGGGCCTATATTTCCAAAATGCGAGTTTAAATATTATAGGTACCTTCGATGAAAATCAGAATTTTAGTATATCTTTTATATTTCTTTATAAAAAAATTAACCATAAAAAATTCAGTGTTGATATTATGACTCAGTACCTTCGTATTTTTTTAGTATTTTTTTTTTATAAAAAAAATTGGCCATAAAAAATGTTGAGTGCTTATCAGTGCCTTTGACGAAAATCGGAATTTTAAAATTTTTTATATATTTTTTTAAATTATCCATAAAAATTTTAATGATTTTATGGCCCAGTATGCCTCAATGCACACCAAAAATAAATATTTAGGTCTTGTAACTTCGGCGAAAATCGGAACTTTTGTTTTTTTTTTTATAAATTATCCATAAAAAATCATTTTTATAAAAAACATCCATAAAAAATAATAGTGTTGATTTTTTATGGTCTCGGATACATATTTTTTATATTTTTTTAACGAGTTTTAAAATTTGTCTGATATTTGTTCCAATCAATGAAATTTAATTAATCAACAATATATTTCATATCTTTTATCATCGTCAATCGATCTATTTTGTGAACTGTGAATTGTACTGACACTATTCAGAATATATACATATTTTGTTGTTTCTAGGAGTTTCAAACGGTATAAGAAAATTAATAACACCTCATGCTATGAGGGAGGGTATAAAACCCTATAAGAGAATTATTTTGCAGCAACACAACTTGTTCGATTTATTTTGCTTACACACATATACGTATTTATATATAGAACAATCGACTTGGTTTGGTATTTCCAAACCTAAAAGGATTCCTGCAGACTTAAATTTCTCAATTACAATGGGCTTACAATTTTCCAGGGAAGTGGAAACAATTACTGTCTTAAAAATAAATATAATTCAACTTCGGCAGCTCCTGGGTCTTGTTGTGTTGTTGTTAGAATTTTGTAATTCAACTCATTTCTACTTGCAGCTACAGCCTGAAAGTATGCTATGAATAACCTTAATTTTTAAGCAAAACATTTTTTTAATCAATTTTATTTCTTTATAAATTTTTAAAAATTTCGTTGCACTTTAAATGCTGGAATTCGGTCATTCTTTTCAATCGTAACAGCCTAAAAGTAGTCAAAATCACTACCCACTTTTTGTTTTCATCGCCCCAAAAGTATACTTTATATTTTTGTAGGTTTCGGGTATAATCGCTTATCCCAAAAAACTAAATGTTCACGAGAGCATTTGCATATCTTATTTAGTTTCTTTGGTGTAGAAAAAAGGCTGTGAAAAAATTATCTAGAGCCAGGAGTGAGAAATAAAACAAAAAAAATAATAAAAATAATGCTTTTGCCTAGAAATCACAAAACCGAGATATTTCGAGTTAAACAAATATTACAGAAAACCCTAGATTGGTTGTTCACTCATTACAAAGAATTTGTTTAGCGAGCGACCTTTATTTTAAAGCAGTATAAATTCTGTTGTTCAGTATTGTTAAACAGAATTATTGTTCTCCAGAATTCTAAAAATATGGCCTACGTTCAAGGCATATGTCATACATGAAGCATACCTTTGGGATTTTAAGGTTTCACTTTTGAGTTGTTGGCGTTTGTCTTGTTATTAAGGCAAATCACTTCAAACAAATAAATTGCAAACAACCACATGTTTTAAAAATATCGACTTTGTTTATATTTTCCTCTTCTATTATTAGAATTAAGCAGAATTAGCAGATTTTTTGAAGTGGTTTGTTATTGATTTTATTATTGTTCAACAATAAACAAGTCCGAATTTATACTGAAGGAGTGAGGATGAAATTGAATTTAATCGGTTAAGATTTTCAGCATTTTTTTTGTTAAAAAAAAGAAACTTTCGGTTAGTCACTTTTATATTATATCGAACTCAATTTTATGCTATTGGCCCTTAGCAAACAAACTGCCAAGGCCAACCCAAAGTTATTCATATTCCTTTTAGTAAAGCATACCTTTAGGGGCATTATTTTCTCTGGTAAACACATACTTGTATTCATTTGTAATATTCATATAAATGTTTTCGAAAAGGACACAACAAATAAAATTAAACTTATTCATTTGTACCTCAATAACAAATTTATTATAGCCCTAAAAGTATGCATTGCAATATACACCTGATCCAATCAGTCTATAAGTTTACAGGAAAGAATTTACAGAATTGATTTTTTAATTGACAAAAAACGATAAAAAATTGTCTCCTGATTTTTGGTACTTGTTGAGCTGGTATATTAAGCTTTAGATATTTATTTTGTGATAAGAGCTAGCTACCAACGATTAACAGATACAAAGAATTTTATCTGAGGTTTCAAAATCGTAAAACATAAAACATATGGACGTTAGGTGTGGAATAGAGCACGACTTTTCGATTTCGATATGCTGGAATCCCCAATTTTGTGAGGATCAGAAAAATTCATGAGCAAAAAAATTATGGTGGTAGTGTGAGTGAAAGTCAAAGCTCGTCGGGGTCAAATGTCGATGAAAAGGGGTAAAAATACATAAAAATCCCAAAAAGCCCAAAAACTGTCTCGGAGTCGTCCACAGAAGAGTTAAACGTAAGACCGACCCCTCAAAAATTTTCCCTCCCTAACATTTTTTTCGATCGCACTTACCCTCTATCCCCTCTCCTTAATAGAGCTCGCATACAAAAATTAAATTTTACGACATTTTCTGTCACTGCTCTAACTGACCCACGGAGGCCGCTACTGGATTCAAATGTACGACCGGCCCCAATATTTTTGCAACCCCAGCATTTTCTCTGAACATGCCTACGCTCTGTCTTAAACCCTTAATGCAGTTAAGTTTTTTTATTTTTTAATATTTTTTATGAAAGAAAAGCCCAAAACTGCTTAGTAGTAGCCCCTAGCGAGGATACATGTAAAACTGACCCCTATTAATTTTCTTTCCCCAAACACACCTGTCCCCTTATCCCCGCTGCTTAAGGGGCCCAAATGGCCTCAGGCATGGAGGCCACTACTGGATTCAAATGTATGACCAACCCCCAATATTTTTTCAGCCCTCATATTTTCTCAGAACATACCTACCCTCCATCATCAACCCTTAAGGTGGCCCCCATACATTTTTTTTATTTTTTCATATTTTTTTATGAAAGAAAAAACCAAAACTGCCTAGCAGTAGCCCTTAGAGCGGAGGCATGTGAGACTGACTGTCATTTATTTTCCTTCTCCAACATTTTCCCCAAACACACCTGTCCCCTTTCCCCACTCCTTAAGGGGCCTCCCATACAAAAACTATATTTTTATAAAATTTGTCCCACTGCTTTTACTGCCCCAAGGAGGCCCTTAGTGGAGTAAAATGTATGACCAACCCCCAATATTTTTCAGCCCTCATATTTTCTCAGAACATACCTACACTCTATCTTCAACCATTAAGGTGGCTCCAATATATTTTTTTATTTTTTTATAATTTTTTATGATTGAAAGACTCAAAACTGCTTAGTAGTTGCCCCTAGAGGGGAGACATGTAAGACTGGCCCCTATTAATTTTCTTTCCCCAACATTTTCCTCAAACACACCTGTCCCCTATCCCCGCTCCTTAAGGGCGTTCCCATACAAAAACTATATTTTTATAAAATTTGCTATCATTGCTCTAACAAGGAGCCTCCTAGTGGAGTAAAATATATAACCAATATTTTCTCAGAATATACCTATCATCTATCTGCAACTTTTAAGGTGGTCCCCATACATATTTTTATTTTGTAATATTTTTTATGAAAAAAACACCCAAAATTTCTTAGCCGTAGTCCCTAGAGAGGAAACATGTAAGACAGATCCCCATTAATTTTCCCTCCCCAATATTTTCTCTAAACATGCCTAGCACCTAGCATTTCTCCTTAAAGGGGTTTCCTATTATTCTTATGGGGGATCCCATACAAAAACAATTTTTTTATAAAATTTTTTCCCACCCTCTAGGGGACTCAAATATACAAAATGTTACGGCACAGCACATTCTTAAAGTCATATATTAACGCAACGCCTCTTTCAGCAGCGTCTGTTACAAGATGTAATTTATTCAATATTTCTAGCACTTGTATGAAAATATTACACTGTGGGCCGTAGCTGATTGTCTAGCAGTTGTTCTATTAAAAATGAAATTTCCTAGATATCTTATTTTGATTAAAACAACAAATGCATTTTACGAGCCATAAGTTGATAAATAAGTCGCCTTACAAATCTTCATACCCTAGTCAATTCTTCTCCCCTCGAAGCCTCAAAAGATCATGATGATGAATTGGCCACACATGTTCGTTCTCCAGGGACAATCTATAGTAAAATTGGTATATACACCTTTTTAAATATTTTTATATAGTAATGACTAATTTAATTTATATTTTAATTTATATTTTACCTTGAAAAAATTATTAAAAATGTAGACCTAAATTTTTACTCATTTCTACCCGATAGGATATCATAGCATGTTACTATTTGACACTTTTTACTTGAAAATATTTACAATCAAATTAGTTACAAATTCAACAAACACAGCAAGATGATGGATTGCTTAGCCTTTCACCATCATTGGCGACAATCTCTAATCAAATTATTGTCCAAGTCCTGCATACATTAAGGCTCTATTCATGTTTGGTTGGACAACTTCCTCAACTCACCTCACCTTTCTCTGCGATTAATTTTAACGAACCAAATACTTGTCAACGACAGGCTTGTCAAAAATCCTGTCAGTCACAATCGGCTTTTGATCGGTCGCCTTCCCTCCACCACATAGCTCCATAGGTCTCAATGAGCATCAAGTTTTCCATATACAAACAAGCTTCAGTTCTTTCATCTTATCGCATATATACATATAACAACTTATTATTATTCTTTGTAGTACAGGACCGTACGTACGGAGTTGTTGTCAATTTGACTTTGAAATCAATATTGAAATAAATTCCAAAGAAAATTTCCATTTAGACGCCAAAGTCTCTGCACAACTGCCTGAACCAAGGAAGGAGAAAAAAACGTGCACAAAGTCTTTTGAAAGAAAAACAAAACCCTTCGTCGTGACACTGACGTGAGGAGCAGCGGGGAGGGAGAATTGATATCAACAGTGCTCGTCAAACATATATAGTTTTTATGTACAAGCAGCTGACAGTAATTTCTTTACGCTTTACCACCTGAAAGTATGCTTCATTTTTTATTTATTTCAATCATTCTCTGAGGACCGAACCACACAACACAGCCACACAACAATAAATTTACTTTATTCATTTTTCCATTCTCTCCTCTCACCACGAGCCATAAACGGTCGCAACAGCTGAAAGAGTGATAACAACAAAATGACACACACACACACATACATATGTATAGACAAAACGTTAGCTAAAATGCAAATAGATATAATTGATAAAATATATATTAATGAAGATTAAATGTACAACATTTTAGAACGTTAGAATGCAAATATATATAATTGATAAAATTTTGATGATAAATAATTTTGAAACATATTAGAACAGATTAAATAAATAATAATTTAAAATTTAAATTTTAATAATAAATAAATAATAATTTTAAATAAATCAAATTCCACGCATTTTTAGTTATTATCAATACTTTTATTGCAGCTATTGTACAATAGGGCATATCGACTTTTAGATGTCGATACGCTAGAATCCCTAGTTTTATGAGGTTCGGAAAAAATGTGTGGGGATCCCCTTAACGGTTGAAGATAGAGGCTAGGTACGTTCTGAGAAAATATTGGGGACAGTTAGAGTGGTGGGAGCAAATTTTATAAAAATAAGTTTTTGTATGGGAGCCCCATTAAGGAGTGGGGATAGGGAGTAAGTTTATTTGGAAAAAATGTTGGGGAGGGAAAATAATGGAAGTCGGTCTTACATTTAACCCAGCTAGGGGCGACTCCGGGGCAGGAAAAATCGTATGGGGGCCACCTTAAGGGTTGAAGATAGGAGGTAGATATGTACAGAGAAAATGCGGTGGTTGCAAAAATATTGGGGTCGGTCATACATTTGACTCCACTAGCGGACTCCTTGAGCCCGCAAGAGCGATGGGAACAAATTTTATAAAAATTTAATTTTTGTATGGGAGCCCGATTAAGGAGTGGAGATAGGGGGTATGTGTGTTCGAAAAAATGTCGGGGAGGTTAAATGAATGGGGGTCTGTCTTATATTTAACCGCTGTGGGGGACGACTCCCATGCAGTTTTGGGGCTTTATGTGCATTTTTACCCCTTTTCTCACACCTTTGACCACAATGAGCGCCCACCTAGAATCATTCCATCAGCCCCATTTTTTTGGCTCATTATTTTTTTCTGAATCTCTCAAAATAGAGTGTTCTAGCGTATCCAAATCGAACTCCTAAAATTCCCATGTACAATGTACATGTGTATTTGAAATTTTAAAGGCAGCTCTCAGCTCAATAGCTCAGTAGCGTATGATTAATATTATCTTTGAGAAACCATTTAATAACACTCATACGCTGTGTGGTCCATTTTGATATATCTCCATATTTCTTTTCTTCAGATTATAGACCCCAGAATAAAATTTATTATTTCTTTTCCTCGTTTCCTTATGAAAATGTTGCTTAAGTCCACTTGCATTTCAGCTGAGTTTATATTTATATATACATATATAAACACAATCCTAAGCCTACGCCATGGCGGATTAGACATAATTTTTCCGTTGCATACTTTTGGGATTCTGGCGTTGTTAAATCCCCAACGTTTCATGTGTTCATGATTGTGACATTGACATTTGAATGTGAAGCAAAACGGAAACAAAAATAAAAACCGAACATAACAGAATATGAAATTTACGGCAAGTGGCCATTGAATTACAACTAAAAGAAGATTTTTTACAATTTTACAAAATTTTCAGTTTAGTTTGTTAGTGGGAAATCGAATTACGGAACTATTCCAAATTTGATTGAATTTTAATATAAAAACCTTTCTAATTCAATGTCCATGGGCTGTAAGTCGACATAAATATATATATATATATATATCGTTCGTAAATATCTTAATTTAAACATAAAGCCATAAAGTTACTTTTGATATTCCAAAAAGAATGTTGGCGTAATTGTTGAAGGGCAGCCGGGGGGGAGGGAGAGCCAGATGGAGGAGCCAACAGAAAAAAAGTTACAATTGAGTGTTAATCAATAACAAGAAAGCTTTAATCGTGATTAGCAAGCAAAACGACTGTATAAGAGTTCTTTCGCATAAATTTGGCTACATTTGCTTATTTAAACAAACCCCACAAAAGTATGTAAATATGCTGTGAGTTTTGGGGCATTTTTCATTTACCCCCAAAAGTATGTGGCCAAAGGTTATAATTAATATTGTTTCATGATATTTTTAGAAAATATAGCAAAAAATATATAAAAATAAAATAATCACCAAAAATGTTAGGCCACCCTCCTCCAACAATATTTATTGAGGTTTTGGTGGTAGGTCATCACTTGTTTACATTGAAATCCATTTAAAAATAAATCCATATCAACAGGAAGGAAATGCTTTAATTTGTTGTTCTACCAAAAATGTGTGTCCTTTTTTTGTTCGGGTCCTTGTTGAGCAGCAGTGACAGCCTTCAATACAAATTTATGTTACACAAAAGTGTTGTTGGCACTCGGATGGACACACACACAAACAAACATACATTAAGGTGGTTGGCTGGCTATAAGGGGATGTAGCAAGGCATAGTGGCAAATATTTGGAATTTTAAATAACCCAACATTTAAGAAATTGTACCACAAAATGTTTAATGACATCATTAACCAAGGGGCGAGAGGGTAAAGTAAACAACATGGCTATTAAATAAATTATTTTGGACAAGACCACTAATGTTGTTTTTGGCCGAAATAAGGCCAACAAACATCCCACTGTATGTTTTTAGATGAGCAAAAAATAAATTTAGCTTTGATTTAGGGAGCATCCTTTAAATTCTTCAGATTATATTATCCATACTTTCAGTGCAGCTATTGTACAATGTCCAAATGTGAAAATGATTGAAAATCTCACAAGATAGTCCAGTAGCGTATAATTAATATTATCTTTCAGAAAACCATTTAGTGGCAGCTCTCTTGTGAAATAGTTCAGAAGCGTATGATTAATATTATCTTTTAGAAACGATTTAATAACACTTATACGCTGTGTGGTACATTTTGAATGGTAGCTCTCTTGTGAGAAAGTCCAGTAGCGTATAATTAATATTATCTCTCAGAAAACATTTAATAACACTCATACGCAATGTGGTCCATTTAGTGGCAGCTCTTTTGTGAGATAGTTCAATAGCGTATGATTAATATTATCTTTCAGTAACGATTTAATAACACTTATACGCTGTGTGGTCCATTTTTATATATTTCCCCAGAATAAAAGTTATTATTTGTTTTTCCACTGCTCTAATATGTGACAGTCCTAGAGGCCAGCTCTAATCCAATATCTAAAAATCAATCTTAAACCGAACGAACACATTTTTACATCAATATTTTTAAATACTTTGAATTCTGATAAAAGCTTTTTGCTCCAAAAAATATTTTATATTATATATATTTTATATTATATAATTATTTTATATATTTATATAATATTATTAATTTTATATTATACTATTTTTATATAAAAAATATTTATTGGCAGAAAAATCCGATATTATTTAAGATCATTTGGAATTTGAAGGAACATATAAGCCGATGTAATCTAACTTCTCAAAAATAATAGCCCATTTTACGTTCAACATCTCATTACAACCATAAACACGTATTTATTGACGCCTTCGCCCTGACATCTTTATTATGAAACCCACAAATGTTTCGCTCTTAATGGTCATATCTTAGCATTTAAGTCAGACACTCTTACTTATGATTAATAGTTTACAAGTCTAGACATAAATAGTCGGCACTCTGCTAACTCAAAGGTGCCAAGGCTTAACAGCTTGACACCACACCTGGTATGTTTGCAACTTGGCAATATGTTTAAAGAGCCTCTTCATAAAACAGCCAATAAAGTCAAATGTGCCCTAATATATGCCCGACATAAATTACAAGCAATAAGCAGCCGCCACGTTTATGATTCTTTATGTTATTGTTAACGATTCTGTCAGTACGAGAGTATATAATCTTAATCTGGCTACGATTCCACAAATTGTATACGTTGCGAGGTGTGATAGGGAAATTTTTCTCTATTACTTTTCCCAGCGTTTTCTTCTTTATGATGAGTTGGTGTGCGCGTGTGTGTCCTCGCTGCTGCTATGCAGAATATGAATTTCAGGCGATAAAAAAGTTAGAAAAGGGGGGTGGAAACATTAAATCTGAATTTAATCTTATTTTTATGGCATACACTTTTTATGTGATTGAAACTAAATGAGAATGATCTTGAGCAGAACTATGCAGCTGGTTGGCAGGGAGCAAGCAGCTTGTACGGCTAACGATTTAAAGTTGAACCAGACGTTGTCTTTATTCAATAATTTAAAGATAAGGAATGAATTTGGTGGGGAAAAATACAAGAAGAATGAAATTTTTGAAGAAAGGAATGTACACATGAGACTTGATAGTTATTTAATGTAATTTAAAGCATGCTTTAATATAAAGATAAAATAAAATTAAATATAAAATGTCCAAGTCAGCGAGTTTTTGTACTTACATTGACTGCTTCATTGAAAACGTGAATTAATATTACTCATACCACCCAAATACTAATTCTACATTAAAATTACTCATAACACCCCCTGGCTGTATTCCAAATATAGATAGTAATTTGATTTACATACAATTAAATACATTAATTTATGGCTAGAATATGGCTGGCACAACTATACTTTTATTTTGGAAATATAGACACGATCATAGCCACTTAGATGGCCAATTAAAGGGAATTATAATGACTACAAATGTTACGTTCACTTTCAGATAGAAACAGTGGTTCAGGAAAAGTCTCAAAAACAAATTAAAAACAAAATGTTTTTGCTGGAACGGAGATATCCAAAAGAAATAGATAAGAGTTTGGAAAAATATCTTGATTTATTTTTTAATTGTCCATACAAATATAATTTGAACTACCGATTACGTTGGCTTTGAAAAGAAGAATATCATTCATTTTTATTTTTATTTTCAGGTTTATGTTTGACATTTGCAAAATGGGACGTTCGAACAAAATTGGGAAATATTAAAAACTTACTTCCCAAAGTAGTGAGTCTTTAACGCAAACTGTAAGAAATTTACGTGGAAAAATTTCGAGAGGAGATCGGCCTTCAGCTCAGCTTTTATGAAACTCATTTTTATCTCAGTGGCTATGTCAATAAGCAAAATTGCCGCATATGGGGTTCAGAGAACCCACACGTGACTATTGAGAAGGCCCTGCATCCACAACGAGTCACTGTTTGGTGTGGATTTTGGTCTGGCGGCATCATTGGGCCATGTACTAAAAAATCCTTTGATTACATTACTCCCTAGCATTCCAATTACACTATGAAACAAAAAAAATATGCATGACTATTTTAAAAATCCCTATTTGATCGAAAGTATCTCTAATACCTGTACTCTCATTTTTAGAATTATAGGCGCGATCACACCCGCTTATACTATGTACAATTAAAGGTAAACAGTGGTTCCGAAAAAGTCTCAAAAAAATGAGAAATAAAAATATATATTTTTTTCTGTAAAAAATCCTTTTGGCACGAAGAAACCCATTAAAAAATATAAAAAAATATTGGAAAGAAAAATTTTGATTATGATTAATATTACTAATGATTAAAACTAGATGTCCTATATGTAGAAAAACAATGCTCCTGTAAAAGCTTTAATTTCCAAAAGATATAGTTCTTTTAATAATTTATTTTCATACTTTTGTGAGACCTACAAATACGTTATGAATACCAAATGAAAGAGAAGAGTATCTATTAAAAATACTCTTAATTCCATGCATCTCTCAATCTGTATTAGTTTAGTATCCCCTTAAAAAGTAAAACATGAATAACTAAATAAACTAAGGGTGAAATTTTAAGTGATTGGTAATGCTAAAAATAATAAGGGTAGAGTTATGAAATTTGAAGTATTTTTAACAGAAATTCTTCTCTTTATTTGATATCCATATCACCATTATACTAAGTCATATGTTTCCTTTGGCAATTGAAAGTTCTGCAGAAAGGAGAACAGATCACCAAATGGAAAACTGAGTACACCATTTTTCTACACACGATCTCAAGTTTCATATGTATATGGTCTTGTCGCACGGTGTTATCTTTCAAAAACACGTATTCCTCATTAATTACACTATGCCACAGAAAAAGTAATATTCTGTGTCCAACTCAAAAAAAAAATGTTGTGTGCACTGAGGCATGCTGATTCATAAAATCAACACGAAATAATTTTGATGGTTATTTTTTTAATTTTTAGTAAAATTAAAATTTTCGTCGTAGGTACTTTAATATTTGCACTCTCATTTTGGAAATATAAACGCGATCACGCCCGCTTATGTGTAAAGGTAATTATGATGTCTACAAATGTTGCGAATTACACTTTCACATAGATACAGTGGTTTAGGAAAAGTCGCAATAAATTATAATTTATTTTCGAAAAAAAAAATCTATTTTTGCTGACAGAAAAAAACCATAAAAATCAGAAAAAATAGTTTGTTTTATTTTTTACTAGCTAACAAAATGATGAGGAGATTAAAAAAATAAAATTAAACCCTATCAACAAGTTGTTAGTTATACCTGGCGTATGACTAATATTAATTAATGTAGCTGTAAAATAACTGAAAATTGTAACACTTAATTTTTATTTTACGTTTTTTTACAAAACAGACAAACATCACATAAATATTGTAAGGAGTTTTATGCCGTAAAACAAATATATTTTATATGTAAAGAGTGATTTTTTTGAGGTTAGGATTTTCATGCATTAGTATTTGACAGATCACGTGGGATTTCAGACATGGTGTCAAAGAGAAAGATGCTCAGTATGCTTTGACATTTCATCATGAATCGTCTTACAAACGAACAACGCTTGCAAATTATTGAATTTTATTATCAAAATGCGTGCTCTGTTAAGAAAGTTCATTGCGCGCTTCCATTTTATGGTCAGTTTAATCGACCCACTGAAGCGGCTATTCGGGCTATTGTGACTAAATTTCGCACCAAATTTACATTGTTGGACATTAAACCACCAACACGCTTACGTAGAGTGCGAACTGAAGAAAATATCGCAGCTGTATCGGCCAGTGTTAATGATGACCACCAATTTTCGATTCGTCGCCGTTCGCACCAATTGGGTCTCTGTTACTCAAAAACGTGGAAATGCCAAAATTGGACTAAGCGGATGGACCACCTAAGACGCAGCCGCGGTCAACATTTAAATGAAATTATCTTCAAAAAGTAAATGTCATGGACCAATCTAACGTTTCAAATAAAGAACCGATGAGATTTTGCAAATTTTATGCGTTTTTTTTTAAAAAAAAAGTTATCAAGCTCTTAAAAAATCACCCTTTATTTCCTGAGAGAAATTTTACTTTGAATTGAATCGAACTGCATGGCGTATGAGTTTTATTAAATAGATTCTGAAAGATAATATTAACCATACGTTACTGAAATATTTGTATGGAAAATACTTGTTACTTGGAATACTTGGAAAATACATTCTGACGCAAAAGCCAATGTTTATATGTAAAAAATCTACGGATAAATGTAGATGTTACTCTTTGTAGACCCAAACGAAGATTTTTTTAGAAAATCATGATTTTTTAAATTTTTGTTTAAATAAGGCGAAAAGTCCCATTAAATATTATATAAAAGAATATACTGTTATAGTTTGTAATAGCTGACATCTTAACGAAGAAAACAATACATTTTGAAGAAAATCTATGAATAAATATGTATTAAGAAAAAATCGTTCTCAAAGAGTATCATAACTTCTACATTTATCCATAGACTTGTACACACAAACATAAGCGTTAGCCGACTTTTTTCTATTTTTTATGATTTTTTTCGTGCCAGCAAAAATATATTTAAAAAAAACCCTAATTTTTGAATACTGTTTCTAAACCCATATTTCTATATGAAATTATAATTCGAAATACATATGTAGCCATCATGAGTTCCATATTAAATTTAAATTTAAATTTAAAATATTACCGGATGTTAACGGACTTATATTTCCAAAATGAGAGTACAAATATTTAAGGTAACTTCGCCAAAAATTGGAATTTTAGTAAAAAAAAATTAAAAAAAGAAACACCAATAAAAAATATCGTTTTCGAGTTTCTATTTTTTATGATTTTTTCGTGCAGTAAAAATAGATTTTTTAAATATATTTTTCCTAATTTTTGAAGGCTGTTCCTAAATCACTATTTCTATGTGAATGTATAATTAGCAATATTTTTAGTCATCATGAGTACCTTTAATTTAAAGTATAACCGGGTGTTATCGAATTTATATTTCCAAAATGAGAGTATAAATATTTAAGGTGCCTTCGCCAAAAATTGGAATTTTAGTAAAAAATTTAAAAAAATACCAATAAAAAATATCATTTTCGAGTTGCTATTTTTTATGATTTTTTTCGTGCAGTAAAATTTGTAAAAAAATCTGAGAATGCAAATATTTAAGGTACCTTCGCCGAAAATTGGAATTTTAGTAAAAAATGCCAATAAAAAATTTAATATAGTTTTCGAGTTTATAAACCCGAAATACAGTAGAAAATGTTATACATGAACCTTCTACAAAATTTTTGTTGCATAGTGTTATTGTCAATCATACGCCACACATGACTAACAAGTTGTTGATAGAATATCTACCATTGTAAAAATTTAAGAATATATTTTTATATAGAAGCAATATTATCAATGTATTTATTGCAGCTATTGTACAATACACCCATGTATTTGCAAATTTTATTGGCAGCTCTCTTGTGAGATACACAAGTATTGCCCATACAAATAGTGCAGTAGCGTATGATTATTATTGTCTTTCAGAAACCAGTTAATAACACTCATACGCCATGTAGTCCATTTTTATAGATTTCTAAGTTCAAATATTTTTATCTTTTTCTGTTATACGAATAAAAATCTTTAAATTCTATCTAAGTGACATTGGTTATGTGACATATCTTTCTTAACAATAAGACACACCTCTTTTAAATAGCTATAAAATATAATTGTTTTACCGTATAAAAATCCTTAACAATATCTAACTGATATTTAACATGTGTCAAATCTACTTTGTTAATAACCATGAAACAAATTTATGTGTTGAATTTTTCAGTTACTTAACTTAGACATTAATTATTATTAATCATACGCCATATATGACTAACAACTTGTTGATCAAGTTGATATTTTATCTGAAAGAAATATTATCAATCAGCTATTGTACATTAGGCTGGGCGATGTTCATCAAATGGAAAAACAACTTCCCGTCAACCCATGAAAATAAAGTTTGGATTGTTCAATGATGATTTGCAAAATATTTCGTTCTTAGATCAAGCCCTCTGTGAGCTAAACGCTCCTGAAAACAACCCTTAAAATCCTATTTTAATATATTATATATAATATATTTAATATTATTAATGCATTTTTGTCAATTTTTTTCTGAGTTAATAGACCCTCGAAAGCACTTTAAATCTATGTTTTGATTCTAGATAAATAAATTCTGTCTTTACAACTGCTTCAGTAGCGTATGATTGATATTAATCACTAGTTCACTAACGTATGATTTATATTATCTTTCCGAAATTAATAACACTCATACGCCATATAGTTAGTTCACTTGATACATTTCAACTTGTTTCTGTTGCAGTATCAAAAATCCTAACAATCTAAAATTTACTTCACAAACATTTGCCATCAATGGCTGGCATAGACAGCCAGCTCTTGTTCATTTTGCATTGTAAAGTCTAGAGAAATTGAAATAAATTAAGTTTAAAGACATTACAGGCAAGTATTTATAATTGCTTCGAAAGCACTTTTAATCTATGTTTTGATTCTAGATAAATAAATTCTGTCTTTACAACTGCTTCAGTAGCGTATGATTGATATTAATCACTAGTTCACTAACGTATGATTTATATTATCTTTCCGAAACAATTTAATAACACTCATACGCCATATAGTTCACTTGATACATTTCAACTTGTTTCTGTAGCAGTATCAAAAATCCTAACAATCTAGCCAACTGACATTTGTTGTGTGTCAAATCTATTTTGTTAACCATAAAACAAGTTCTTAAACTTGACACGAATTGAAACTTGTGCTGTGCAGTGTGTTCAACGCCATTCACTTTCAATTTCAACTGCGTGCCCTTTAAGAGAAACTTTCGAAAAAAAAAAACAAAATCAAGAATTGTATTTTTAAATGTAACGACAAAAACACACTCTAACACACAACGTCATTCAGTGTCAGCTACGATGGGAATAATGATTTCCGGAAAGTTTTTATTTTTAAAACAAAATGACAAGAATAAAACTTTCGGTGAGCTTTACAATTGATTAGTTTATAAAACGCTAAGACAAACTTCAAACAAAACGGAGGACAGAAAGACAAACACATACACACACACCAGGCAGGCACTCAAGTCGACTTACTCACGCTCGCTAACAGAAATACAAACATACATCTACTCGTATATATCAAATAGCTACCCAGAGTAAGAAAAAGAGTCCACAAAAAGTGAGGACAAAAATAAAACGAAAACTACACAAAACAAAATAAAAAGCACGTTCTTAAACATATACCCACATATCATATATATATATTTACTCACACGTACGTACGTACATCTTTATGTCCTTTCACACACATCCACTAGCTGCTGTGCACATACATGTTTACACATCACTTTAAGCTTTGTATTCATACGGTTTTTTCATGCCATTGAGGAGTGTTCTTATTTTGGATATGAGCGCTCTTAAGGACATACAGACAAATAGACAGACAGACACATATGCGAATTTCAGCTGATATACCAAAAAACGTACATCTCTCAGCCATCCATCCGTCCGTCCCCATCATCTGTCTGCCTGTTGGCTGTCAGTTCGCTTGCAGCTGTAAACAAAGGAATATCAACTAAAAGCTACACCAGCGAACACACAATCTGCTCTCAGTTTAGCAGCTTAGCAGGGAGCGAGGAGGGCATTTTTAATGTGTACGTGCTCAAATGTAGAAGTTGTTCAGTTCTAAATGAAAATGTTCCGTTACTATTTTAAAGGGCCACTTGTAACAAAACAAAAATTTAGGGAAAACGAGCAAAACAAATTAAATGAAAATCTTTAAGTTGTGGTGGAGAGGGGGAAAGCGTACAATTTTTTAGGACTAAAATGCCCTAAGGAACAATATAATGTGTTAGGAATTGTACATGCTAAGTACCAAGGGACATATGAGCCAGGCTCTCCCAATATTTGTGTTGCCAAATATTAATCATACGTCACGTATGGCTAGCAAGGTTAGAAGAGAAAGAACAAATGGAACAACGAACAAAACAAAGAAAAAGTTATGCATCAGGATAGGTCAATGTGTGATGTGTGTGCACCAAGCCATTTTAAGCTTAATTGTTGTACTTTTCAGTCACTTAACGTTGACATTAAATAATATTAGTCATACGCCCGGTATGACTTTTGTACTTTTCAGTCATTTAACGTTGACATTAAATAATATTAGTCATACGCCCGGTATTACTTAATTTAATTTGTGTACTTTTCAGTCATTTATCGTAGAGATTAAATAATATTAGTCATACGCTCGGTAGAACTAATAACTTGTTGATAGAATTTATTTTTCTGTTTTTAATCTCCTCAACATTTTGTCGTTCAGCTGGATATTTCGAGAGTACAAAGCATGTTAATAGTACTGTTGTCCGATTAATTTGCAAAGCATATATATTGTTGAATTACAAATACTCTGGGATAAACAAGTATTGTGCATACAAATATGTGGGCGGCGTATAATTAATATTATCTTTCAGAATGAATTTAACAACGCTCATACGCCATATAGTTACTTTCAAAGTAAAATGTCTCTCTGCCTATCAAATATATTTGTATTCGCAATTAATTTATATATTCGATATCCGTTATGTTATCTTTCTTGTAGATTAAACAAGTATTTTCCATACAAATATTTCAGTGACGTATGGTTAATATTATCTTTCAGAATCAATTTAATAATACTCATACGCCATGTAGTTCAATTCAAAGTAAAATTTCTCTCAGGAAATACATATAAAATATATTTGTTTTACGGCATAAAACTCCTTACAATATTTATGTGATGTTGGTCTGTTTTGTAAAAAATCGTAAAAGTTAAGTGTTAAAATTTGCAGATATTTTACAGCGACATTAATTAATATTAGTCATACGCCAGGTATAACTAACAACTTGTTGATAGGATTTATTTTTATTTTTTTAATCTCCTCATCATTTTGTCGTTCAGCTGTATTTTTGTAATATTCTGAGAGCACCTAGTGCTGTTGCTCGATTAATTTGCAAATAATATAAAGTATGAAATGTGAATTTGCAATTAATTTATATATTGTTGAATTACAAATAGTGTATATCCCCATTATTGTGGGATAAGCAAGTATTGTGCATACAAATATGTGGGCGGCGTATAATTAATATTATCTTTCAGAATCAATTTAATAACACTCATACGCCATTTAGTTAATTTCAAAGTAAAATGTAGCTATGCTTATCAAATACTTTTCTTTAAAATACATTAATTTCTATATTGTTGTCTCTATACCCGTTATACAATAGTGTTACCCTTTTTGTGTAATTAACATGTATTGTGTTTACAAATATTTCAGTGGCGTATGGTTAATATTATCTTTTGGAATCAAATTAATATAACTCATACGCCATACAGTTCATTTCAATGTAAAATTTCTCTCTGAAAATAATATATATAAAATAATATATAATATAGGGTGGGCCATTTAAAGCTTTAACTTTGAAATTCAATTTGAAAAGTAGAATAACATGCATTTTTATTTTTATTTTCAGGTTTATGTTTGACATAAACCTGGGGAATATTAAAAACTTACTTCCAAAGTAGTGAGCCTTTAACGCAAGCTGTAGAAAATTTACGTGGAACATTTTCGAGAAGAGATCGGCCTTCAGTGGGTATGTCAATAAGCAAAATGGCCGCATATGGGGTTAAGAGAACCCACACGTGACTATTGAGAAGCCAATGCAGCCACAACGAATCACTGTTTGGTGTGGATTGTGGGCTATACTAAAAAATTGGGTTGATCGGATGAGGTACTGCCGAGCCAGTCGTGATAGTCATATGAATGATATTATGACATATTATTAAATGATAAAGTTCAACCTTTCCAATAAACCAGAAAATTGAAAAAAATAATCAGTACTTTTTTATAGCCGATTCTAATTCAAAGTTTTAAACGGTTCACCCTATTATATATTCATTTTGCAGCACAAAAAAACTTAAAAAAAAGATATATATATATAATATATAGATATATTTCAATAATTTTGGCATACATATTAATTAATATTAATCATACGTTAGGCATAACTAATAACTTATTGATACTATTTATAACCTTCGGAAACCTTCAAGTGCTTCTTTTGTATATAAGGAATAGCATAATCATGAACACAAGTCTGAAGGAAAGACTTTCTTTCCTAATTTAAGAACTTCGAAGATTTAATTTTGGAAGCTCATTTTTGAACTTCCAGTTCGTCAACATAGTAAGCACGAAATTGTTTACAGAGAAAATATTAAATGAATTAAGATCATTCTAGTTTGTTATTGCAGCGACTGACCAAAGCCTTAGGTGAGAATCGAACCCACAACAATTATTCAGTTACTTGAGGTCACTCATACGACATACTGTTCATTTCAAAGTCAAATTTTTCTCTGGAAATACATATAAAATATATATCCTTACAATATTTATCTGATGTTTATCTGGTTTGCTAATAACCATAAAAAAGAAGATTAAGTGTTATAATTTGCAGTTATATTACATTAAATAATGTGAATCATACGTAAGGCGTAACTAAAAACTTATTGGTACTATTTATTGATAAATACTATCTTCAAGTATTTCCTTTGTATATAAGGAACTAGCTTTTTTACCCTGCCTTCATTCCTCCCTATTCTCCTACTTCGTATGCTTTTGAAGATAAAATGAATACTAATTGATAGTTTTTAAATGTAGTTTGTATGTGCGGTACCACGTCTCTTTAGCCTATCATGACCTTGTATATGCAGGAACCATTCCTTTCATGCAGGAACCATAGCTTTCTATAAGCTTCTTCTCGAACTTGAACCTTCAACTTTTACAACACGAACTGGAGGTTTCTTAGAAAGAAAATTGTTACAAGGCATAATTGATTGATGGATTTGTTGAAAAAGTTGTCCTATCTTGAAGAAGAAAAATATTTTAATTCAAACCTGTCTAGCGAAAGAGTTGCAAGGGAAAAGAAAAACATTATGTAAAATTAACATCAAACAAAAACATATTTACAACTGATGTTAACAATTTTATTTGTATTAAAATTTAACATAATTTATATATTCTAGTCGAAAAGCACTGTGTATGAGTGCCAATGGACTTGTATGAACAAAACTTGTTCGTCCCTCGAAGAATACATAATTTTGTAAAATTGAAAAATCCAAAGAAATTCACAGGATATTCAAGAACATTAAATTTTTAATACAACCTTATAAATGAGTTTTTGATTTACTGATTATATCCCATACTGGAATTACGACATGGCGTATGAGTGTTTTTAAATTGATATCGAGAGAAAATAGTAATCATACACTGCCGATGAACTGGTACGGACAAAACTTGTTGCTCCCTTGAAGGATGCAAAATTTTGTAAAATTTAAAAATTCAGAGGATATGCAAGAGTATTTCACTTTTAATATAACTTAATAAATGAGCCTTTAAATTACTGATTATACCCCATACTGGAAAGACTGACGTATGAGTGTTATTAAATTTATATCGCACTACGTATGAGCGTCATTATATGGCTATCGAGAGAAAATATTAATCATACGCCCCCGATGGACTTGTAAGTAAAAAAGTTCTTCCTCTCTTGAAGAGTAAAAAAATTGTAAATTAAAAAAAATCCAAATCAATTCAGAGGTTATTCAAGAACATTATATTTGTAATATAACCTTATAAATGAGCTCTGAATTTACTCATTATACCCCATACTGGAAGGACGACATGGCGTATGAGTGTTATTAAATTGATATCGAGAGAAAATAGCAAAATGTTGAAAAGTTTAAATTCAAAGATCAAATATTAAATTTCCTCAACATTTATATTTCAAAGTTCATCATTACAAAGGTCTTCACCTGTGAAGCTAAATTGAATAAGTAATTTATTAAATTTACTTCACAAACATTTGCCATCAATGGCTGGCATCGACAGCCAGCTCTTGTTCATTTTGCATTGTAAAGTCTAGAGAAAGTGAAATAAATTAAGTTTAAAGACATTACAGGCAAGTATTTATAATTGCTTTATTGCTAACAACAATGCCAACAAGAGAACAACAACAAAGAACAACTAAAAAGAAACTGGAATAAATTTCTATGGTGTCGAATCGCACTTGGCACACCATCATGGCCATCATCATCATCACCATCCCCATACACCAACCCCCCCAATCACAATCACATCGATTTTTCAATGTAATCAAATATTATAATGCTTTTAGCTATGCGCGAGCCAAAAAAAAAACAACACAAAATGTAAATCTTGGCGTAGTTTTATTTGATTTATATCTCGTCCAGAGTCCCCATTCAAGATTACATGGGGAATCCCATAAAAGCATTACTCACACCCTTCAAAGCTGGCTAGCTGGCTGGTGGCTGGCTGGCATTCCCGGAATTTCAACTAAAAATAACAATCAACACAGCTTAACGAGCCATGGCTGTCTGACCTTTTTGCTGCTGCTCAACTATGAGGTAACAACAAACTCGAGATAAGTTTGAGTTTGTTTGGCTTTATCAAACACTGTCAATGTTTAATAAAACATTTTAAAGATAAAACAAAATTCAAAAGAGATTTTTCCATTTCCCTGGTCATCACATCTCAAAGTGAATGTTTGTAAGATTTTTTAACGATTCACTGAACTCGAAGTGATTTCCCCTGACCTCAAAGATATTTTGTTATAGAAAATTCTGGAGAAAGAGTTAATAAAGACTCAGTTAAGTGGAAATGTGGTCATGCAAAAAATGAGGAAATGTTAATAAATATTGGCAGAATGTTGAAAAGAGAGGGCAGAATGTATATTTCAAACTAATTTTCTTTAGAACCCATTCATTTTTTATAGGAAAACAAAATAAATATTTATCATAAAAAAACAAATTAAGAAAAATACATTCGATTTAAAAGAAACCCAAAGCTTTGCAATACTTTTTTATAAGAAAGAAAACAACAGCTTAGCATACTTTTTTTATAAGAAAACTGCAACTTAACAGCTTAGCAAAATTTTCTTTAAGAAAACTATATCTGATGTCTGTCTGATTGGCTAATAACCATAAAAGAAGTATAAGTGTTATATTTTTCAGTTATTTTATGTAGACAATAATTAATAAATATCACACGTTACGCAAAACTAACAAATTATTTATTGATTACTTTCCGAAATCTTCAAGCGGTTTCTTTTTATATAAGGACTATTATAATCATGAGTACTTTTCTGTACTTTTCCAATTGGAAACCCTAATTTAAGTACTTCGAGGGTTTAAATATAGAGGCTCAAACTTTAACTTCCACTTCGACAACATTGTCGAAACTTTTGGCCCGAGAATTCTGGAGCAGAAACAAAATATTCAATTAATTAAAAGAAAATGTCAATGATATCCTTATTGTGGAATAAACAAGTACATCCAAATAGTTCAGTAGCGTATGATTAATATAAACTTTCAGAATCATTTTAATAACACTCATACGTCATATAGTACAATACCATGTGGAATGCCTTCCTATTTTGTTTTGCTGTTGAGAATACCTTCATTTAAGAAAATATTCCTTTCAGAAAACCCCAGCTTAGCATACTTTTCTTGAAGAAAACTGAAAGTCAGCTTATTTTTCTGTAAGAAAACTGCAGCTCAGCTTACTTTTCTATAAGAAAACTGCATCTTAGCATAGTTTTATTTATGAACAATGTAAGAAAATTTCATTTAAATTTTCTGTACAAAAAAATCCACATCATTGCAATCTTCAATTTTAAATTTTAAGCATAGAACACTGTCAAAAAATATCAAAATTCTTGTTAAAATTAGATACCTTCACTTAATTATGAATAATGTCAAAATATATTCAACGATTTTCTTCGAAAATGGTTCACTTCACTCATAACACCGTGCGATAGTACTTTTTGGACTTGAACAGGAGCATATACACATGAAACTAGAGATAATATGTAGAAAAACTGTGTACTCAGTTTTTCATTTGGTTATTTTTTCTCTTTTTTTACAGAACTTTACATATGCAATATTGGTATCAATTGAAAGAGAACAATATATATTAAAAATACTAAAAATATCATGCCTCTATCTGTATAAGTTTAGCATTAGCAACCATGTCAAGTTTTCTCCCTTTATAAACTTAATAAATAAGGCGTGAATTTTTAAATCCTTGTTAATACTAAACTAATACAGATAGAAGCATTGTATTTAAAGTATTTTTAACAGATATTTTTCTCTTTCATTTGATATCCATATCACCTTGGTATGCCTCGTTAAAGTATGAAAATAAATAATTTGGAAGTTAAAAGTCCTTTAAAAAGGAGAAGTTGCTCAGGATGGTGCTCAGGTCCAATGAAATAAATGTAAAATTGTCGCACGGTGTTATTAGTAGAAAAAATCCACATCATTGCAATCTTCCATTTCCATTTTTAAGCATAAAACGCTGTCAAACAATAATTCAAAATGCATGGCAAAAGTAGATACCTTAACTTAATTGTGAATAATGTCAATATTTATCCATCGATTTTGTTCTTGACTTAATTGTGAATAATGTCAATAATAATAATAATTATGTCAATTTATCCATCGATTTTCTTCGAAAATGGCTTACTTCACTCGAAATAGATCAGGCTTGCCGATTTCAATGCTAAACTACACGTCTTTACCATTTGCGATTTTTCGTTATAAAAAATCTTTAAATTTTGCCTGAAAAATATTTTTGTCCAAGTTACAAAAACTATTGGATTGGGTTGGTTCGATGCCAATGCATCCACAACGAGTCAGTGTTTGTTGTGAATTATGGGCTGTACTCAAAAATTGGGTTGATGGGATGAGATACTGTCGAGCCAGTCGTGGTAATCATATGAATGATATTATGTTCTATTATTAAATGACAAGGTTCAAACTTTCTAATAAAACCAGAAATTTAATTTGAACTGGGATATTGTCCTTGCTCAAGACCATTTTTCTTCTATATTTAATAGAATGCAAATTTATTTACAAATGGCATGGTGACATTTATTACTTGGCTGCAGACTACCACGATCATGATTTCGACCATGTCAAAAGTCTTTGCAAGTGGCTTCGCAGCTACTTTTCAACATCAAACCCTCTATAAGGAGATGATTCTCACAAACGAACGAGAAGCACAACTCACTTGCCGAATTTGCGTTTAAAAATTTTAAAAAATAATCAATATTTTTTATAGCTGATTCTACATTAAAATTTAAATGGTCCATCCTATATAATTGGCTAAGAAAATCACCTCGTTTCGTCCTTTAAAGAGGCTCTTTATTAGGAGGTACTTTCTCCCACAAACTCTGTAGAGTTTTATTATGTTGAGGACTTTTCCATAAGAAATCTCATTTCAGCTGGATTAACTATAGAAATTGATTATTTTCAAGGAACTTGCTATCGGAAATATACAGCAGCAGACTTCTCTATAGATATATAAGTGATAAGAGAGTGTACAATTTCTACTAAATTTAGTTTCAGCTACTTTTTTCGATCTACTACATTTAGTAAATATTTTTTAAAAATATACACCCTTATTTCAAAAACCTAAAATGTACAGGTTTTTTAGAAACGACGTGGGCCTATATTTCTTCTTGGTTTTTGGTTGATGTTTTCATGCTGAAAAAGACAAAAGAAGATGACAAACAAAAAATATAAATATTTGGTCAGTAGTGAGTGGTCAACGATAAAATAAGGTCCCATTCTTTGAATTGTACCAACGCGTTTCCTACCTCGGCACATTTTTTGACCAAAACAAGTAAGGAAAAGCTAAAGTCGGGCGGGGCCGACTCTATGATACACTCCACTTTCTATCCGAATACAATTTAATTCGGTGAAAAAGTAAAAACGGGCAGGATTTTTACATCCTGTAAATGTGTGTGTTTGACAAAAAATGTTAAATTGGAAAGGACATTTGTATGGGGGTATATTGAAATCTGGAACGAAATAGGTGAAATATAATATGTGTAGTTTGGCCAAAATTGATTAAACATTTGGGAGCAACATTTGTATTTGCGCTACATCTAAATCTGAACCGATCGTAGCCACTTTACCATAGGTTTTTTACTTGGATTATAAACTGTTGTGCCAAATTTAAAGTAAATAGAGTACAATATGTGGTTTCTAAAGCAATCGTCAAAGCAAAGTCAAATCGGGAGCTACATTTGTTTGGGGGCTATATTTAAATCTGAACCGATCTTACCCAATTTTTGCACAGGTGTTTCTAGTTGGATTATAAGATGTTGTGCCAAATTTAAAGAAAATCGGGTACAATATGTAGTTTCTAGAGCGGAAAATGTCAAATCGGGAGCGACATTTGTATGGGGGGCTATATCTAATTCTGAACCGATCTTACCCAATTTTTGCACAGGTGTTTCTAGTTGGATTATAAGATATTGTGCCAAATTTAAAGAAAATCGGGTACAATATGTAGTTTCTACAGCGGAAAATGTCAAATCGGGAGCGACATTTGTTTGGGGGCTATATCTAAATCTGAACCGATCTTACCTAATTTTTGCACAGGTGTTTCTAGTTGGATTATAAGGTGTTGTGCCAAATTTAAAGAAAATCGGATTCAATATGTGGTTTCTAGAGCGGAAAATGTCGAATCGGGAGCGGCATTTGTATGGGGGCTATATCTAAATCTGGACCGATCTAACCCAATTTATGCATAGGTGTTTCTAGTTGGATTATAAGATGATGTGCCAAATTTAAAGAAAATCGGGTACAATATGTAGTTTCTACAGCGGAAAATGTCAAATCGGGAGCGACATTTGTATGGGGGCTATATCTAAATCTGAACCGATCTTACCCAATTTTTGAATAGGTGTTTCTAGTTGGATTATAAGGTGTTGTGCCAAATTTAAAGAAAATCGGATTCAATATGTGGTTTCTAGAGCGGAAAATGTCGGATCGGGAGCGACATTTGTATGGGGGCTATATCTAAATCTGGACCGATCTAACCCAATTTATGCATAGGTGTTTCTAGTTGGATTATAAGATGGTGTGCCAAATTTAAAGAAAATCGGGTACAATATGTAGTTTCTACAGCGGAAAATGTCAAATCGGGAGCGACATTTGTATGGGGGCTATATCTAAATCTGAACCGATCTTACCCAATTTTTGCATAGATGTTTCTAGTTGGATTATAAGATGTTGTGCCAAATTTAAAGAAAATCGGGTACAATATGTAGTTTCTAGAGCGGAAAATGTCAAATCGGGAGTGACATTTGTATGGGGGCTATATCTAAATCTGAACCGATTTGCCTCAAATTAAATAGCGTTCGTCCTTGATCCACAAAACTTACTTGTGCCAATTTTTGTTAAGATCGGACTATAATTGCGACCCGTAGTTTGATTGGGTGTTCAGAGAACCCACACATGACTTTTGATATTGATGTATTGATAAATTGACTTTTGTGTTGGATAATTAAGCTTCTCTTTATGAAAGAAGCGATTTGAGAAAACAACCCACAAATTAGTGGAAAATTTTGAATTGACAAAATATTTATTTCAGCGTATTTTTAAAAATTTTCTATATATATTTATTACTGTAATAAATGGGATTTGTATGAGAAGTGTGGTACCTTTTCGAGGTCAAGTATACATATTTTGTGGTGCCCTTTGCTGATATTTATCATTCACTAATTGATCGATTTATATGTATTTAGTTATTACAATTTGTATCCTCTGGACAACAGATTGTACTAAATACCTTCTTCAAAACTCGCTCCAAAGAATTATCGAATTATTTACCACAAAAAAAACACAATGATAAATGACCTAACTAATAGTTCAAATTGTAATCAGCTTGAGAATGATTTGATATCTATAAATATGTATGGACTAGTATGCCCATTGGCAATCATAAATAAAAAAACAGGCAAGCAGACAGACTAGGTCAGGAAGGCGGACAGAGAGACAGACAGTCGGTGGTATAGGCGGCATGTGTCCTCAAGTTTGAATGTGTCTCATTGTCTCATTGTTGAGTGTGACGAATGTTATAGGCTTAAAAAAATCTATTGATTTTCCCTTTTAAAGTTGTTCTTCTTTATTTTAGTTTCCTTCAACACTCACACACACACACATACTCACTATTGCAATAATATTTCGCCATATTAAACAATAAACAAAAAGAAACAGAAAAAGAAAAAGGAAACGGACAAACCCAAACAAACTAACGATTATTATGGCGATTGCAAAAAATGAAGAACAAGAACACAGACCACCAGAGCATGCAATGAAAACGGCCTTTTGTTTTGTTTAATGTTTACTCGAGTTCCCTGTGTTGCTTTTCTTTCGCATATTTGCAAAATGTCTGAAACTCACGCATTTAAATACTGAACAAAAAATAACAACAACAAACAAAAGGTGTGCTACCTTTATTTTTTTTATGCGTTCGCAGGTAGTTGTAACTCCGAGCAGGAAGGGAGTAAAAAGGCAGCCAATCGACCCTGCACTACCCACACACATTCCACATTCCACACCCACAACAAGCGCCCCACGGCCAAGAACATTCCTACAACTGGTTTGTCATTGTTCAAGGCCTTTCCAGAGGTCTGAGTTTCAAACTCTAAAGCGAACTGAATGTGGCACAGTGTGCATACGAGCACACACAGATAACTGACAAATAAAAACTAAATTTAAAATTAAATAGATTCATATACGACAACCAAACTGTCCTCCGTCATGACAAAAATTTAAACAAATGAAAAAATTTTGCAAAAAAACAGTAAGACGTCCATACTATACATTGGGATGGGTCACGCTCCTGAAAATCCCCTAAAAATCATGTTTTTCCGTGTAATTTTTATACACTCCACGAGAGTATTATGTCTTTGTGCATTTGTTTGTAACACCCAAAAGGAAGCGAGATAGACCTAGTATACCGATCGACTTAGAATCACTTCCTGAGTCGATTTAGCAATGTCCGTCTGTCTGTCCGTCTGTCCATTAACAAAAATTGGCACAAGTAAGTTTTGTGGATCAAGGACGAACGCTATTTAATTTGAGGCAAATCGGTTCAGATTTAGATATAGCCCCCATACAAATGTCGCTCCCGATTTGACATTTTCCGCTCTAGAAACGTCATATTGCACCCGATTTTCTTTAAATTTGACACAACATCTTACAATCCAACTAGAAACACCTATGCAGAAATTCGGTAAGATCGGTTCAGATTTAGATATAGCCCCCATACAAATGTCGCTCCCGATTTGACATTTTCCGCTTTAGAAACTCCATATTATTCTCCATTTTCTTTAAATTTGGCACAACATCTTATAACCCAACTAGAAACACCTATGCAAAAATTGGGTAAGATCGGTTCAGATTTAGATATAGCCCCCAAACAAATGTGGCTCCCGATTTGACATTTTCCGCTCTAGAAACCTCATATTGCACCCAATTTTCTTTAAATTTGGCACAACATCTTATAATCCAACTAGAAACACCTATGCAAAAATTGGGCAAGATCGGTTCAGATTTAGATATAGCCCCCATACAAATGTCGCTCCCGATTTGACATTTTCCGCTCTATTGCACCCGATTTTCTTTAAATTTGGCACAACAGTTTATAATCCAAGTAAAAAACCTATGGTGAGAGTGGCTACGATCGGTTCAGATTTAGATGTAGCGCAAATACAAATGTTGCTCCCAAATGTTTAACCGATTTTGGCCAAACTACACATATTATATTTCACCTATTTCGTTCCAGATTTCAATATACCCCCATAAAAATGTCCTTTCCGATTTAACATTTTTTGTCAAACACATACATTTACAGGATACAAAAATCCTTCCCGTTTTCACTTTTTCACCGAATTAAATTGTATTCGGATTGAAAGTGGAGTGTATCATAGAGTCGGCCCCGCCCGACTTTAGCCTTTCCTTAATTGTTTTATGTTGCATTTTATCCAATTTTTTGTCCGAATTAATAGACCCTTGAAAGTACTTTAAAAATAAATTTATATTCTTGTTTTAGAATAAAACATTGGTCGTATTTTTGGAGTATTTTGGTGGTATTTTTGGACGTTTATATTGATTTTTTGTGGTTTTTCAAAGTGACAAGTGAAAACATTATATTATAAACAAGTAATCCTCCATCATAGATTGCATTCCACACAGGGGCTGTCGATTTTCGTAGACGGGCAGTTTCGTTGCAGGAATATTATATATTTTTGTTCATATAGCCAAACCAAAACAACAACAAAATTATTGAAAAAATAATTTTATAAGTAAATATACAATTTTTATTATTTCAAGCCAAGCTTATAAGGCAAGGCTACCAATACGTTTATTCTATATATATCGAAATAATACTTCAAGTCAATTCAAAAAGTAAATATAAGGCAGCAGTCTTCATAGCTATTATCTTTTTGGCATCACTGGTTTAAACAGCTGAAGCACGTTTCGTGTTTTGTTTCACTGTCAAACATCTTCAGTTTTGTCTATAATTTAACCTTGAATCGTCTTACAAACGAACAACGCTTGCAAATTATTGAATTTTATTATCAAAATGCGTGCTCTGTTAGGAAAGTTCATCGCGCGATTCCATTTTATGATCAGTTTAATCGACCCACTGAAGCGGCTATTCGGGCTATTATGACTAAGTTTCGCACTCAATTTACATTGTTGGACATTAAACCACCAACACGCTTACGTAGAGTGCGAACTGAAGAAAATATCGCAGCTGTATCGGCCAGTGTTAATGATGACCATCAAGTATCGATTCGTCGCCGTTCGCTGCAATTGGGCCTCTGTTACTCGAAAACGTGGCCAAATGCCAAAATTGGATTAAGCGGATGGACCATTTGAGGCGCAGTCAAGGTCAACATTTGCATGAAATAATCTTCAAGCATTAAATTATATGGACCGTACTATCGATTCAAATGCAGATTTCATGCATTTTTCTGAATTTTATGTGGTTTTTTTTTTGAAAAACTTTCCTATATCTTTTAAAAAATCACCCTTTATATATTGGTAGATAGTGGCTGCTATAGTTGCTTGTATTTCCATCCTATTTTAATTCCAAAGTACAAATTTTGAAAATCCATTATCTCACGTATACTGTGCAAGGTAACCAATTTTTAACGAAAAAGTAGAATTTTGCAAAATCTTTTTTTTTTTGCGTGTCTATGCAGTCAGATGAATGTATAAATGATTCTAACTGCGGCCATTATTTGGTAACATTTTTATCCCCTTTTTCCATTTTACCCCCTTAATAGTACGACTTCCTAAGATCTCTTTATTTCACGAGTCTACGCAATTAGAAGGATGTACACTTCGAATTTCATCATTCTAGTTGTAGCTATTTAGTTGGTACCACTTTTATCCCTCTGTTACCATTTTATCCCTTGAAAGTAGGAATTTGGAAAAACCTTTTTATTTTTCGTGTCTACGCTGTCAGAGGAATGTATACTTATTTACCTATAATTTTATGACTCTATCTGCTGTCATTTGTTTGGTACAATTTTTATCCCCTTTTTCCATTTTAAACCCAAAAAATATGAAATTGGAATAATCCCTTTATATTAAATGTCTATGCAATCAGAGGAATATATGCACCGAGTTTCATTATTTTAGGCGCAGCCGTTTGCTTGGTACTATTTTTATCCCTCTATTCCCATTTTACCCCTTAAAAGCACGAATTTGGAAAAAAATACTTTTATATTATATATCGACTCAATTAGAGGAATGTACAGACCGAATTTCGTGTTTATAGCTGTGGTCGTTTGATAGGTACCATTTTTATCCCTTTTTGCCTCATTTCACCCCCTACGAATAAGAATCCAATATCAAGTAAGTATAAGTAGACATATTGAAAAAAGATACATAAATAATCTAAAATATTAGGAGTTATTATGGATATTTTCAGTCCTTGTGAGGGAAAATATTTTCCCTTTGGACCGATTTCGCCCAGTTGCAATACCAACCGATCTATGACTATAGGATGCATTTACGGAAAAATTGGACGTCCTAGCTGTTTTCCTTTAGATGCTACCGTACTTTCATATAAAAATAAATAGAAAGAATCAATACATTTCGAATGATGCATAAAAGGCGTCACTGCCTCTATTTTTGTGAAATAATTTAAAACAGGCGATGATTTTTCAGATGCAAAATTTTCAATCTATAAGACAAGAATCCAAATTTATATTTAAAGTGTTTTCAAGGGTCTACTAATTCAGATAAAAAATGTTGGGCAAAATTTCAATTCAAAAAATATACACGGGAAAAACATGATTTTTAAGGGTGGTTTTCAGGAGCGTTTATCTCACAGATGGCTTAATCTAGGAACCAAATATTTTGCAAATCATCATTAAACAATTCAAACTTTATTCTCATGAGGTGACTGGAAATCATATTTTCATTTGTATGGACAGCGACCTAGCTTACTATACATGCAGCCTACACTATTATAAAGACTTTAAGTTATTATTGAAGAAACCCATTGAAAAAACTCCAACGTTCCTATTGCTTTTATTAAGCATCATTATCAAATATCAATCATACGACACCCTGACCTATGCAAAACCCAATGCAAGCTTGACACAATGGTCACATAGCGGTGAAAGAAAAAGCAGATAAAAAGCTTTGAAGTGTGAGAGTTTTAACAAATCTAAATTTTTGATTTAAAGCCAGTCTTAACTTTTTTGCGAATTTTGGTACGCCCTTTCCAAATCATCATTAAACAATTCAAACTTTATTTTCATGGGGTGACTGGAAATCATATTTTCATTTGTATGGACAGCGACCTAGCTTACTATACATGCAGCCTGCAGTGTTACAAAGACTTTAAGATATTATTGAAGAAAGCCATTGGAAAAACTCCAACGTTCTAACCTATTGCTTTTATTAAGCATCATTATCAAATATCAATCATACGACACCCTGTCCAATGCAAACCTGATACAGGCTTGCCACAATGGGCACATAGGGATGAAAGAAAACGGAGATAAAAAGTGTGAGAGTTTTACCAAATCTAAATTTTTGATTTAAAAGCCTGTCTTTACTTTTTTGCGAATTTTGGTACGCCCTTTCTTTCTCTGTCTCTATTAACAGCTTATATTTTTTCTAATTTCAATAGCTTGCCCAGGAGTTCTTCAAAATCCAATTGTTTGCTCCCTTGTTAGGCCACTGTTAACCACTGTGTGGTGTGAAGCACACAAGACAAGCTTACGTATGAGTGCATATCTGTCTAATGCTGTATGTTTATGTCAGTTGGGATGTTTAAACATATACAGATATGTATGTATGCATATTTTTGAAATTTTTTATTATAAATATATGCCATACATATATTCCATTCAACATGCATTTCAAGTTCTTCACAGCCACAGTCCATTGATGGCATCTCTCTTAACATTTTTTGTGTGATAATTCTCCTTTTTAGTCCTGTCCCTTCCTTTGTTAGCTTATGATAATGCCATAAGCAATTTACAGACTTTGGCTTGACTTGCGGAAACCCTAAACACATTTGAAGGCAATTTAAGTTAACAAATGAATGAAACATCACTATTGTATGGTTACAACACCGATTAGTTATATAAATATGGTAAAATGTGTTTAATAAAAAGTAGAGAGTGTCTACTCGAACCCTTTTGGCAGGATTTATAGCCATCAATGGCAAAATGTCAATGTCATGGCACAGATGTCCGCACAAGGGCTGCATAATGTTATGCCTCGTCCAGTTCAATTTAATGGTCACGTTTCTCTATATCGAATTGAGCCCTTTACTAGCTAAACGAGGTTAGGTTAGGTTGTGATGGCAGTCTTTGCTACCACTACCTACTCTCACAATCCTCTATCACCTTTACTATAGAAATTATGTTATGTTCCCTGTGCGTCGTGTGTTTTTTACGTTTTTCCTTTTCTTGTCATTTTTATGGTTTACCCTTGGCACTGCGGCCTTTTCTTTTCTTGCAAATCAAATAAAGTATTCATTTAATTCAAACAAAGTGTCAGTTAGTTTGGAATTTACAAAGCTATTCAAGTAGTAATACTTTGTTGATGTTGTTTTTTTTTGTTCTCAATGACAGTTAATATACAAGATGTTCTCAAATGCGTAAAGCAAATTCAAACTCAAGAACAGATCTTCAGAGTTTGTCAAAAAAGGAGACATGAATACACGGGATGTTACCTTCTGCTCTTTGGCAAATGTAAGGAACATAAATTGTAGAATTATTATTTCCAAAATAAATCGATGTAGTTTAACTACGGTTCACCAGGGCGTAGGAGAAATACATATGTGTGTTCTTCGTGATATCAATCATACGTGAGACTCCATAATAAGTACATAGGGCACAATTTCGGTAGCGAAATTCCCTTTCGGTCTTCACTTTGCATTTCTAGCCTTAAAGACAAAAATTGCTATAAATTCATTGAATCGGCCAAGAAAATCCAGTCTAGTCCGATTCTTGCATGGTTGACCAAAATATAAATGCAATAAATATCAAAATCCCAAAAATTATATTTTAATTTTGTCCGAAACAGGGACAAAGACTGTTAGAGCAAAACCTAAAAACCAAAAGTAATACATTTATTCATTAATAGAGATAGATTTATAGCGTTTTGTTTCCCATAAAAATCTACAAAACATATTATTTTTAATAGCCAACTTTGTAAATAAGAAAACAAAGCAACAGTAGCAAAAAAATGAAAAGTAGTTTTTGGCTGGCACGAAAAAAATATAATAAATGTATAAAAAATATTATATTCTATATTTTAATATCTAACGTATTAAAGAAGAACACAGTGAGAAAATTGAGAAAAATATTTATTTTTCTAAAAATTTTTTTTTTATTTATTTTTCCTGGCACGTAGAAAAAAAAGTAAAAAATCCATAAAAACTACTTTGTGATATTTTTTTTAGCTGAAGTAACCAAAGCCTATTTGAAAATGTTCTAGCGATAAATGTACAAGTTATGAGCGTCTATGTTTACACAAGAAAATTTTATGCTTTTGTTTAACTTTGGTTCAAATGGATTTTTTGCTGGATCGAAAAACCCCTAAAAATATAAAACAAATTATTTTATTTTTTCCACATTTTAACAAAGAAACTAATAATGTGTGGGCTTCACTCGGGAACTGCACACATTCCAGGAACATGTGGCCCAAGTTAAACAGAAAACGGTCCCAAGATCTGCTATCATTGTCAAGACGGGATGTCTCGCTGATCGTGTCAATCATGACAGGTCTGATTGGCAGGCATGCGGAGAGACTGAATGTTGCAACCAATGATCTGTGCAGAAGCTGTGGAAACGAGGAGGAGGAGGTATCAGAAAAACATCTCCTATGTGTTTGTCCAAGGCTTTCGAAAGAAAGGTTGCATACTCTGGGCTCTTGTTTTTTTGTGGAACTAGCCGATTTGGCAGATGTCAACATTGGTCATCTTTTGGCATTTTTAAAGAAATGAAAGTGGTTCAGCGAGATGGACTAGATATATTATTAGTCAGTCCCCGTGGTATCACAATGGGTTATTAACCTAAGTGAGTCTGGTAACAGACTGCCACCATAACCTACCTAACAAAGAAAGCCAGAAGTAAGATAATTTCAAAAAATCATTTTTTACATTTTCCAAATGAAGTTTTAGCGTCAATACGACACGAGCTTCTACAAAAAGAGTCATATCTTCTATATATATATATATCGATAAATATTTTTTTAGCATTAAAAACTAATAACAAATATTTTTTGCTATATTTTTATGATTTTCGTGCGGCCAAAAAACGATGTTTAAAAAAATCACAATTTTTCATATTTTTTTTCGTTTCCAAATGAAGTTTTTGCGCAATACGTGAATACGACAAGCTCTTCTATAAAAAGGTTCATAACTTCTATATATAAATTAATATTTTTTTTCTAGCTTTAAAAACTAATACTAAATAATATTTGTTTCGATATTTTTATTATTTTTTTTCCTGCCAGCAAAAATCGACGTTTAAAAACAGTGTTTCAAAATTTTTGGCGACTTTTCCTAAACCACCGATTCTATGTGAATGTGAAATTCGGAATATTTGTAGCCCTCATAATTACCTTCAACGCTATAAAAGTAAGAGTGTTCGTTCTCTTATAACTGACATATAATGGGCATTGTTTGAAAAAAGAAAAATTTAATAAATAATTTCTTTTTTAAATACCAAAATTGGTACAGATATTTTAATTATATAGGGTCCGCCATCTAACGTATTTTTTTTCAACTATTCAACCGTTAGACTATTATTTGTGGGGTGCCCTCAGCAGCCATTTGAATGAAATTATTAACCGGAAGGAATGTACAAATAAAAAACGAAATTTGAAAAAATATTCAGTAGTTTTTTTATAGCATTTTCAAAAAAAAAAGTTATTTGGCGGACCCTTTATATATTATATCTACAGCTTTCTTTTGTTCGGTGTGATACAATGAAATTTGACTTAGAATATTTTTTCAATTAATACCACCCCCCTAAATTTCGGTTTTGTGGGACATTCCACAAAATATACCATTTTGTGGTATATTCAGAGACTTATAGTAGAATTTTATGACAAATATTTTTGTTGAAAATTTTGATGCTGTTTTATTGGTGTTTTTTACTCTTATGCCCTAAAGGGACCGAACACCCCTATATAGAGGAGCTAGAGGGTTAAAATGTTCCACAAAAATGTACCTTGAGGTATTCTAAGTAATATTTCTGAACACATCATATACTTAACATGAAGGGATCACGAGGTTTGCTATGCCGATTCATCAAAAGAATGTGGAAAAGGGGGATATATTGACAATTTGTACAAAAGGGACCAAAAAGACCACTATATTCCTCTATATTCCTCTAGAGAATTAAAATGTTAAACAAAAATGTTCCAAGTATTCCAAGTAATATTGCTGAACACATCTTATACTTATAATGAAGTGATCAGAAATGGTTTTCTATGCCGATTCATCACAAGAATGTGCTAAAGGGGAAATATTGTCCAGTTGTAGAAAAGGGTCCAAAAACACCACTATATAGAGGACCTTGGGGGTTAAAATGTTCCACAAAAATGTTCCAAGTATTCCAAGTAATATTGCTGAACACATCTTATACTTAAAATAAAGGGATCGCAGGGTTTCCTAAGCCGGTTCATCGCAAGAATGTGCTAATGGAAAAATATTGACAATCTGCACAAAAGGGGTCAAAAAGATCCATATATTGAAGAGCTAGAGAGTTAAAATGTTCCTTGTAGTCTTTTAAGCATTATTACTGAACAAATCATATACTTAAAAAGTAAGGATCACATGGTTTCCTAGGCCGTCTCATCAAAAGAATGTGCTAATGGGGAAAATATTGACAATTTGCAAAAATGGGACCAAAAACACCCTATATTGAGGAGCTAGAGAATTAAAATGTTCTACAAAAATGTTCCTTGACGTATTCCAAGTAATATTGTTCAGCAATGAAGGGATCACAAGGTTTTCTATGCCGATTTATCATAAGAATGTGCTAAAGGGGGAAAGTTGTGCGCACTGATTAACGCGAATTTAGGACAGTTGTTCTTCAAGCCGAGATAACAAGCTGCAATAATAAATACGTTAAATAATAATAAATAAATGTTAATTTTAAATAAAAAATATATTTTAAATAAAACAAATATGTTTAACATTGTCACCGACTACAATATAAATATGTATATTAGGATGGGTCACGAAAATAAATTGCAGCGGCCACCCCCCAGAAATGAAGATTGGATTGTTTAATGATGATCTGCAAAATATTTCGTCATTGGGTCAAGCCATCTGTGAGCTAAACGCTCCTGAAAACACCTCTAAAAATCACTTTTTTCCCGAGCAATTTTTTATGTTGGATTTTTGCCCAAAATTTTTTTTCTGAATTCATAGACCCTTCGAAGCTCTTTAAACAAAAATTTTTATTATTGTCTTAGAATAACTCATTGGCCGTATTATTGGACGTTTATATTGATTTTTTGTAGGTTTTCAAGGTGACAGCTAAAAACTTATATTTCTTGGAGAATTTTTGTAAGAGGTGTAATGAAAAATAAATAGAAAGAATCAATGCCTTTTAAATGATGCCGAAATGATGAATTTCGGACGAAAAATGGCGTCACTAATTCCATGTTTGTAGAATAATTTAATACGGGAAGGAGATGGCTTTTCAGAGCCAAAATGTTCAAACTCTTTTTACATAAATGATCGCTGCGACGTCAATTTCCTTCCGATGTTCATCATATAGGCATCATTCGAAAGGTATTTGATTATAAAATACTGACAACAAATACGAATAAGTTGTCAGTTGTCACTATGAAAAAAAACGAAAAAATTGCTATAAACGTCCAATAATTCGACCAATAGGTTATTCTCAGAAAAGAATACAAATTTATATTTAAAGTGATTCCGTGGGTATATTAATTTGAACAAAACCATAAAAAAGGTTACACGGGAAAAGCATGATTTTTGGAAACGTTTTCAGGAGCGTTTAGCTCACAGATGGCTTGGCCCAGTGACGAAATATTTTGCAGATCATCATTAAACAATCCAAATTTTATTTTCGTAGGGTGACTGGAAATTGTTTCTCCATTTGTATGGCCCGTGACCCAGCCTAATGTATAAATTTTCAAAAAAAAATATTTTGTTGACTTTTTTGGACTTATTTTCTATAATTTTATTTTGAGTGATATTTTTTAACATTTTATTTAGGTTTTTTTTATTATGGATAACTAATATGCAGTCTTAAAGAAAAACAACCATATTAATAGGGCTGTTTTTCATTAAGCCGGTATAATAAGCTGCGATAACAAAAAAACACGTTAATAAAATTTTATTTTTTTACTCAAAATAAAAATATTTTTTCACATTGTCACCGATTACAATATAACTGTCATATTCACAAACATTTATCAAGGATTTAAAGCATGCTTTTGCTTTGAAAAATCATCTTATAAACCTATGATAAATGATTATGAATACAGTACTTAATAAAGAGTGATTTTTTTGAGGTTAGGATTTTCATGCATTAGTATTTGACAGATCACGTGGGATTTCAGACATGGTGTCAAAGAGAAAGATGCTCAGTATGCTTTGACATTTCATCATGAATAGACTTACTAACGAGCAACGCTTGCAAATCATTGAATTTTATTACCAAAATCAGTGTTCGGTTCGAAATGTGTTTCGCGCTTTACGTCCGATTTATGGTCTACATAATCGACCAAGTGAGCAAACAATTAATGCGATTGTGACCAAGTTTCGCACTCAGTTTACTTTATTGGACATTAAACCAACCACACGAATGCGTACAGTGCGTACAGAAGAGAATATTGCGTCTGTTTCTGAGAGTGTTGCTGAAGACCGTGAAATGTCGATTCGTCGCCGTTCGCAGCAATTGGGTTTGTGTTATTCGACCACATGGAAGATTTTACGCAAAGATCTTGGTGTAAAACCGTATAAAATACAGCTCGTGCAAGAACTGAAGCGAAACGATCTGCCACAACGTCGAATTTTCAGTGAATGGGCCCTAGAAAAGTTGGCAGAAAATCCGCTTTTTTATCGACAAATTTTGTTCAGCGATGAGGCTCATTTCTGGTTGAATGGCTACGTAAATAAACAAAATTGCCGCATTTGGAGTGAAGAGCAACCAGAAGCCGTTCAAGAACTGCCCATGCATCCCGAAAAATGCACTGTTTGGTGTGGTTTGTACGCTGGTGGAATCATTGGACCGTATTTTTTCAAAGATGCTGTTGGACGCAACGTTACGGTGAATGGCGATCGCTATCGTTCGATGCTAACAAACTTTTTGTTGCCAAAAATGGAAGAACTGAACTTGGTTGACATGTGATTTCAACAAGATGGCGCTACATGCCACACAGCTCGCGATTCTATGGCCATTTTGAGGGAAAACTTCGGAGAACAATTCATCTCAAGAAATGGACCGGTAAGTTGGCCACCAAGATCATGCGATTTGACGCCTTTAGACTATTTTTTGTGGGGCTACGTCAAGTCTAAAGTCTACAGAAATAAGCCAGCAACTATTCCAGCTTTGGAAGACAACATTTCCGAAGAAATTCGGGCTATTCCGGCCGAAATGCTCGAAAAAGTTGCCCAAAATTGGACTTTCCGAATGGACCACCTAAGACGCAGCCGCGGTCAACATTTAAATGAAATTATCTTCAAAAAGTAAATGTCATGGACCAATCTAACGTTTCAAATAAAGAACCGATGCAAATTTTATGCGTTTTTTTTAAAAAAAAGTTATCAAGCTCTTAAAAAATCACCCGGTACTTGTGTTGACTTTTTTGGACTTATCCTCGATAACCATAAATTTGACTTGCACGGGATAATTATACAGGCTGTCCAACATTTTTAACACAAAATTATTTTTTTTGAATTTATTATGATACTCACATTGATATTGCTGTTGGTGACAATTCTAAAAAAAATATTTTGCATGAATTTTTTTAAATTTTTATTTAGATTTTTGTGATCCAGTCTTTAAGAAAAACGGCCCTATTATTCTCAAAACAAACACATCCATCCCCACTTAGCATTCTCGACATCAGACCCAATTTAACTTAAAGGCCTTCTTGACTTCAGATTTTGTGAACAAATTATGTATATCCACATGATTTTAATTCCTGTTGCTTGTTCAACAAAAGGAAATGACGCAAATCGCAGAACAATTCCAAGAAAACGCATCAAAAAGAGTTCACTAACCTTGCAATGCACCGAAAATACTTACTCCCACAAAAGAAAACGAACATAAAAATCCTATACAGATTTCAATCACTTTTCGTTGTTGTTTCGTTGCGTTTTTTGAGCAATAAAAAATTCATTTAATTAAAAATGCAATGTTTTGATTGTTTTTTATTTGTTTGCACAGCAGCAACAACAACAAAAACAAATAACATAAAAATTACTATTACAAAAATGTGATTTACCTTTTGATTTCCAAACCAACAACCCCACATCAAATGGATGTGTTTGTAGCGGCGAGTTGGTGAGCGGGCGTTTGGACTGCCGGGGTAATGAACGGCTCGCTGCAATCGGCCAAAGTGTGGTGACACCCACACCAGTGTGCACTTAATTTATAATGCAACAACAACAAACACACACCGAGAAATTCGTGTTGCTCTGTCAATTTTGGTTTGGTTTTGGGGCCGTTAGCAACCGACCGAATTGAACTTGTCTTGTTTTCGTTGTCGCCTCAACGTTTGCCGGAAGAAAACCAACAAAATTTAATGGATCATTTTATGAATGCCATTCACTGGGGGCAATTTTTATGCTGGCCTAATTTCGTCATAGTATTCTTTTATTTATTTTGTTCTTTCTTTACAATAGCATTTAAACAAATCGAAAATAAATCACAAACACACGCTGGATGCTGGATGCTGGGCGTGAGAATCGAAAGCAAACAATCGAAATAAGCAAACGTTTATATAAACCGGCCACAAACGATCCACGCACAACCGACCGAACGCCCGACCGGCTTTCCTTGGCGTTATGTTGGAAATTATGAAAAACCACAAGAGCAGCAGCAACAACAAGAACAACAGCCTCACTGCGGCCCTGCCACTCTCCAACGACAACAATCTGTCAATAATCAAACAAACAATCACCTCACACGCACTCACACACACAGCCACACATGCTCCTGCTCACACACTCACGCACTTTGTTGTTGCTGTTGCTTGGTGTTACAAAACAAATGCCGCCGTGTTGTTATTATTATTTCGCTTTTCTAGTTTTAAATTTTGCTTATTTTTGTGATTCCTCAATTCCTCAATCAGGAAAAGGGAAGTAACGCAAACAAAACACCGAGAACAAGTCGCGGCGTTATTAACACACACACAAACAGGCACTTTGGGTAAACAAAAGCCAGGCCGCCAAGTGCAAACAATAATTGCACGTTTTTTTCTTCGTTTCGCAATGTTTTATTTTGTATGAAATGGCAAAGTTAAATTTTCATTTCACTTTCACTCTCATTCCTTTGATTCCATCTCTTACGTTCGATTATCCGGTTATGCGGACAGCGCAACGCGTTAAAAACACAACCGCTCTGTTAAACGTTCCGTGGAAAACTGATGAATTCTGGCCTTATGTTTCCGTAGTAAACATGCCTGTGTTGTGGAAGACGGACATACAAAGTTCAGCCGCTTTTTTCCATCCGTTCGTTCATACGAAGGCTGTGTTGACTGCGCGCCATCATCATCAACAGCAACAACAACAACAGGAGGAGGAAACATATGATTTTTGTTTTGTCTACATTTTGGGGGGAGTGGTGGGGGGTGTAATGTCATCAACATGTGCTAGTGTGTTTGTGTGTGTCTTCGCCACACTATGGGCCAGGATAGCAGATTTTTGGACAAAAATTAAGCGGTCGTATATGCATTAAGCTGGCTCGGTTTGCATGTCTGAAAAACGATTTGTGCCTTTACATCTAGGGATGCTAAATGAGACTGGATTTTTAAAATCTTGGGATTCAGGATTTGAAAAATCGGGATTTTCTAGTATTCTTAGTTTTTATTATAGCCTTTTCACATTGTATGCGAAATCTAGTTTAAATGACATAAGATCGATTTTCAACTATCAGATGCCATACAAATTTGAGATTTGAAAATCGACCTTATGTCAATTAAACTAGATTTCGAATGCAGCGTAACAAAAGAAGATATTTTCAAAATCTATAGAATAATACAAATAAATCACACTAGTGATGACTTTCTGTAAGGCTGCATAACTAAGCTACGATAAGAGAAACCTAAATAAAATATTAAAATTTCACTCAAAATATTTTTTTAATTGTCGCTAACAGCAATAAAAATTGGGCTTAATTTTTGTATGGAATTTACTCGCTTAACAAGAAAGTAGCTTGTACTCTCTTAGTATTGCTGCCAGATTTTTCTTGTTGATTCATTTATGAAAATCCATTGGTCGCCAATTGTACGCTAGTAAAATTTTGAAAAAATAATTTTAAAAATATTGGATGAAAAATGTATATATAGCCAAAATTCAAAATCTGTAGAATAATACAAATAAATCACACTAGGGCTGCTTTTCTATAATAGTCTTGTCACAATGCATGCGAAATCTAGTAGAAATGACATTTTGAAATGTCAAATGTGTATGGGATCTGCCATTTGTAAATCGACCTTATGTCATTTCAGCTAGATTTCGCATGGAGTGTGACAAGGATATAAGACTGGAAAACTAAGCTGCGACAACAATATCCTAAATAAAAAATTTAAATTTCACTCAAAATAAAAATTTTTCTCTGAATTGTCAGCCAACAGCAATAACAATATGAAAACAAATTTTGAAAAAATAATTTTATGCTAAAAATATTAGACTTAGCCCGGGTAATTATACAGTGTATTTCAAATTTATGTTTATAGCTAATAACCTTGCCACACTGCATCTGAAATCTAGCTGATATGACGTAGGTCGATTTTCAAATGTAACATTTTTATGACATTTGTAAATCGGCCTTAAGTCATTTAGGCTAGACTTCGCATGCAGTGTGACAAGGTTATAAGGTCGATTTTCAAATGTCAAATTTGTATGCCATTTGACTTTTATAAATCGACCTTATGTCATTATCTCAAGTAGTGTGACAAGGCTATAAGTCCAAAAAAGTCAATCCAAAACATTTTTTTTTTGAAAATTTGTTATTTTATAATAAGAGATAAGAACAGTTCATGGCGGACTGCTATTTTGTGTTTTTTGCATTTTGATCAGGAATGTTGGGGCTCCGCTCTTTTCCAAATCCCGGGATTTGGAATTCGGTATTGGCTACTATAGGTGCGACTCCGGGCAGTTTTAAGCCTAAAATATAAATCATAAAATAAAAAAATGCATGGGGGCCACCTTAATGTTTAAAGATAAAGTCTTGGTATATTCTTAGAAAATTTTGGAAGTGAAAGAATGGGGGAGTTGATAATGCATGTGTCTCCGTGGGGCAGTTAGAGCGGTGGGAGCAAATTTTATAAAAAATAGTTTTTGTATGGCACCCCACTTTAGTGGTAGAAATTGGGGGGAGCAAATTTTATAAAAAATAGTTTTTGTATGGCACCCCACTTTAGGGGTAGAAATTGGGGGTAGGTATGTGCGGGAAAATGTTTGGGGGTCAGTCATAATACATCCCCTCTAGCGGAGACTCCGGGCCAAATTTAACCCTATCTTTCATGAAAAAAATATAAAAGGTAAAAAAAATTGTATATTTATATATATATTTTATATTTATATATAGAAATATATAAATATATATATATATATATATATATATATATATAAATATAAAATATATATATAAATATACAATTTTTTTTTACCTTTTATATTTTTTTCATGAAAGATATATATATATATATATATATATATATATGGGCGTTACCTTAATGTTTGAAGATAAATTGTAGGTATATTCCTAGAAAATGTTGGAACTGGAAAAATATTGGGGTTGGTCATGCATTTGAATCCCTATGGCCATCCTTGACAGTTAGGGCGATGTGAGCCAATTTTATAAAAAATAGTTTCTGTATGAGAGCCCCCATTAGTAGTAGAAATTGGAGGTAGTTATGTTCGGGTGAGACTCCGGGGCATATTTAGGCGTATATTTCATAAAAAAATTATTAAAATTAATAAAACAAAAAAATATAAAACAAAAAAATTATAAAAAAATGTATGGGTGTCACTTTAATGTTTGAAGATACTTTGTAGGTATAATCTTAGAAAATGTTGGTACTGAAAAAATATTGGGGTTGGTCATGCATTTGAATCCCTATGGTCCTCGTTGGCAGTTAGGGCGATGTGAGCCAATTTTATAAAAAATAGTTTTTGTATGGGGACCCCCTTAATGAGTGGTGATAGGGAGTAGGTGTGTTCGGCAAAATTGTTGAGAGGGAGAAATTAATGGGGTGGGTCTTAACGGGGATACTACTTAGGGGATACTCCGGGGTAGTTTTGGCTCCTTTTTTCATTACCCAAGAGTTGAAGATAGAGGGTAAGTATATTCTGATAAAATGTGGGGATTGAATAATATTGGGAGTCAATCACATGTATATTTGACTCCACTAGGGTCTTCCTTGGGACTGTTAGAGCGGTGGGAGCTAATTTTATAAAAATGTATTTTTTATGGACCCCTCAAGGAGTTGGGGATATGGGGTAGATGACTCCACTAGGGTCTTCCATGGGGCAGTTAGATCAGTTGGAGCTATTTTATTTTTTTTATGGGAGTCCCCTTATGGAGAGGGGATAAGGGGTAGATGACTTTGGAAAAAAATGTTGGGGAGGTCTTACATTTAACCCCTCTGATGTCGACTCCGAGGCAGTTTTGGGACTTTTTGTGTATTTTTGCCACCTTTTCCCCACCTTTGACCCCGATGAGTCTCAACAAAACGTGATGATAGTAATTCAATATTTTGCTAACGAACTTGTATAATGTCAGGTCAACTTTTTCTGGATATGCCGTATTCAAATTCGTTAATTTCCTAGACTTTTGACCAAAATTCCGAGATCTTGGCCCATAGTGCGCCTTGGAGAAACACACACACTCTTTCGGCTGCTGTACAAATGTTAACGAACAGTTCCAACGCAAAGGGTATAGATTATTTGAAAGAGTGTTCATCAATTTCGAATGTTAAATTTCGACATTGCGAGCTCTGGCAGAGATTGGATATCGTAAGATTTTGGGTGCAGGGTTGCATTTTATGAAAGTTGACCGCAATAACGCAAATCACGAATACGGTTTAACGTTATACGATATCAATGCAAAAGATACAAGCGTTTTGGGTGAGCGGTCTAAGCGGTGATGCAGTAACTCGAATTTTTGTTTCTGTGAAGAAGGATCAAATCTCGCACTTATCAATATCTTTCTTTTTACTTTTACAATACACAATAAAGTACTTTTAACACCGAAAATTGAAAACTTAACATCTTAATGAAATCGAAAATTTTAAATTGCAATAGAACATGCAAAAATTGCTCAATATTTCCAAACATGTAGATAATTTTCAATTTTAATTTTTATATGTTCCTTTTGAAACTTTTACTACATATGCATTTTTCATACTTATACTTCATACCATTTCAAAAATTAATATGTTCTTTTTTTTGTAATAAAAACTATTTGGGCTGTTTGAGATTTGATGCCTAGTCCTATCAATATGAATATGAAATTAAAATAAATGACAACCACGAATAGAATCAGAGCACTTAGACAACCCACACAACACGCCATCTAAGAAGGGTGTGTCTAAAATGTAAATATATTTGAATATGAAACTGAAGATGTCAAATTTGGACATTGAGTTTTACTTCAAAAATTCAGTTAAACCGTATCGTGATTTGCGTTATTGCGGTCAACTTTCATAAAATGCAACCCTGCACCCAAAATCTTACGATATCCAATCTCTGTCAGAGCTCGCAATCTTGAAATTTAACATTCGAACTTGATGAAAACTCTTTCAAATAATCTATAGACTATACATAGGCGTTTATAGCCTTTTCAGACTGCATGCGAAATCCAGCTGATATGACATAATAGATCTGTTTTTCTTTAAGCCGGAAAAACTAGCTGCGATAACAAAAACGATAAATAAAAATTTATTTTTTAGCTCAAAATTAAACATATTTTTTCACATTGTCGCCAACTACAATATAATTATTTGTATCAAAACAAATTTTCAAAAAAAATATTTTGTGTTGAATTTTTTGGACTTAGCCTCGATATCCAAAAAAAAACGACTTAACTTCGTTAACACGAAGTTAGGAATAACCGAGAGTTATAGATGTCAGTTTGTGTGACCATTGACATCTTGCTTAACTCTAACGGAGCTACATGAAAACAGGCGTAAGTCCAATATTTTTAACATAAAATTATTTTTTCAAAAATTGTTTGCATACATTCATAGATATTGTAGTTGGCCACAATTTTAAAAAATATATTTTTATTCTGAGTGAAATTTGAACTTTTTATTTAGGTTTTGTTATCGCAGCTTAGTTATCCAGTTTTAAAGAAAAACAGTCCTAATAGACTTTTCAGACTACATAGGGAATCTATTGGTTTTCCAAATGTCAAATTTTACATTTGTAAATCGACCTCGCGCTGATTTCGCACGAAATCTGAAAAGGCTATTTCAGTTTATTGTACAACTGGGAAATAGGATTTATTTATCGTACAATTATTAACGACCCTTTATCCATTTACTCGCTTGCTTAGTAAGTACAATTAAAACACACACTTGTCTATATCGGCAGAATTACTATTTATAATTTCAATTTCAGACTTATTTAGAGACAAAAACAATGGGTCTTGTATAAAATGTTCTAAGCGGTGCATAATACGATTTATTTGTCAATAATTAAACAAAAACTTATTTTTTACAAATTAATAAACGTATAAAATGTTCTAAGCGGTGCATAATACGATTTATTTGTCAATAATTAAACAAAAACTTATTTTTTACAAATTAATAAACACTTTTGAGTACATTCATACACTTAACTTGTATACAATATTGCTAGCTATTGATCTGGAGAAAGTGTAGGAAAATATTTGAGCAAAAACTGGCCGTTAAACTGTAAATTAATAAAATAAAGGCGTCAAAGTACAATAGTATTCCAAAGATAACTGACTGGCAGAATACATTACTTAAGTATTTAAATAGTTAGAAGCGTCATGCATTACACGCATTGTAATCAAATACACGTGAGCACCTCCTTTCTACAACTTAACCTTCTCCATTTCTTGGGTTAAATTCATATCATCGCCCAGTATCCGATCAAAATCTATAACAATTCTCTTTTGAGTGGGTATGTAACGTTCGACTTCTATGCGTGCCTTTCCGAACATCAAACGAGAGGCACGATATATTGGTTTCTCGGCATACTTATCGGAGATATAGAAAACTTTCGATATGCCAGACTGTACAATGAGTTTAGCGCATTCGTTGCACGGGAACAAGGTGGTGTAGAGACGTGTATTCTTTAGGTTGGCACAATTCTTATTAAGTATCGCATTGGCCTCGGCATGGACTACAAACATTTTCTTATCATTCATGGGATCCAGATGCTGATCCTCCTCCAGTAAGTCCTCAATTTCGGAGGCTTTATACCAAGGGAACTCGTCATCTTCACAGCGGCTGGGGAAACCGTTGTAACCTATGGCCACGATACGATTATCTTCATTTACTATGACAGCACCCACCTGGGTGACTGGATCCTTGCTGCGTTGTGAAGATAAGACGGCAGTGGCCATAAAATAATCATCCCAGTGTAGGTATTCTTGGCGCTTGCAGTTTATTATGGGCGTTAGCTTTGGAGATTTCAATGGTGATTTCACGGAGTTGCTGGACATGATATTAACGTTTAGTAACTAAAATGATATGAAAAGAATAAGGAGGTCACAATTATTGGCAATAGGAATAATATTGAAAATTTTATATTCCAGCAAGTGTTTAACATTTCCCCAAGAAAAAAGATTTTTACCAATATCGACAGACAGTTTTAACGGAGAACTTCTTATTCACCCTTATCGTGAATAAAAGGGGAATTTGTTCAAGTGAAATTTCTATTTCCCTATCGGCGTAGATGATAAGTTGAATATAAATCGGGAATAGATTTCTCTTATTTGCGTTGTTTTAGATGTAAGGCGATCAAATCCAAGTAAGAAAGCGAAGAAACATGAAAAAATCAGCATAAATGGCGATTGGAAATTTAAGGGAACAATTCATTCCCGGGGAAATTTTATTCGCCACAGGGATGATTGTTGAAAACATTAAAACCCATTTCGTCAATTATTTACAACTTAAATAATTAACCGAAGAGCTGAAATATTACAATTGTAATTCGGCTAAGAATTCTAATTTAGTAAGTAATAAGCGAGCTCGCCTACCGTAAAGCTGCAATACTTTTATTTCCTGGAATGTAAAATTTTCAACAAAATTATTTCAAAATTATTAATTAAATCAAATTTGAAATTTTCTAAATTCTGAGCATGGATTTAAACCAATTAATTAAGCGAGTTGCCAATAAAACTCGCCTATATTCAATTTCAACTGAAAATTTTTATTATTATTTCTACATCCCTTAATAAAACCGAAATTCAAAAACCCAATTCATTAGATTATATAGTTTTATATATATTTTCTTTAGATGTGAATTTGTTATTTAATAAATCTACATTGTGTTTTTGTGTAATAACATAGTTTTTTCGTTTAGAAAATTAAATGGAATTTTTTGTTTGAAAATAAACATAAACGAGGGCAAATAAATCATAGAATACTACTACAGAAACGCCAACCAAACAATACTATCCCGGAAGTTAATCAGGGCCCGCCTTATGCCTTTTGAGTTCGGATGGGAATGGGATTTTGTTTGAGATGCAAATAAATGGAACGCATACGAGAAACATCTTTGCCGGACTTGTTCACTTTGGGATTGAAGTCGCACAACTTGGCTATGCGTTCCCATTCGGTGCCTGGTTCCATGGCTCCCCCATTTTCTAAAGCTGCCGCCTGTTTTTCGGCACTGCGGGCAGCCGACTTCGTTTTAGCGATCGATTCTTCGGTCTGACGCAACCAGTCATCCAATTCTTTCTTGGCCTGTTGACGCAGCTCCTCCTTTTTGCGTTCTTCTTCGCGATCTTTTTCCTCCAAGCGCTGTTGTTGTTCTTCACGCCACTTGCGTATCTTTTCTGGCTCTATGCGTGAAGGGGGAGGACCCGAGATGGGATTGATATCATTGTTATCACCACCTATCATTTCGAAGCTACCAGTGGATGACTCCAGCCCGCCACTACCACTGCCAGCACCCAATTCATTCATATCTCCGCCCAGAAGACCAGCATCATCGGAAACGGAGGCCGCTGCTTTGATGACGTTGGATGTACTTCCGCTGATCTCGGCCTCTAAATCGCCCAAAATGGCCTTTTCCTGGGCCAGAAACTCAGCAGCAGGATCCACTTCTTCGGCCGTAGAGGCGGCGGGAGCAACGAAATCATCACCGAAATCCATGTTTTCTCGGACTGTTAATCGCAATTGTTTTTACAGTTATGACGATGATGACACATCAGAATGCAGCCGAGATGAAATATATGGGAAAGTAGCAGAAAAATTAGGGGCGTATTATTATTCGGGTAATTCTTGAATTATCATCATAATTTTTTTCAACCTTACCGTTAGGAGTTCAATAAAGCGATTAAATCAATTTGTAAAGATGAGTTCAGTTTTCTTTGATAGTTAATTGTTTTCTTAATTTATTAATGTTTCTCGCTTCCACTTTTACGTTGTTTTCTTTGTACTCTACGATTTTTTTGCTTCGCTTTATGTAGCAACGACCCAATCCAGAGATAAAAATCGAGTTGCCATACTTCAAAAGGAAAATATAACGACGGCCCGAAAGAACAACAACAACCCCTGTAAGAACGACCTAAACAATGCAATGCTAGTCGCCCAGCAAAACAGCAAAAATATGTTCCATGTGGTCGTCTGCTCAAACACAAACACCATCAATTTTAAATGTTTACAGGCAGTTTTATTTCACATTGTTCTTGTTCTCACTCCTAATTTTCTTATTTATAAATCTTTGTGATCGGATGGGGTTCTTTCAAACAAAAAGATTTTATTAAAACATAATACTTACAATTTTCCTATTTCTCGTTTATTAAACTATATTCAGAATTATTCTTATTCAATATGTAACTTCTTGATAAATGTGTAATTTTGTAAATGTGCGAGCCGAGCTACGAGAATGCAAGCACGCAAAAAAGTCATGTACGTTTGTTTGTTATTACGCTGACCTTGCCACTTAACTAAATATTTAACGGGGACTTTCTTCAAATATGAAATCGTTCTTACTTTCATACTAATAAACGAATTCCGAAGTAATGTCATTTTCTGCGGGTTGAAGTAAAATAAGAGGGATTGCTTGAGTAAATACAAGACAAATTATGAGATAGAATAGCACACATCAGTTAAATTCAATGAATTTTTGTCTGAAATTTCACATTGTATATACAGTGAGCCAAAAAAGTATACGCACCAATAAAAATTCTTTACATATTGCCGGTGATAATTATGTGAATAACCTTGGACTATTGTAACAATAACAGGATCCAAATTTATCGGAGCAATTGTATAATTAGCCATATAATAGTTCCGAACCTCTGCAATAGAATTACTGGGCAAGAGGACAGAAACCTAAATTTTTTAGGTTATTTTGGATCGTTCGCCTCAGACGAACGAAAATAAGTTAAACAGGCCTTACATTCTTGCATTAAAGCAAATTGTATTTTATTGAAGATTGCATTGTTGGGGCGAATGGCCGTGACGGCTGGCGGCGAGACGGCAAATTAAAATATTTTTCTCAAATTAGAGCCTTTCCAGACTACGAGCGAAATCAAACTGAAATGGGTCCAGTCCATACATATTTGTCACTAACAAACGAGCTAAGCTCGATTTCTCATGCAGGCTATCTCTCACATTTATTTTGCAAAGACGTATGAAAAATCAAAATTCTTGTTGAAAAAAATAAATGTTTATGCTGAAAAATTATAGGATGCAATTGCATCTGAAGAGGTATAAGCCGACAAAATTTAATAATAAATTATCTTTTCAAAAATATTTTGATACGTACACCTTTATATTGTTGTTGGCGACAATTTGAACAATTATTTTTTCCATTTAGTGAAGAAGTTTTTATGTTTTTGTTATCGCAGCTTAGTTACCCACACTTAAGGAAAACAGCCCTACCTACTACTTATCGATATGTAAACAATTGCAACATATGTGTAAACTTTTTTGGCTCACTGTAGAAGCTCATTGACATAAAACAAGTGGCAATGCCATTTACCGTCTTTTTTCATAAACTTTCCCAATTTCAGCAGCAAGAACCATCTAAGCAATATTTACTGCTCTTCCAATGAACCTATTAACCATTAAATATGTACAATTTCTAATTTCTTTCTCTCAAAAAATTAAATCAATATTCTAAACATGTCGTTGTTACACCGCCTCCGACAGGGCGACCGTACACAATTTTTTGTTCGCCTTCATAGGGGTGGCAACGTTGGCCCATATCTAAAATGGCGCTTTGGTTGGTAGAAGAGACGAAGAAAAAATAGTGCTAGTGCTTTTTTTACAAAATAACAACGAAATTACTAAAGAAATTCAACAAACTTTACATAATCCGCAAGTGTATATAGTGCTTAATAAGAATCGTGTAAAATTTCCGTAAAAAAACATGAATTAATGTGAAAATTTTGATAGAAAATAACTACAATTAAAAGTGATGGACGTGATTTGATGATAGACAATTTACCAAGAACGCGATACACATACATACACAAACACCTTCCTATATAAAAAAGAACCCCAAAATAATACAAAAAAGAAGGAGGAGGACAGTACAATAATTTTTTTATATGCGGAGACAAGAGAAAACGTCAAAAAAGTTGATAGCAAAGAAAAAAATATAGAAAAAAGGAGCCAAGACGGCGGACAGGTTATTGTTGAGAAATCATAATTACATTTTCGGATCTTCTTTCTTGCTGGATACGAAAAAGAGAATTGTGGGAAAATAGGAAATCCCGTTGAGCGTGAGGTAAGTCAAAGAGCATTTTTATGTAATTATGAAATTGTTTCTAAAAAATACATATTTGTTTTTGTTTTGCTCAGTTTTGCTAGTGTGTAGTGAGTCACCATGGACCCAAATTCGAGTCCCTGGCCATATGCTTATAATCGGATAGTGCCCGCGGGCAGTAGCAGTGGGTCCGCCGATGAATTCCAACATCCCCACTTGGCCTCTAGTGCCCAGTCACTGCTATTGCAGGCCGCACACTCAAATATTGCAGCTAATATAGCCGCCGGTGGCGGCGGTTTTGTATCGCCCTCACCTATCAGCGGCTACAATCCAGTTTTCCAACAAATCTATCATCATGCGGCCGCCGCCAGTGCTGTACAACCAAAACCTGCCCACTATGCCTCGTCGGCTGTTAATACACCACATCGACAACTACAAATACCCGCCACATTGGACAAACAATTGACCTCATTCCAAAATCAGGCTGCCATAGCGGCAGTCTCATCCGCAGCCGCTGCGGTAGTGAATAATGCGGCGGCCGCCACCAATTATTACGGTGAAAATTCGTCATCGAGTGGTGCATCACCATCGCCCACCACGTCGACCATAACACCGACAACGTTAAGTTGGAATACACCATCGATGATATCCAATACATTTTTGGCCATGCAACAGCAGCAGCAGCAACAACAGCAGCAGGTCCAGCAGCAGCAACAGCAAGCACAGCAGCAGCAACAACAGCAACAGCATCAGCAACAGCTTAATCTAGCAGCGGATAAGGTGGTGAGTAGTAGTATGTAGTCAGTCATAAATAAGTTTGCCACAAAAACAAATAGAATCCTATTTGTAAAAATTCGTATACATATATCCCATTTCATAATTTGCATTATGCACTACTTCGTGTACATGCATGCATATCCAAGGACATCATTTACAGATAGGAAACATTGTTTTCTTTTCTACTTTCTTGTTTTTGGAGAACAGTAAAGTTTGTAAGAATTTTGTAAAATTATCTAGACATTTTTCATTAATAGTAGGTATAAAGAGATTCTTGTGCATTAGGTGCATTCGCAAAAGCGAAATGAATTGTTGAATTATGTAGTGTGTCGCCTTTGCTTCTATAAAATGTTCTTATTTTCGACTCTTCCTGTTTCTTTATCTCATGTCGCTGTAGGATTTATATCGTATCGTTTTATATGTATGCTCCTTGTAGTAGTAATCATTAATCTTATGCTATTGCTGTGAGCATCCCTAATGCTTTACCTCTCCCCCGCTTTTAACTATCACGTACGTACGTGTTGGTAACACACATTGGTCTTTTTCTCCCTCTCTCTCTTTCTTACGCCTTTTCTCCTTCTCTCACACGTTACTTCGTTCATCCTGTACTACCAAATACAATTTATATGTGGAATCATCACTGATATCGTTATACACATATGTACATACACATGTTAAGTTGGCTGCACGGTGAAGACCCCGCTCACTAACTAATTGCATTTATTTTCCTTTGTGTTCCTGGGTAGTTTATTAATATATTATTTCGAATTTGCCAAACATTTGCAATTCTTCTTGGGCTATCTCAATGAAAATCCACTTGAAAAATATTTAAGCAGTTTTAATTTCTAAAGAAAACATATTTTCAGTATTTTGACTGAAAAGAATAAATGTTAGTCGTCGTTATGAATCGAAGATTATATACTATATTGCAATATGATAATGAGATCACTCGTTGCTTACGATTCGATAGATGTAGGTCTTTTCCTCAGCTGACATTTGAATAAACGAACTGTACAAGCAAACCAAAATATAGAGTTTTACAGAAGAGACGTTCAATGTATGGATTGATTTGGAGTTCCAAATATTGACAGAATTTAATATGAAGCACTTAGAATCGGGTTTTTCTTTTGAAGATGCTAATGCATGGTGGCCTAAAGTAGGTTTAAAAAGTGTCAAGTCGAGTTAGACATTGATCGATGTGTTTATTAAAATTAAAAATAGTATTTCATTTAAAATAAGTTTCATTGCGATTTCTTCGTTATATTTAAAATAAAAATGATATAAATGTCGAGAATAAATAAAATTTCTAAACTTGGTTATGTTTTTAGTTTAAATCAAGTATTTATTCTTATGAAATGCCTTTCTTTAAGCAAGGCACTATAACAAGAGCTTTAATCATATCACAGTTCAGTTTATTGGAAACCTCAATTTAAGTTCCATATTTTCTTTTCTCTATATTCGTATTGTTGCTTTAAATGTATATTTCAATTTAATTTATTAATCAATTCTAGTCTTCATATGTATTAATTCGATTTCTAAAAAGCGCCTTAATTTTGTATCGCTCCATAGCCGCTGTTTTGAATTCTTTTTTAATTTTAACTTGAATTTTTCGTTATAAACTTGCAGATTACATTAATTTTTATTTCACACTTAACTGAATTAGCGCTAAAGAGCTTTATTTTGTTATTTATTTTTATTTGTTTCTTCATATTTTGGATGCTAATTTTCAGTTTATAATTGTCTTTTTAAACTTCTAGACAACCTATGCTTTATGGTTGGTTTTTAAAGTTGACAAGAAACAGGGCGACGCTATTAATTTTATAATTTTTTACCCAGGATGATGGTTGAGGGTGGGAAGTATAATGAAAATAAAACAAAACAAATAACACCAGTTTTTCCATGGCCTCAAGCTGAAATAAAGACAATTAATGAAACAAAAGGTTGACCAAACATAAATCAATTAGTTTTATTTTTTGTTCATTCAATTCTAACTTAATTTATCTTTATTATATTAAATATTCTAATTTCAATCGTATTCAGCAATTTATTTATTATTGTTATAAAATAAAATGCTTAGATCGTGTTCTCTATACATATCATTTTCTCTGGAAGGGCGGAACTTCACAAAAATCCTAAATTGAGTTTTTGATTGAACATAGTGCATCATTACACCAAATATTGTCATACATGACGACTTTATTAATGAAATTAAACTACACTGCATTGATTCCCAATTTAACGAGCAATCTACATTTGCTAAATGGAATGCAGTGAAAGTTTTCATTTAAAGAACAAGCCTTTTTGTAGCATCTGCAATATATGGTATAATATTGTTGTTAAACAATGATCTCTATTTATCAAACTTATTTTAAACTTCATTGTCAAAATGCTGTAAAAAATTGTATAAAATTAAAAAATCGCATATTTCTTTGAATAATTAGATGTGAACTAAATTATTCCTTTTTATCTTGCATAAATAATTATAATAATCAGTATTCGATGTAACGAATTGACAATCAATCGGGAATATTTTGACTACCATCTAGTACCAGTGTATGTGATTTTGTGTTCATAACCACATATTCATATTATTAATTTTTTCGCCCATTTCCCCATTGTACACTAGGGTGGGTCGATAGAAAAAATTGTGCCGGTCACCCTCTAGAATTAAAGATAATTAAAAGACGATTTAAAAAAATATTTATTTTTGCCACGCACTTTGACCCCGCGTTTTTTATTTCCTGTGTCTGCATTTATAGTTCTTAGAATGACAACAGCTTCATTTTCTACTTTGATCACTTTTAACTATGACGTCAAGAAGTGACTTCTGGAATCGCCGTAATTCCATGAAATTTTGTCTTTTTCAGTATATATTTTTCGTCATAAACAAAAAAGTTACAGAGGTTCAAAAAAATCAATTCTTTTCTCTCCTCCTACAATGTTTGCAATTTCTGTAACAAATAGTATTAATAAATAATTAATCTATTATATCTCAATTTCTAAAAATTCTCTAGATTTCAAGAGTTTATGATGATTATTCTTAAAATAGGTTTTACTTTGATTTTTTAAAGTGTCACAATTCTTAACTGATTTCTGCCATAAGCTCGAAAGAAGATCTCTCATGATGGAGGGAAAATTCAATTTCATCATTATATTTTGTGAGAAGTTTTTCTTTTACTATTAGATTCTCTAGTAATACCTTTACAGGAGAAAATAGCCAAAAGAATCTTTGAAATGTTGCCGTTGAGGAGAAAAATTTTCAACGACCACACAAAAACATATTTCAACTATATTTTCTAAAGTTTAAAATTATGATTTATTTAATTATGGTATTTTGTTCGCTTTATTAATAAATAATCTATCTTGAGTTTTGGGTATTTTTATAACCTTCACCATGGAATAGAGTGTCCATTTCATTATTATACTTGCATCACCTTGAAATATTCATCAGAGATATAATCTGGATCGTGGTAATGTTGGTCTGTCCGCTAGCTATCGATCGAATGAAGTAGGATGAAAAGACTGAAACTACCTTAAAAAATATAGAGCTTTTTGGATATATTCATTCTTGCAGTATTTATACTGTTAGTACTTTTTTTGTAATCGAGATTTCTATCGCGAACAAAAGGGGATTTTATTCCATGTGAATTTTCTATTCCCCTGCAGGCGTAAGATGGTAATAGGAACATAAGCCGGTAATAGGTTTTACTTATTTGCATTGTAATAGAAGCAAAGCTATCGAAAAATGGACAATAAATGAACTTTTGAAACAATTATTTCAAATTTATTTATTCCCTGGGGCAATTTATTCCCTGGGAAATTTTATTTTATATTCACGCTGATATAAACGGACATTGTTGTTGAGAATAGTATACAAATACAAAAATTTGTTTAAATAAATATTAAAACTTGCCTCATGGACTGTACTCCATGGAGGGGATAAAAAAAGTATATTCTATATTAAAAGTCACCTCTTCAGAAATTTCATTCTAATAAGATTCCTATAGAATTTTCTGCAGTATCATTTTATTATTATTAGTTCCTATATCTATCCGTCAAGGATGATAGGGTCATGTTAGGAAATATAAATTATTATTTATATTGATGTGATCACACAAATTTTATCTATTCTTTCCAATTTTGATGAAATTTTCCAAACATGTACTTTTCTATATGGCGAATAAAGCTGCATTTCCCGATGTTTAATAAGATGGTATAAGACACTAATATATTTTTTTCTAATTTAAAAGAGATTTACTCTAGTTTTACAGAAATGTTTAAAATTTTAAAAATATATTTTTTATTTATTTTATAAACAAAAAATAAATTTTATTAATAGCTAATAGTATTAATAAGACGCTCTATATGTTTCATAATTGTATCCCTGGCACTTTCTTTTGAAACAAATATAAACATTATAATTGTCGAAATTACAAATATTTAATATAAATAATTAATGAACACGAATGGACAGCTATAATGCCGAACTATTTTGACACAACCCAACAAACGAGCCAAAGAGTTATTTTAGTAAGTTATTTTAATGCAGCTTTATTCGCCATATAGAAAAGTACATAATTTGAAAATTTCATCAAAATAGGAGAGAACACCCAAAATGTGTGGGGGTGATCACTTCACATAATATTACTCTATTGGAAAAAATAACGTACAATTTTTCATTCATTAAATTTTCTTTCTTAAAGGATGCGTAGATAAAAATATATAGGTCGGTTTACAGAGTAGGAGGAACGTCATTATCCATTTGTAGAAAAATCTAATATAAAACAAAATAATATTTATTCAAGCCTCCGATTTGATTTTCTCACAACACCCAAAAAGTATAAGCTTTTGTTATATTGTGGGGACGATATTATTATAATTAATAGCTAATAATGAAATGAAGATTACGCCAAAAATCGCATCTTTAGGGCTATGTAATCGCTGATAACATTTGCAAAGCAAAACACTCCCAAACTAGTTGCATAAATTATGTTTAAAATCGTGTCATAAATAGAATATAAGGGTGATATGTCGATCAAAAAAATAAGTTATATAAAATAAATCAGCAAAAGGAAATCCATTTATTAAACTACCCAATAACCAGACACTGTATCTATCCCCCCACTAATATACATATCGTCACCTGAAATGAAAAATGGGCGGAACATCACAACAATCCAAAATTATGTTTTTGATAGAATATTGCGCCAAAAAAACACATCCTCTACACATTGCAAAAAATGACGAATTTATCAACGAAATTCAAAATGTCTTAAAAACTAATTTGTTTGAAGAACACAACTATTTTTTACTTTGTAGTCCCAAAATTTTCAGCCCACTAATAGAACGAGAACTACTTTAATCTTGCATGTGTGCGAAAGTTATTAAGTTTTTTGCCCAAACTGGGGGCTAATCACAGGAGTCTATATCGAGCAGTCACGTTCGATTTTCTGCGAAAGAAGGGAGTGTATTCAACAAAAACAATGTATATTGGAACAATTCTCGTTAGAATTTGAATAATTTTTGTCGAAATTTATACCTTTTTACAAAGACAGAAGTTGTTTTCGATTGTAAATTTCTCGCTTTCGAATGTCGTGATTAGTCCCCTGTAAAACTATAAAGAGCGATGTTACGCCCTTTTGCATATCAGGTGGCGATATACATATGTCCGTAAATTTGTAATTAACTCTTTTGTGTTTGTGAACTAGAACTTCTTATATTCGGAATAAAATACTCTCCATCTCCTCACTTACTAGGATGGTATACAAAACTAATGAAAAATAATTCCTTGTTAATTTCACACACATGATATACTAGATTGTTCCCTCAATTTCTTAGTTATATTGTCGTTGGTGTTTCCCTATGTCTCATCATCACCTACAGCCGTTGTTGTAACGCATATAAGCCCATGCATCTTATGAAATCGTAGTCTAGCCGCCTTTATGCTTGAAAAATTGCAATGCCAAACCCCTCGTTTTATAAAATAAAATATGTGTATATGAAAAACATTTGATAACTGAAACCCCCTCTCTCTCGCCATCGCCCCACCCCCTCAACCAACATCAGCAGTAGTAATACAACAACATATCAAACAGACATTCCATTTGTGTCAGCAGCATTCCCGATGAATATGTATTTTGTATTTGAATTCACTCACATGTGTGTATGCATAGTAAATAGTAATAACATATAGTACATACAGGGAGAAAAGGGATAATAAAATACATACGCACAACGCATACATATGTATGTATGTATGTATTTACATATGTTTATATACATATCATACATATGTGTAATATAGTATTGTCATTGGTCAAGATTTTATGTTATAGATAATAACAAAATTGCAAACTTTACTGTACTCTAAAACTACACTTACACACAGACACACACACATACATACGCACACATACACACACATATTACACATTACACATTGAACAACAAAAACAAACAGCAGCACATACTTACATCGAAACATACATATGTACGACGTACTTGCAAACAATCAAACGAACAAACAAACAACATTCATTACATATACATACATGCATACATACATCCATACATATTTATTTATATACTTTTTTCTTCTCCCTCTTTATGCCACTTTTTACTATATACATAAATATACATGCATACCTACCTACCTATCTACCTAATACAACAACAATATACCTACTATAAAAATAATCTTTTCTTTATTAATAAAAATAAATTGCAACTAAAACTGAAATTTCGACAAATTTCTCCAAAAATATACTTAAAATTCGTTTCAAAAAACAACAAACAAACAAACATTGAAACCAAAACAACAACAACAACACACCTTCTCTCCTTCTTCAACCCAAACCAAAACAAAAAACTACTCTACTCTTTGACCAAAAATAAACAAACAAACAAATCTGAAACACAATTTACAACAACACGTATGATGTAAATGTAAATACGACAAACAGCAAATCAAGCAAGAAAATACACAATGTACTAAGGCTCAAGTAAAAGCCTACAATGATTTGATATACCTCACACAATTACAACAGCAGCAACAACAACAGCAGCAGCAGCAACAACAGCAACACCAACAACAACAGCAGCAACAGCAGGAGGAAGAGATCTATACCATAGATGGTAAACATTATAAGATTGTGCGAAAATCTCAACAACAGCAGCACCAGCCCCAATCAGGCCATTCGCAACAGCAGCAGCATGTGCTGCAAATCGAACAACATCCTAGTCCGGCGTCTTCGACCACCACCCAGCATTATCCCGTGTATGCCAGTCCGGCTCTAAGCTCCACCGGCAATTCCTCACCAGCCTTGCATAATGTAGCCACCACCCCACCCCAAGTTATTGTTTATAAAACACCAACAGCATCTGCTGAGTCACCCATACGTCGAGCACATGTTGCAAACGCTGGTTCGCCTGCAACAGTGGCAGCGCCAAACACCAACAACAACAATAATAATAGTGCAGTCGCCTACTCATCTGTGATACAAAGTACTTTGCAGCAGCAACAACAACTGCAACAGCAGCAACAACAGCAATTGCACTTGTGGAAAATCGAAGATGATGAGGGTGCTGGCCAAGAAGACGTCAAGAATGTGTTGCAATTACAGGTTAAGCAGGAACAGCACACCTTGGACTATAACACCGGCAACTTGGGCAACAATGTTGTCTTGAGCGATAACTTAATATTTAATTTGCCGCCTGGTCTAGAAATAAAACAAACCATGGTAAACAATGGTAATAATACTCAACACCAAGCTGCGGCGGCGAATTCCGTTTTACAACACACCCAACAGCAGCAGCAACAACAACAGCATCAGCAGCAACTGCTGGCCCAACAGCAACAAAATCTGTATAACGAACAAAAGCTGCAGCAGCAGCAACAACAGCCGGCTGCTGAAAAGCGTCGTCAGCACATGATTGCCAATATGCTAATGTCACCGTCCACCACAAATACGTCGTCGTCGAATAATCACCATACAAGTTCTACGTCTTCGTCTTCCCATCATGCGTCGTCGTCTTCTTCGGGCACAACAACGTCACAGATTCAAATAAATGCTAAGGTTTGTATTTTATTATTATTTCTTTTTTTTCATTTGAACAAATTGTATTTTTCTTTATTTTCATTTCATTTCGTTTTTGTATGTTGTGTTTTTGTTTCTGTTATTTATTATTTATATATGGATATTTGCTTTATGTTTTATTTATTTTCATTTAAAAAATATTGTCGTTAGTTGTTGTTGGGTATTAATTAAACACGAAGTCCATCCACTGAAGCCTTAAATTGCTTCTTGTTGCCTTAGTAGTGATCGTTGTCCTCCTTCCCTTTGTTTTCTAGGCAATAGACATAGTTAAGTCTTTCTTTATTTAGAGGATTGCAGCATTTGGAAAATGTTTTTTATACACAAAGGCAGAGCCACAATTTCCAAACCACACATACGAAATGTATATATTTTGTTTCAAATACTTTGCTTTAGACGATCGTAAAATAGAAATACAAGTAGTTTAGGAAAACTTTTTAAAAAATGTACACTTTATTGTACCATTTCCGTCTTTTTTGTATGCAATGAAAACATAGGAATATTATAAATTATACATAAGAGAAATGTGTAAATGCCTATACTTCTAAATGTATGTATTTCTAGACGCTTGATATAACATTAAAAATTAAGATAAGATGAAGCGATGAGACTCATCGATAGCTGTTCAGTTATATAAGTGTATTATTCATATCAGAGATATCGTTAAAAAGTCTAAAATTTATGAAATTTGAATTTAAAAAATCCTAAAAATAAAAAAAATATCTTTCATTTTTGTTTTACTGCTACTGACTTACTCTCGGCAGTTAATCCTGATATAAATGGCTTGATCTGTAAAAGCTAAATAACCCAACCAAAATACGGATATTTTTATTTCAGCTTGTCAGCTACAAGTGTTTTGTTGCGATCTAGGGTATGTAATGGACTTGTTTTGGCAGGGCGCAGAAGAGTTTGCTTTTCATAGGAGCTATTGTTTTCGAAGCTGATCCTCTTATTTTCTGCGACTTTGTTTATTTCAACAGCATCTATTGAATAGAGAATAATAATAACCGACAAATCTGTATACGATTTACCCTAAGAGTTCTTATGAAAAAGTACACATAATAGTTCTTAGCAAATATGCTATTGTGATTTTCCACTGCACGATGCTGAATCTGTTATTAGATTATGACTTAGTTAAACGCACATATGGCACATTTCTCCTTCTAAATGTATTTGTTCTCGGCCCCTTTCTCCCTCTTTTGATTTGGGATATTTTGCACATGATTTAAATTTTTGTTTTCAATATCAAATAAAATGTCACTGTATTTTACATTATAAAACGCTACTTGTTGTTGTTGTGTAGATAACTGTGTAACTCTACTTCTAATTAATAACAATAACAAACAGCATACAACAGCAAAGTAGTAATATTGAATTTAATTTTAAAAACAATTTTCACAAAACAATCATCTTCCTCCTCTTTGTCTCTCTCGCTCTCGCTGTCTCACTCTCTCTGTCAATAATTTAATTCGAATGTAAGAATGAATACAATTATAATCATAATAATACTAAAAACAAAGGGTTTCGGGTCTCAACTCTGTAAATTAGTTTCTTGATTTTATAAGTAAAAATATATTAACATTTTTGTTGTTACTCTTTTTGTAAATATACTAACACAATGTTTTAGTTTCTATTAAAAAAAAGACAAACAAACTTATTATATGTATTTATAATAAATTAATTGTTTTGTGATTTTGTTTTAAACCAAATATTAAACTTATTTGAACCTGTGACGTTTCAAAGTAAACCATAAAAACGTATGCCATGTTGAGGAAGATGAGCGTAAGAAATCGTAATACATTTTCTTTTATTTTTTAACATCAAATATACAAATTTTCACATTCAATTTTCAATTGGAATAAAATGCTTGTTCTCATGTATCAAAGTCCTCGCGTTTTTTCCATGGCAAAGGGAAAGTATTAATCGGTTTTTCTATTTGTTGCAGGTTGAGGAGAAACACCAGCAACAGCAGCAACAACAACAACAGCAGCAACAACAACAGCAACAACAGATGGTTGCGAAGACAACAAAAACACCACGCAAGAGACAGCCGAAAAAGACGCTTATCACAAATGACTACGAGTCAGAACAAAGTCCACAGCAGGAGACGGCGGTAGCAAGCCATCATCAGCAGCAGCAACAACAGCATGTTCAACAACAACAACAGCAGCAGCAGCAACAACAACAACCCACATACTATGACTTCAACAATAAATGGAATACTACAGCACTCAAGCAAGAGAATAACACGACAACGCCGGCTGTACAAGTACCGGCTATAAATATACCCACTTACGTAAACCCTCATACACAGCAACATGCCCAGCAACAGCAGCAGCAACAACAACAGCAGCAGCAACAACAACAACAGCAACAGCAGCAACAACAACAGCAACAGTCGGCGGTGGCTCATCAGCAGCAACAACAAGTGCCACAGCCAGCTCATTTGCAATCATCACAAGCCCAATCACACTTAACCAACCTATCGTCGTATTATCCAAATTTCACACAACAAATTGCCTCACAATACACAGCCTGCATGCAACAGACAGCAGCTGCCGCAGGAGCCATACAACACACCCTGTATAATCTCAATCAGCATCAACAGCAAATACAGCAGGCTACCCAACAGTCGTCGTCCGCGACATCGCAGCCGGCTCAACAGCAGCAGCAGCAACAACAGCAACAAGAAGAACAACAGCAGCAACAGGCGGCCCAGGAAGCGGCCAGCAATAAGGTAATAGTGCCCAATATTGAAGAGGAACTGGAGTTCCTCTCGGATTCTACTCCCAAGCAAGGGTATGCCAGTGCCAGTGAATCGTCACGCAATGCGTCGACGAAACCAACAAATATCGGTATTTATAATCCAAACAGTAATAGTGAGGACTCGGCGAACAAGGCTGCAACAAAATCGAATACTGTGGCAAATAGTGGTGCAGCGCATGCAACTAATGCGGCATCGGGTGTCAGCAACAGTGCAACAGGATCATCGACCTCATCGTCGACAACATACGTGCCTCCGGAGAAAAAGCCTGTTGTTGGAACATCGATAGGCGAAAAGAAGACACAATTCATGGACAGTTATTTGAAGTTCTTACAGGGTGACCGAGAAGAAGACACATCTTCGGCGGCGAAAGGTGGACGCAAAAATAACTACCAGAAAACAGCTGGTGGCGGAGTTGGCGGTGGTGGTGGCGGCGGTGGCGTTGGTGGTGGCGGTGGTGGAAGTGGTGGTGTAGGCGGTGGCAGTGTTGGTGTTGGTGTTAGTGGTGGTGGTGGTGGCGGTGGCAGCAACAACAAGCGTAGCAAACAACAACAGCAACCGCAACAGCAACAATCGCAAGCACAAACACAAAATATGCCATCGACGACCGATGATGCAATGTCAGCTGCTCATCTGGCTGCAAATATAGATCCCCATGGTGCTCATGGTCATATGGTAACCGGAGATGATGGCCATCAAATAAAAATCTTATCACAAACACAAATTTTACCCAAAAAGCGACCACATGCACAAATGCAGGCTGCTGCAGCAGCAGCGGCTGCACAACAATCATCCACAGCCAATTCGAATTCCCATACAGGTACATCGGTAATACAACAGCATCCTCAGCACACGGAACATCAGCAACAGCAGCAGCAACAACAGCAGCAGCAGCAACATGAGCAATCATTCCGTCCATATGGACAACATCAACAACAGCAGCCACAACATCACCAGCAGCAGCAGCAGTCCCAACACCTTCAACAGCAACAGCAGCAGCAATACTGTGCACAATTAGGCTTTGGTGGCTCTTCAGCATCGTCATCGGCAGCAGCTGGCGGCACCAGTCAAGGTATGTTGCTACTTGACCAACAAAATTCTACTACTAGTAGCCGTAGTCCATTAAATGCTTTCAACAACTCTACTACTACAGCTCCTCACCATAATTCCTCTTCCGCCGCCACTAGCGTACCACACAACAATCATCATCATTTCTTAAATTTTCTCTGGTCATGGCGTTGAAAAGTGAAAGAACAAAAACAATAAAGCCGATATTTTCTCACACTATACATATATAAATATATAGAACTACAGAACTATATTCTCAAGGCGTCCGCTTTTTCGTTTATTCACTCTCTCTCTCTCTGTCTATCATAAACAAAATCTCTCGCCAACTTAGTCTATCTCTCCCCCCCTCTCTCTATAAGAGAAGAGTTTAAAACGACACATCAGAGAAACGTAGAATAGAATCTCTTCTCTCGCTCTACTACGTCTCTTCTATCCAAAGTCCTATCTTCTGTTTTGTGTAAAAAGTAACTTTTTTCTATTGATTTGTTTAGTTCTTTTTTGTAAAAACAAAAATATTAAATTATATTTTTTTAATTATTGTTAACTTAACGTTGGAGAAAAATGAAAGTATTTTTTTGTAATTTTCACTATATGAAAAACAAAAACAAAATCAAACAAATAATTTATATAGTCAAGTGAAAACTTATATTTAAAGAAAGCAATCAAAAATAATAAAACTCTTCTATGTAAACGTTGTTTTTATTATTATCATCACAAAGACGGAACTTTCCCTTTTCAGCCCTGGAGGAGGATGGAATGATTGGATTGGATGTATGATATGATACGGTGGTATGTTAAGTGGCTTCTTTAAAATGCGCGCGGAAGGAATTTTGTTGTTGTTGATGACTTCTTGGAGTTGATTTAATCATCACATATTTACACTAATTTATTAGCTCATAGCATTTAATTTTTATAGTTAATTTTAATTATTTTTATACTGCTCTAAGCACACACACACATACTATTTTATTAACAACTAACAACCCTGAACTCAAAATTAAAGAGTTATGCTATCCGATCCGTTAAAAAATACTCCCTCTACCCGTTAAGGTGGGTGTGTTTCCGGGTATTACATAAGACGAATGGTTTTCACTCAAACTAAGGTGATTTAAATTATTCTATGTCTATAGATAATGCCAAAAAATCGGATCGACGGCTCATTAAGTGCAGATTCCGGCATTTAGGTTCGAATACTGTAAAAAAAGTTTACTACTACTAACCAATAATAAAAACGATTCTACTGAAAAATGAAGTTCAGCCACAAAGATGTGCTTTCTATAGTCATCGCCATCTTTACGATTTGACTAGTTTTTACATTTTTTAATAAAGTTTCTGCAACTTCAATTGGCTATAGATCTTTTCAACTTCTTGACTGTAAAGATTTACTTTTTTAAACATTAAAATGTTCTGAAATGGCCGGTCACAAGTGTATGAGTGAATCATATTGTTTTGTCAATGTACTCTAAGACCGATATTTTTACACCAGACACCCTTTAGGTGGTGCACACATCAAAAGTAGTTGGTATTCGCACGACTATTTCTTGCTTTTAGCATCGCCACTTTTATCGTTTGATTCACTTAAAAATTTATTTTGCGATCTTGTTTTTTATGCATCGTAAGTAAACATGGTTCAATGCGGGCAGTTTCTAATACAAATGAAATCTCGCTGAAGTATACAGTACTGCAATAACATCGAGCAATAACTTTAGCGGTTTAAATTGTATTCGGACGGCAACGACATTTAATAAAATGCGGTATTTCCTGAATGAAATCATATAACAGGCTGTTAAATTGGTAATTTTGAACAAGCCCATGGCTGCATTTGCATCTTAATCTACGCAATTTGGTATATTATATAGCGATTTACACTTACAGGTTCCATTTTCAAAATACAATAACTTTTTAAGACATAAAAGTTATACAGAAGGTATTCCATTTTTAAGAGCTTCCGTGAATTTTTATTATAGAAAATACCTTCGGAAGTATGATTAGGAAATAATTAGAAAAATGTCAATATATCCCACCGCACTTCAGCTATACCCTAATTTTTGAACATATTTACTTTGAAATTTCATTTGTCATTTCAAAGTTTGTCGCATTTGTGCTGTGTCCAATTCCAAGTCTAATTAATTTATGGTGATACATTTGCTGTAGTAGTATACAATAAACAAAAACTCCATAAACTTGTTGTCGTTTTTGTTTTGTCTGTCGCTCACACGTTTTGCTCCTTTTAGATCCTTTAACGCTCCCACCCCGACGTGAACAATGTTTGCGTAAGGCTAAAACAAATAGTATTGCCATTATGGGCAACACCGCCTCCGCACCGCCTGCCGTGGACGATGCCATGGCAGAACCAGATGAATTTGCTGACTCGGACACCGATCCTGTATGGACGCCACAAGAAGAAGATGTAAATTTGTGTTGTCTGGATGTACAGAACATTCATGAGACCATTTAACATTTGTCTGTGTTTCTTTTCATTTTAAAGAGCGAGGATGGCAAAGGATTCAAACGAAAGATGGCAAGACGTACTAAAAGCTCACCACGCAAACATTTCAATCAGCAGGACCCTCCTCAGCCGCAACAGCAGCTACAACAGCAACCACAACAGCTTCAACAAACGCCGCAACAGCTTCAGCAAACGCCACAACAACAACAGCAGCAGCAACCGCCAAATGCTGTTGTTTCGAATGACGGCTATACGTTAAACCACGAGATAGCGAGTAGCTCGACCACTTATACAAATTCATCAGGCGCTGGCGCCGGATCGGATAATTTCAAAGTAAAATATCCAACAATTTGTGTAGATTTTTTATTAAAACTTTGTGCCTTATGCCTATTGTTTTGCAGACCGGTGACTTTATTGTTTTGCGTACGGATTTAGTAAATGATTGGCCAACCATCTGGCAGGTGGATTCGAAATGCATTTTACAAAAATACGAAGCCTTCTATCAAAACGGCAAAACATTTTATCGTAATATGTCCAAGGTAATTAGAAATTGCATTCTTGCCAAAGATCTTCTCTCGCAACTTCCCAACTTACCCCCCTCCATGTTTCATTCATCTTGTCGTGTGTTTACAGTATGCCTCGTGGAATTTGGACACAAAGAAATTATATCTGAAAGCTCCCGTACGCATACAAGTACAATCTCATACCGAAACTATTGTAGAATTTTTAAGATCCGAATTAATTGCCGATGACACAGAACAATTTATAGAAAAGATCATGGAGGATTATCTGTCGTATCGGGATCACTTTGAAATTTATATACAGACCATGATATCTCAAGTATTAGATCCCAGCTTCTTCTCAGAAATAACCAGAGAGAAGGGTATGTATTTGCAAAGAATTGTAATATAAATAAACTTTTAATAAAAGAACCATTTGTTTCAGACGAATACTTCTTGGGCAGTGTTAGAGCTCTCGATACGATATTGGATAATTGCAAACGCAAGCTGTTGTCCATTACGCCCTGGACTCGCAGTGTGATTGCTTCGATTGAGACCTGGCCCAAGTGTCACGTCTTCACCGAATGGGGTCAAAATAATTTGACTCAGAAAAATTGTGCCGGTTGCCACCAACCGGGTATATCAGTACGATTTCTTCTCTTTGGCCATCCATACAATTCGAATACAATGCAAACAATACCCACAGATGCGCGTATCACTTATGAAAAGGTAGGCGAACATTTCATTTAGATCTAGAACGATTTGCCACTGAAATAAGTACTAACTAATCATCATTATCGTGTTTCTACAATTAAAGGACATTTTACTTTGTCGCATTTGTGCTGCGCGTGCCGACATTTTCCATAAAATTGCTCACGAGAAATTCAATTTGTACATACATTGTTCACGTCGTGTATCGGAGTTGCAACAGGAGAATCCCAGCAAATCATCTACGGAAATCTTAAACGATCTTCTAGCGGAACATAATTGGATAGATGAGGTAATACATACTAAACATATTAAGATGATTTGAGGAGGAAATATACATCTTTAAGAAAACATATCCTGGTGTACAACATTTCAAAATGTGGTTGTTTTGAAATGAAATTTTCTTTAATTCTCATCCAAACATAGGTAGTAGTTTTTTGTTTGCCAATTCTAAGCCGAATTTAGCGGCAGCATAGGTTCAGTGGAGCTTATCTCGATAGATAACTGTCACTTTGAGGTGATTAGTGAATGTTATTGTAGTTTGAAAATGGAACCAACAATGAGTGTTACTTACAATTGCTATTTCTATTTAGTAATATTTACTTCGCGCAAGGTAATGGACAAATACACACAGGCTTGTTTATGATTTCGTTTTCGTAGAATATATATTTTATTACTGAAACGGCTCTAACAAATTGGCTGCTAAACTGTTTTATATAGTTATAAGACTCGTGACATCAGACATATGTATTTATGTATGATTGGATATTGATTGCATTATGATGACAAATTATTGTCTATTCTACGAACGATGCCTTTACGCCTGGATCTGCGATCTGCAAGGCTTCACAAAACTAATCAAACACATATGTCCGCCCATATGCCATACGCTTGCTATATTGTATTGTTCGTAATATTAATGCTGTTCCTTTTATTTTGTTTTCAGCTCTTCCGTAATATGCGTAACTCTTGGGCCGAAGTCGAAAGCCTTGAAAGGCAGAAACGCTTTAGAGAAGTCTCACAATAATCTGACTAGAGACTTTTTGCAAAAAACACATACTCACTCACAATGGTCGTGTGTGGACTATGCTACATATTCCTTCTACTGCAATACATATACAAAATAATTAATAAAACAAACTATTCAATGATAAGTTTTATTAAAATGAGAAAACAAGGAGAAAAAAACAAAATCTATAATATAACATAATAAGAATAATAATAATAATAAAAGCAAATTAGTTTTGCTTATAAATATACATATATGGTTAAACAAACAAAACAACAAATACACATATAATATAACAACACTTAATTTACTAAAACTTAAATTTAGTATACAAAAATTGAAAATTTTTGTTTTATCACGTTAAAGGAGAAAACTTTATTATTTAAAAATAATTAATTTTTTATTTGAATGAGAAATGGCATACATTTATTTCATTTTTTAATTAGTTTATATAAATGCATACATATGATGATAATGATGATGATGAGGGTAAAAAAACAATTTTTATTTGTTTTTCGATAACAATTCTATGATTTTGTTTTTTCTTTAATACCATTCAAAACATATTATTTTTTATTTAGTTGTATAAAGTTAAGTTTTCTTTTGTCTAATATAAGGATTTACACATACAACATATACTGTAAAAACAACGTAATAAATACACATGCATACAATTTATAAATACATAACATTTACTTTATTATATTATAAAGAAGAAGCCTCAACAATACAGAAACAAAATTTTACAATTTTCCGATTTTCCAATTTACTGAAAACGTTAGCAAGAGCAACAACAACAGCACTCCAGCACAAACACGGCGGAAGAAAAATAGTTTGCCTTTTCCTCAATTTATTTTACTCCAAAATAAATGATCAATTCCCTTTGAAAATAAGACGAATAAAACGGCCGCGCGTTTTCAGTGTCTTTCTGTCTCTCCTCTCTTTCTCAATCTCTCTTTTTTTTACTTTGGTGTGCTACAACATACACATATACATACATAAATATTTTTTAAATAATACTTACATACTTTTTTTAAAACTGATTTTGTGTTTTTGTAATTTATTTATAGAATTGATATGAAAAACAATATACTTTAGTAATAAAAAACAAAAAATACAATATATTGTAATTATGTGTTGTGTAATACTGCAGTTTAAAAAGGGAACTATATAGTTAACATCAGGAAAGATTTTACCTTATGAAAGTCAGAGAAAGTAAACTCCTTTTTCCGAACTTCTAACACAATGAAAATCAACATTGTATTTTTGCTTGATTGATTGATTATGGTGTACTAGAGCGGTCTGGGATTTTTCAAAATACTATTTATTGTTTACAAAATACGTTGTCACTTTGAAAAAAGCCACAAAAATACTATAAACGTCAAATAATAATGATGAATTTCAGGCAAGAAAAAATATTTATATTTAATTTTGAAAAAAAAAGTGGAAAGAAGCCCAACATAAAAAATATATAATGGAAAATATGATTTCTAGTGTTGTATTCAGGAGTTTTTAGCTCACAGACAGCATGACCTAGAAACGGAATATTTTTCAAATCATCATTAATTAATCCAATCTTTATTTCGGTGGTATGGCTGGAAATTATTTTTGTAACAGTATGAGCCCGCGACCCAATTTAATGAATATATCCCAGTATTTTTTAATTTTTTTTCTGTTATAGCCGAGATAAAACTATCAAATTGAAGTAAAAATGTCATGAAAAAATCCAAAATTCACGATTGTCTCGTGGAGGGAAAAATCTTTCCGGAAAAAATTTATTTACGTTAAGGCGACTGGAATGAATTAAGGAATTTTGTAAAAATCCAATAAAAAACTATTAAGAAAAGAATACAAATGTCGTGGAATATTTATATTCATAATATTCAAGGCGTATTTATACAGGTGATAGCACTAGAACAACAACAAATTCGGCAACAACAAAATACAAGTAATTTTTTGAATGGTGAGCCATATTGTCAAAGCAAAATATATGGGATTTGACAGTTTCGGTAACTTTTGAATGAAAAAAAAAATTCAGTCAGCTGGGCTCCTGCTATCACCTTTATAAATACGCCTTGATAATATTGTAATTGGAAATTGTGACAATATTCTCTATAATAAAATATCTATTTAAATGGAATGAATAGCAGTAAATCTACGGCAAAAACTGTCAATTATGATATTCCTTGATTTCAAGTTCTTGTATTTTCCAATTCATCAAATTATTGTTCAAAAAAATCGTTGCAATGTTCAGAACACTTGAAGCAAAAATAGAAATAGAAATTGCATAGAAAAGATTTTCTGAAAGCAAATGCCGTGAATTGAATTGTATGTGCACACATCATTTGGATGGGACAAGAAATATTTATCCGATAATCAAAAACATACATACTGCTGATTATTGAAGTCTAATAATGAGCAGAGCACCCATAATCAATCATAAACCTATTTTTAATCGGCTCAAAATGTTATTTGATGTCGTCTGGAACCGACTTATATTCATGCGCTCGTACCTCTTTTGTTTTACAATTTCAATACAGTTTCCAACATTTCATATTTCTCCAAGTCTTTAACAATCCCGCACATACGTCTCTTAAATATGGGAAGAGTACGTTCACTCAGCAAATCATATTCGTCCAATAATTCCAAACATTTAGTGTTGGCATCCGATTTATCACCGCCGCCCATATTGGTTTTTCCATTTTCATCGATTTCTTCATCGGAATTCTCAGGTGAAGAAATTTCTCGGATTGCTGTGGCCACTTCATCCAAATCGGGCAATTCGCTCGAATTGGAAATGAAAAATGGTATCGAAAATGCAGCCATACAGAAACCAAATATACCAAAATCTTTAAGTTGTAGCGAAAAAATGTCTCTCGGGTAGATGTCATCAATGTTGAGGTTATAGCAATCCAGCTGAGCCTTCAAGGCTTCGTAGTAAATGTCAATTAGTTGTAAAAAGTGATTTTTGCGTAGATCTCTCTCCGTGCAAGTGTAAAGGTAATGGACCAAATCTAATACAGGCGAAGCATAACGAGACAACTGAAAATCGATTAATTTCGCCGATGATGCCTCATTGGTATTGGTCTGTGAATAGGGTAAATAAGAAAATGAAACACGGTAGTTATTAGATGGAATTAAGGAAATTATACCTAAATGGATATTTCAGAGGAAAAAAGTAATGATGGAGTTTGTTCAAAAGGTCAAGTCAATTGTTTGTTATTCAAGATTGAATCTAAATGTTAAAATTTGATCATCAAAAGGTTCGCAAAAACCTTAACAAATCTTAACAATTTATTATTTCAAGTATTTGCTTGATCCGTAATGCTATCACATCATTACATTTTTTTCTACTGTATTTCCCTCCACCCAACCTCAACTTTAGCTATCGTATATTTTTACTTACATTGTATTTATATAACATATTATTATTCCAGAAGTCGCCGTGACATATCACAGCATATGGAGCACAGCCGTTAACACATTGCAAACATACGCGTTTGAAATTATCCTCCAGCTTTTGAAGACCTTCAATTTGTTTAGCGGTAGATTTTCCTTCCTGCTGAAGCATTATTCGTGTCTTTCGTATATATTTTTTGCCAAATTCAACGGTAATTGGCTCAACATCTTCGGTGAATAGATTATCGCTGATTTGTTGCACTAGACTCTGGAAGACCTGAGGCTTTTTCGATTGCAGTATAAAGGACATGGCATGGAATTTGGCTACAGAACGAAATGTTGCCGCCACTAAATCTAATGTGGGCATTTTAGTGCGTAAATTTTGTTTGTAATCGCTTAGCGACAGATCTTCAAAGATAATAAATTCATCCATTTCATCCAAACAGGCATACATTAGCTCGGGCACGATATCAAATTTAAATAAACCATCACCGGCTCGGACATTTTCATTTTCTTGTTGTAGCTGATAAAATTCACGAAATACTTGTTGGTACATAAAGACTTCACGCTTGTACAAATCTACAATGCGACTGTGGGCACGAAATGCCGTATTCTTTGGTGAGATCTTCAAAATGTTAACAATTTCCTTGGGTGCATTTGTGGCCGGCGCATCCGTTTCCGTTACACGCACTTGCAATATCAGACCGTATGAATTTTCACCAACTCCAGATACCGGCAACGCTTTTAACTCGTAAGAGCGTATGCCATTGTCCAAAGCTAATTTCTCATAAGCTTTCCGAACTTTCTCTGAGAGTTTTGTTAGAATTTCATTATCGCCGTTATCAGGTGCTGATAGAGAGGGAAGTGGTGGTGACGTTGATGATGCATCATGATTGTTCAAGTTTGTATTGTTTGTATCGGCCATGTTAAGACAAAAACTAACACAATTTTCGACACTTGAAATGTATTTTTATTTTCTGTTTCAATTTTTGCGCTTCACTTGAGTGTTTCAAAAAAAAACTTTTTATTTGACCGATAGTTGTCCACCGGTTGGTGTCTTCTAGGCAACTGAAAACACTGCCAACACACTTTGTTGTATTTATAGTGTTTATTTGTGAGAGAAAAGCTTTATTAACGGCAATAAATTAATCTCTGGATAGTTGTCGCCCGTCGGGCCCGAACAACGTGAGGGCAAGGGGCTCGAAACAGCCAGTCATTACTCGTATTTTAGCCGGGATAATTGGGAAATTACGAGCGTATTGTATTGTTGAAAAGGGTTGTGAAAAGTCAAATTTTTATTATAAATCAGAGAGAAACAACGATTTATTAAATTAAAATTAACAAATTTTGCACTTTGTTAATGAAAAAAAGTATGTTAACAAGAGAAAGAGAGAGAGAGTGAATTCAACACTAAACAAAGAACAAAAAGTGATTGATCTCCAAGAATTATTTTTTCTAATCAGGTTGTTTGAAGAAATTGTGCAGATTCTAATGGAGAATTCCTACTTTCAGTTCAAACGAAATAATAACATCATGTAATTATAACATCATGTAATTATAACACCATGTAATTAATTTAACCCAACAGTTATTGCCGAAAAACAACAATGTTTGACCGAATAAGCCCTTTTTAAAAACCAAAAAATGAAAGCAGACCACACTAATGGCTTTTAACTTTATTTATCCCTTTATTTTTATTAAAATTTGAAGTGTTATAACGAAAATTACTACTTTTCTTACTACGCGTGGAAATATTTGTAGCGTCCGTATTTCTGCTGTACCTAATTTTAAAATCTAAGAGATAATTCTCATATTTCATAAATCTACGAACAAAATATATGCTCTGACCTTCATTTACATGTATATATGGGGAAAACAAAGTTCTCAAAAAATCGCTGAACTTTGTATATTTCTATAAGAGCTTCAGAAGTACTTCTGTTTTTGTAGATTCCGTTTCAATGCAATATTGTTTATAATTTTGTACTAATTTGTACTTGGTTTGGTTTGGTTTAAAGGACCAGAATGCTCCTGCATTCTGAACACTCGGAGACCCAGTTGGGTCCATTGTGCAAATCCTTTTGTTTCCTGAAAGTATAAGGTTGTAGGTTATAGGAGAGGGATAGGGAGTGATGGGATTTAGGAAGGAGTGATTGGTGATATATGATAGATGAGACGTGAGGTAAGTAAGGGGATATGGGGGTAGGCGAATATGAAGGTGTGTTTTAGTAGTTCTGTATGTGGTTGTTTTCCAATGGTTGACGACGAGGTAAGAAAATTTGTCGAGAGTCATCCAGTATACCGATGGTGGTATGCCTTTATGGCTCTCTTTCTTTGTTAGTCATCAACTGTCTATGCGGTTACATCCATGTTCCTTATTAGCCACCCCTGATCCGATTTAGTCCTTTTGAGAATCCCAAAAGGTCGTAAATGGTGCGGGTTGCAATATCCTCCATGTTACTGGTGAAATAACTTCCTAGGTATTTCTTTCTGCGTACACAAAGCGCTGGACATCTGCAGATTATGTGTTCAATAAATTCTATCTCCTCCTCATCCTCACATAATCGACAGTGATCTTCAATGTCCAACTGCCATCTTGAGATCCTACTCCTAGTGCAGTAATGCCCTGTGTAGATACCTATCAAAGTTCGAATTTCAGCCTTGTTTAGCTCCAATAGAGTTCTGGTTTTGCCCCTATCGATCTTTGGCCATGTGGCCCTGGCGATCCTACAGGTTGACAAACTATTCCATGCTACGTTCATCTGTGACCATTTTCTTGATTCAATTTGTACTAAATCCTGACGAAATATTTTTGCAATGTAGTACTCTTTAAGCCCTTTAAAACACTATAAAGGCTGATCGACTTTCTCAGTTTCTTTCTTGTTTTTGGTGTGGAATGTCGCATCTGGAGATGCCCATATATAAATATAAAACAAGAAAGGAAGGTTAAAGTCGGCCGTGGCCGACTATATGATACCCTACACCTAGCCATTATACCCTGTGGTGTAGGGTATAAAAAGGTCGTTACATTTGAACCGGATGTTACACGATACAGCTATAAGAGGAGAATATACTACAAATTTCATACTTCTATCTATATTGGTAAGAAATTTTGAACACAAACTTTGAATGGGAGCTACATATATATAAATCTGAACCGATCTGACCCATTTTTAGCATAGGTTTTCTAGTTGAAATATAAGACGTTTTCCAAAATTTGATGGAAATCTATTAAATATTCCGATTTCTAGAGCAGAAAAAATCAAATCGGGATTCATTTATATGGGAGCTATATATAAATCTGAACCGATGTGACCCACTTTCGCCATAGATTTTTTTAGTTGAAATATGAGCTGGTTTGGCAAATTTGAAGAAAATCTGTTAAAATATGTGGTTTCTAAAGCGGAAAGAGTCAAATCGGAGGAGACATTCGTATGGGAGCTATATATAAATCTGAACCGATCTTGACTATTTTTACCAGAGCTATTTCCAGTTGAAGTGTACGGCGTTTTACCAAATTGGAAGAAAATCTGTTGAAATATGTGGTTTCTAGAGCGGAAAAAGTAAAATCTATATCTAAATCTGAAACGATTTTCTTCAAATTAAATAGCGTTCGTCCTTAGCCCATACAATTTCGTTGTGCAAAGTTTCATTTAGTTCTATCTACAATTGCGACCTGTACTTTGATTACAAGAATAAATGGACAGACGGACGGACGGACATTGCTAAATCTACTCAAAAAGTGATTCTAAGTCGATCGGTATAATAAACGATGGGTCTATCTCGTTTCCCTTTGGGTGTTACAAACAAATGCACAAAGTCATTATACCCTGTGGTGTAGGGTATAAAAAGTGATCGGAAGCACTTCCGGACACATTGGTCGTATAATTAATATATAATTGGAACTATCATACGCCAACCCCTATTTAGCGAACCCAACGAAACGTAGACAGCACAGTGTATGATTGTTTTGCAATACAAATATGTAGGACTATGTTGCTTTAAGCCGGTATAATTAAGAGGCGATAACAAAACCGTAAATAAAAATTAATTTCATTTATTTCTTTGTAATTCCAAGCCAATTGGCCAATTATAATTGAATTACAATATTCTTCGAGACATTACATTTATTAAATGTCTTAAACTATTTAAACAATTAACTACAATAATCATGATCCAATATGATGATTAAATATGATTTTAAACTGAACATTTTCATAAATAAATTAAAATAAACAACTAAATAAAAATAAATAATTAAACAAAAATAAATAATAATAAATAAACAATAGAATGAAGAGTCGGACAACAATAATAAAAATAAAAACAGACGAAGGTCTTTAAAGAAATGCTGCACTGGACATATTTCCCAAATATTGATAATAGAAGAAGTTGTTTTAAGAATGACTACTCGAATTTTTTCGAATTTCACGCGATTTTTTCACGGGAAACTACTCTCGATGCAATTTTTTGAAAGTTATAACCATAGTAATTTGTGTGAAAAAATCATGGGGACCTCAAAAAATAGTTAGCCTACAACTAGTGTACGTTATAACCGTGTTCGACTGTAGAAAATGCATGTATTTTACAATTGTGCTATCACAAATTACCTTGACTTGTGAAGAATGCCAATGAACTCTCAATAGTTCTTGTAAGTTAGTTTTTTTTTTCAATTATCTATCATCAAGGAAATGTACATTTAAAGAATAGAATTAAGCAAACTGCATATAATTGACTACGACACTCAGACACTGACAATGCTTGCACAAGAGGCAATGAACTTCAAAAACGGAAATACTCAATAGGTATAGGTACAACAATGAGAGAAATAAAATAACATTTGATATGAAAATTCTGTTTTTGTTGTTGTGGAAAAGTGCATTTACACCAAAAACACCCCCAAATGGGGCTTTTCTAGAAATCGTGTATGTAAGTTGCTCATTTCATCGGCTAGTGCTCTCTTTATCGCTCTCTCTCTCATTCTAAACAATGCAAATATCTCTCGTGACTTGTGGAAAGCTCTGAAATGCACACCTTAAACTTCGTTTGTACAGTTGAATACGACGAGGCCGATTGTGTATTAGTTTTTTTTTGTTTTGATTATCTTGTTTTGGTAACGAACGCACTTAAATGTTGAGACGACTATGCAAAAATATACATGCATAGGTACATGTTTAGAAATGGGTGTCCTTGACTGGCTGCTCTAAGTGCATTGACCGCCATCAATTGAGGAGGCACGTGCAAAGCTTTAGCTTTGGTAATGATCGGCGGTGCCTCGCTCGCACTCTCTCTTGCATTTGCACTTGTATTTTTGTGTTTAGAAAAGGCACAAACCAAACATTGGACGAGAACTCACTGTATGAGTCTATGTTGGGTTGCATAAGTTTAGAAATTGTGTCCTTGAATGCGTGCAATGACTTACTGACTGGCTATCTATCTATCAGCTAATGAATTGTTTTCTGTTTGATAGAATTCTAATCTATATGTAGCTATTTGAAGTTCTGTTTGTGCTCGATTATGAACTTGATATTTTGCATTGCGGCTATCTAGACGGGTGGTTTTGCGTTGTACAATTTCAATCAAATTATATGAAATAAATTGGCATATAAAATGTTCACTATGGGTCAAGGCGTATTTATACAGGTGATAGCACTAGAACAACAACAAATTCGGCAACAACAAAATACATGTAATTTTTTGAATGTAATTTTACTGTCAAAGCAAAATATATGGGATTTGACAGTTTCGGTTACTTTTGAATGAAAAAAATTCAGTCAGCTGGGCTCGTGCTATCACCTTTATAAATACGCCTTGCTATGGGTTGTAATATAAAACTATTATAGAGCGCCCCGGTAGTTGTGGGTTCGATTCCCACCAGAGGCTCTGGTCTGTCGCTGCAATGACTAGCTACAATGGTCTTAGTCACCCCGTCTCAATCCCTGGACCCAAAATTAGAATATAAATTTACTTTGTATTGTAATTCATAATAAACAAATAAATAAAAAATAAAAATATTATATTTCTGAAAATATCCCATATTACTGGTGCTGTGTTCTTCAAAACATACACTTTTATTGTCAATTCCTGATATTGAACAGAGCAACTCAAAGTACGAAACAAATTGGCCGACATTTTATCGATATCTCCCTTAGTTATCGTACGTTAAAGTTTGAAAAAATCTATTTTTTCCGTTCCTATAGACCCAAAATCGAAAATTAGAAGAAAAAATGCGAGATTTAAAAAAAATCAACCGATTTTTTCAGGTTTTTTTCAAAATGAGCTAAAAATAATAACAAATTAAAAAAATCTATTTTTTTAAATTTACAATCTATCTTAGTTATTGAAAATAACTAAGATAGATTCTCATTTTGATCACATTTTACACAAAAAAACTATTTTTTTTTATTTTTCCAATAACTAAGCGAGTTATCGTTAAAATGTAGACCATTTTTTTCTTATTTCCATATTTTTGGTTTCCATAACTCGTAGGTTATCTAGAATTTTTACATGATTTTTTTCGTTTTTTTTTTTTTAATGAGCTTAAAATATAACAAACTTAAAAAATCGATTTTTTAATTACAATTTCTATAACTAGTTTCTTCATTTTGACAACATTTTACAATATTTTTTTTATTTTTCCAAATTTAACATTTCATGACTAAGCGAGTAGACCAATTTTTTTTATTTCGAAGTCCTCTTTTCAAAAATATATTCAGATCTTGGGGCTCGTATACCATACTCCTGCCCCCAGAAGAGGATTTTGCACAAAATCTCCAATAACAGATTTTTACGCATGCACTCCAAAAAAATAAAATTTTTTAAAATAACATTAATATGCATATATGTACATACAGTAGATTCCCCATTTAACGCATTCAGCCTTGTAGAATCTGCAAAGTATGGTATAATATTGCTGTTAAACAATGGTCACTATATATTATACGCCCATGTGCTGACAACCGCATGATTTCCAAATCGCATTTTTTTTGGCGATTTCGAGATTCTAAATTTTACATTTCTATTTAAAATTGCTATGTTTAACCAAACATCTTCTTCATTTATCCGCCAGTAAAGAAAGAAAACTGAAAACAATTGTTTAAAGTAAAAATGCGAAATTTAGAGACTCGAAATCGCCAAAAAAATGCGATTTGGAAATCATGCGGTTGTCAGCACATGGGCGATAAACTTCATTGTCAAAATGCTGTAAAAATCATATTTTTTTAAATAATTAAATTTTCCCATCATAATTAGTTGGTTGTTATGAGATCTGAACTAAATTATTCCTTTCTGTCTTACATTAATAATAACCAGTACTCGATATAGCGAATGGCTGGCAATAAAATTGTGCATTAAATCCGGTATTCACTGTATTTATATACTATTTGAAATTCAAAATTCGTTTTTTTTGATAAAGTTTGTTGAACTTTCATAGTAAAGTTTAAGCAATCCATCACGTATTATTTTTGATATGAATGACACTTTCACTTTTTGCTTGGGTTATTTTGGGCAGTTCGTTTTATAAAATGAGTTACATAAACTTTCTGTCGTTATCTAAATACATTGAACTCTTCAATTTTTGAAGCTTTTTCAGTAGGTCTTTTGGTTAGTTGGTCACACACACCCACATATATTCGTTTTGTTGAAAAGTGGGTCAACCATTTTGTTTCATTTTGAGTAGCTCTCTGACACTCAAACATGATCGTCCGTTAGGTCAATGAACTTTTTGACACTAAACCGGTATATTTCAATACAAAACACTGCGTCTGTGCGAGCCAACATCGAAAAGATTAAATAATGGATTTTGTTTTTGATATGTGAGTTGGTCACAATTCTGATAATAACTATTAAATGACGTGCCTCAAATCATCACCACTAACAACCACTAAATGTGTTGGAATACTTCGATATGTTTGATTTGATTAGATTATTAGGTCAATGACTTCTTGCGAATCAAAATTGTCAAACCAAATGAAATAACTATTTCCATTTTTGTAAAAAAAAAAAAAGAAATCATCAGTGTGAAAATGGAAAATGTAACGAGTATAAGTCGATTTCCTTTTGAAATTTTTATGTACTAAGTAGAAAAAGCAAGTTTTAATATTCGATATAAATTCACACGGAAGTTTTTATTATAAAATAAACTTGAAACTATTATACTTGATTTTTACATTCATTTTGCAGTACATTGCCCAATTTGAACATGTCATACGACAACCGTTTAATTATTATGACACCTGCAATTACAGCTGGATATTGCCTGTTCCCAATCTAAAGGCATTAAAGTAGATCCACGTGGCCGACCTGTCGAGATGTTTCTAGGTATATGACGATATTGAATCGCTGCCGATCGATATAGTCTTCCTCGGTGGTGTGGATTGTTATGTATACAACATGCATTTTCGCTGTGAAGACATATGGATCCTCCATAACGTTCCTTAATCACCTTTTCTTTTTCCGTTGTTAATATAATATGATCTTTCTCGAGTAAAACAGCGTCATCCTTGTGATTGACATCACTGGTGCTGCCTGATGCTTGGATTTGGTTTGTGTTTCTGTTGCTACTTCTTCTTGGAGTACCAAAATCATCAGTGGACTTCTTCGAGAATGCAACAATATTTCCATCTAAATGGGATTTTCGATAATTTTACGACAAGAATATATTTTTATCACTTGTAATCCTTACCCGAGGTTATGCCCCCTGCTTCTTTCATTTGCAAATCCATCCTAAGGGATACAAAACAAATGAAGATAAGCCAACGAACAAGAAAATGAAAAATATAATACAAATACCAGCTTTAACGTTTGCCGCCCAATAAGTATGTATGTATGAGTATGCATTGAAAAAGAGGTATATTCGCCGCCATGAGGACACAGATCCTCACCCATACTCGCATATGGAAAGAATATGATTTGTTAGCAGATGTTCCATTTTTTAAATATATACATAGACTTCCGCCAAAAGCCAACAATTGTGTGCAATAGCACTAGTACATACTTACATTCATTTTGGAACATATGTACTTGCCTTTAATTATGAATTATGCAGGATAATTGACTGTTATTCGATGATATTTATTTAAGTTAAACTTAGAATCTTGTGTCTTAAAGAACAGCTTCACTGAAAGAGAAAGGTATTTACAAATACGGATAATAACAAAATTAATTATATTATATATATTAATTAGATCAGAATTAAGAAACTTAAAACTTTGAAAAATTTGCGACACAGAGCGTCCGCGATAAATCTCGATCAATATTAAAAAATCACTAAAATCACGAGTGAGTTGCTAAAAATTGGAGTAGAACAGATGTGCAGGGTTGATTTGTGTGTGAAATCAATTAAAAATATTATTTTAGCAGATCAATTATCCGGGATCGATAACGTAAGGAAAATATTTTTATGTCAATTGATTCGTTGATTGACAATTGATTACCTCAATCATCAGGGAACAGAACAAGATAAAAATCAAATCTACCGTGTCCAATAGAAGCTTTTGGCAGAAAATATTCAGGTTATATAACTACCTTACGTCTGTTTTCATGTAGCTCCGTTAGCCTAAAGTTACAGCTAACCAGCAGTTATAGCTGTCAGTTTGTGTGGAATTTGACATCTATAACTCTTGGTTAATTCTAACGAAGCTACATGAAAACGGCGGTTAGTAATATAACTACAATAACTGCCACTTTCATCGGTAAACCATAGCACTGCGGAGTTGAATTTTATTTTCTGAAAGCTCCATTTCCTCAAAATATCAATATTTTCAGCATCTCGCATAATTACGCCAGTTATCGAAAACATTTCACTTTACTGGTTCTTCATATTTTTTTAATTTTCTATAAAAGATTAGTTTTGAACGATATTTTTGTTTCGATAAAACGAAATTTATTGAACAATTTTGTCCGATGTTTTCTTTTTTCATTTAAGGCTTTTTTAGACTTTCAGAATATTTGCGCAAAATGTCGTTTTGCATTTTTGTGGCAACAGTAGAATATGTAAAACGTATTATCTCAGCTTTTGGGCAATACGTTGTTGCCCAAATATTTGGTGAGTCTAAACCCCTATTAATAAGCTTAAAATAATAAAAAAAAATAAAAATATAGTTTTTTAATTTTCAATTTTGATGTTTCGATAACTAAGATAGTCGTCATCGGAACATTTTATTTTTCTCGTTTTTTCATTTTGACCTCATTTTACAAAAATTAATTTTTTCCCAACTTTAACGTCCGATAACTGTGCAACACTAAGACTTTCCTGCTAAGCGAGTAAATTCCAAATAAAAATTAAGCTAAGCCTTTGTTTCCAAAATTATTTTGCACACGAAGCGCACGCCGCAGGAAGCGCTTTTGATTAGGTCCCGCTGAAACGTTCCATCAACGAACGATTTTAAAACGTTTCGAAAAATCGTTTGCGAAAGCCTGAAATCGATATGCAATTGGAATAAACATCGATTAACCAATTTTCCATCACTAGAATTTTATAAACAAAAAATAGCGAGAAAGCAAAAAAAAGTGAAAATAAGTTTTGAGTTTCACACAGCAAGCTAAGAAAACTATTAATTGATTGTTTTTGAATTTTGAAAGAAGACATATATCGAATATGTCCAACAGCAATACGGACACTGGCGATACCGTACTATCGAATGATATGAATCCCTGCTTAACACCGCTTCTAACACCACAACAAAATGAGCCAGTTGTCAGCAGAGGAAAACTAATAAACAATATTGAGCCAATCGAAGTTGTTACTCTCATATCGGATGATTCTGATACAGAGCCTTCGCCCAAGCGAAAAACTGCCGTGCCAAATCTGAACAATAGCGGTATCAAAAAATATCCCGGAGACGATGATTCCAATGATGCTCATCACGACGAAAGGCGCACGAGCCGGCGTATTAAACCCAGAGTCGACTATACTAATAAGTCCAATACAAACAATGCGGATGAGAAGCCATCTACACCTTCAGGACATCCGTCTAATTCCAGTGTACACCCTAACTCTGACAAGAAGACTGATTCCAGATCCAGAAAGTCGGAAGCGCTTAAAAGTCCATATGCCAAAGAAATTACTGATCCCCGCGAAGCTGCCGCCGCAGCTGCCGAGGCTTACAAAGAGATTTTGACAGGATTGGAGGGTGCTGCATTTCAGTCACGGTTGCCCTTCGACAAGATGACTTCGAATGAGGCAGCGTGTTTTCCAGATATCACCAAAACGGGCTTGGTGGCTCAACGTGTGTTCCTTAACATCAGAAATCGCCTATTGCAAATGTGGATTGAGAATCCCAAACAGCAGTTGATTTTAGAAAATGCGCTCAAAGATATGGAACCGCCTTTCGATAGCGATCCCAATTTAGTTAAACGCATCCATTCATTTCTCGAACGTCATGGCTTCATAAATTTTGGCATATTCAAACGCTTACGCCCTATACCAAGCAAAAAGTTGGGAAAAGTAATTGTTATAGGTGCCGGAATATCGGGGTTGGCAGCAGCACAACAACTGCAGCAGTTTGGCATGGATGTTATAGTATTGGAGGCACGAGATCGCGTTGGAGGTCGTATTGCCACTTTTCGTAAGAATAACTACATTGCCGACTTGGGAGCCATGGTTGTGACGGGTGTCTGGGGTAACCCCATGACAATTTTAAGTAAGCAAGTTGGAATGGAAATGATTCCTATACGACAAGCCTGCCCGCTATACGGAGCTGGAGGCAAACCTGTGCCAAAACACAAGGACGACATGGTAGAGAGAGAATTCAATCGTTTACTGGAATCGGCCAGTTATCTATCGCATCAGCTGGACTTTAATTATGCCGGCAACAACCCAGTATCCTTGGGTCAGGCTCTTGAATGGATTATTAAACTCCAAGAGAAATCGGTAAAGGAGAAACAGGCTCAGCATTTGAGTCAATTGTGTGAGGCACAAAAAGCCATTCTCGACAATCAAACAAAAACATCTAGACTTCTTAGCAAAATCCGCCACCTAAAAAGTCTACATGCCAAGCTACTGCGTACTCGCCCGCCACGCATAGAAGGCGACAACACATTTGCAGAGCATGAGTTCGAAATCCGTTCTACTCAATATGAGTGGACGAAGGCGAGCAAACAGTATGAGGAATTAACAAAGGAGGAAGAAATTCTGCAGAACAAACTTAAGGAATTGGAAGCTAACCCGCCGAGGTAACAATATATTATTTATGTATTTGAAATGTGTTAAATTTACGTGAGTTGTATCAATTGTGTCTTCCTAGTGATGTCTACTTATCGTCAAAGGATCGACAAATTTTGGATTGGCATTTTGCTAATTTGGAATTTGCCAATGCTACACCCTTGTGCAATCTTTCGCTAAAACATTGGGATCAGGATGACGATTTCGAATTTATAGGCAATCATACCACCGTACGAAATGGCTACTCTTGTGTGCCCATTGCCCTTACAGAGGGTCTGGATATTCGTGTAAATACCGCCGTTAAATCTATCAAATATTTTCCCACCGGCGTTGAAATCGTTACGGAAAATCTAAAGACCAACAATTCATCGGTAACCTATAAAGCCGATTTAGTTTTATGCACCCTAACATTGGGCGTCTTAAAAATTGCCACCGCTAAAGTGCAATCGCAACAGGCCAACACGGTAAAATTCGAGCCGCCACTGCCAGACTGGAAACAACAAGCCATTCAACGTTTAGGATTTGGTAATTTGAACAAAGTGATTTTGTGTTTTGATCGCATTTTCTGGGATCCCAATACGAATTTGTTTGGCCATGTTGGTAGCACAACAGCCAGCAGAGGTGAATTATTCTTATTCTGGAGCATATCATCATCTCCGGTGTTACTGGCTTTAGTGGCGGGTCGTTCAGCGGCCATTATGGAAAATGTTTCGGATGATGTCATTGTGGGCCGCTGTATTGCTGTACTTAAGGGTATTTTTGGTAATGGATCTGTGCCTCAACCAAAGGAGACCGTAGTGACACGCTGGCGAGCCGATCCCTGGGCTAGAGGTTCATACAGTTTCGTATCCGTTGGATCGTCGGGTAGTGACTACGATCTATTAGCTGCTCCAGTCATACCGCCAAATCTGAATAATCCGAAGCCAAATCAAGAGTTGGATGAATTGCCTCGACTCTTCTTTGCCGGTGAACACACTATACGCAATTATCCCGCTACAGTTCACGGCGCATTTCTGAGTGGTTTGCGAGAAGCTGGACGTATTGCAGACTACTACTTAGGTTATCCAGAGGGCACACCTCATGACATTGGCTACTCTGTGATTGAAGCTGCAAACACTGCCTCTGTGGGTGATACGGTAGATTTAGTTGATATAGCTCATTCTTCAGACTCCTCCTCTAAGACTTCGGATGACAAATCCAATCCTGCCGATTCCATTGAGTGAGAATCGTGGTGTTAAAATCTTATCTTGCGCGCATTTCCACGATATTCTCACATTTTTGAAATTCGTAAATTTTACAATTAGAGTTTGTTGACTTTGTTATTATAGTTTTTAGTTTCTTTCTTCATGTCGATCGTAATATTAGTTCTTTTTTATTTAGACATCAATTTATAATTTTCATGGGAATTCTCATTAATTATTTTCATACAGTTTTTAATGATGTACATATAGACATTGGCAACGAAACCAGGTTTCGCTGAATTTTTAGACGAGTAACATGATTGGAATGAATGAATGAACACAACAATTTTTTATGCAATTAAATGCTGTCTTGTGAATCCAAAACCATGTATCTCGAGTCGAATGATAAAGTATATAGGAATCATGTTTCCAATGCTCGTCTTTAAACACGAGTTGATTTCGAAATACGTGTTTGTTTTACCTTTCGGTTCGAGATACATACATGGTTAGGGCCCTGAAACAATTTTAATGAATTGAATAGACTATAATATCTTTAAATTATAAATAAAAACTATCCTATAAATAATAAACATAACATATTTGTTTAAATCGTCTAATTTATAAATATTTTTAGGTGAATCACAATTTTGATTTCATCACGAAGTTCTACAATTTTATATCCACGAATATACGAATATAAACGATCAAAGAAAGTGTATATCTTTTAATTGGGCAGATTGCAGTTTCTATTTTTTACATTTATTTTAAAATTTTCTTTTTCCGTTGTTTATCGTTGCTGGCGAGAGAATGAAGAGAGTGTTTGATTAAACAAAATCATTTTAAAAGAAAAGCAAAAATTTAATCTGCAATCAGTAAAAAATCCAATAATGAATTGCACATCGAACACGAAAATTATGCAAATTACAGGGAATCTAGTCAGGAGGACGATGATGAACTTCTTGGAAGTAAACCAAGGAATGAGATCATGTGAATCATAAAACCAAAATTTTTAATTTCTTCTCAAACGAATTTGTCTTCTCATAATCGGCCCTTAATCCGCCAAACATGCCACGAAATCCAGCCTTTCAGAAATTACTTCTGATTCTTCGTGCGCCCATAATTGTCCATTCATCAGATCTCCCCAATACTTGGCCTTTCAGAAAATACTTCTGTTATTTCGTGGGTCCATAATTGTCCGTCGGATCTTCCCCGAATACATACAGTGTAACAAATTTTTGATTATTTATACTAAATATTATTACTTTATTTTACAAATATTGAGATTATTATATGAATCAATACCGTCGGAATTGATAGATAGGAACACTTCTCTTCCCAATGTAATAATTTGTTCCAAACTTATGAAATAAATTATATATGTATATGCAATTTAAATAATATACTCAAATTATTTATATACATATATGTATGTATATTATAAGTTTCTAGTATCGCAATTATGTTTTATTTTACAAATTTATTTATAAAACATACCAAATTTAAAAGGTTTAAGGTGTTGTAGATCCTAGATTGCCAATAGAAAATGTGGATGACGACTTCATTAATTCTGATAGAGTATCAGAAAGGGTCTTTGATTTCGAGGGAATATACTTCGCGGAAGTTTTAAATTCTAATTGTGATAGCTCTTTGCGACTAGTTCTACTGTCTGTGGAGGTAAAATTTGATGAAAGTTGTGGCTGTGGATAGGACTTTTTCTGACTTCCCCAATTATTACAAGCCGGTGTTTGAACAACATGTGTTGTACTTAATTGATGTGAAAATGATAAGAAAGTATCCGTTTCTACTACAATATTCTCTACAGCCCTTTCCGTAGAACTATCAAGTAGTCCAGCAAGAATTAAACCCTTAAGTTTTTCGTTAGCCGTTTCAATCAACATCAAATTATCCTTGCTAAATAACGTTTTAATCAGAAGTGTTCGGTCATTTTCGCGAACTTGCAAAGCTTTTGACAATAATGCCGTTAGTTTCGGTCCTAAGCTTCCCAAATGTTGTTCAAAAGCCGTCATCAAGCGTAAAACTGAAACAATGTGAGTTTTCGATACCGTCATTGGTTCAGTTGTTAATCTCATCGTAGTCGTACTACCATTTCTATTTGGTAAATCAGCTGTGATCTTAGGCGACTGCAACTGCGACTGTTCGTGATATTTACTATCGCTCACACCATTTGACATTGCCAAGTCGAGGTATTCGCGGTTTTGCTTTTTTATGTTTTCTACTTCTAAGAAAAATAATGCATCCAAGCGTTCCTTAATATAGCTTATCCATTCAGGCTGATAATTATGCACGCGATAATCAAGTCCAGCAATTATTAGTTCGTCTTTTCGACGTTTCCAAAACTTTTGCCATTCTTCGCTGTAGGATGGATACGATTCTGGATTATTCCGATAACCAGCGAACCTTTCTGTCAATTCACAAATTTGTTGATCAACCATCTGTTTATAAGATATCAAAATATCGGAATTAGGCGTTGGAGATATGGTTCTTCGTTTTGACTGCGATTTAGTGTGCGGTGGACTTGCTTTTCGCTTCCGATAACCACGGGGCCTACTTTCGCTATGAAAATCTCCTCTTGTTGGTTTATAACTTGTATCATCTAAGTGGTCTCTCATGCTATTAATATTATAATCTGCAGTTGGCTCGTTCGACGATCTTGTACTTCCGTTCCTATACATATGGCGATCTCTAACAGTTGGAGTCTTAATCGGAATATTACCGTTATTTGGAGATATACTGTCAAATATTGCTGTGCGAGATGCTGTTGTTGATTTATAGTTATGTCGTTCATTAATAAGACGGCCGATTTCATTAGAATCAAGTACATGAGTAAACGTTGGCCCATACTGTTCCGAAGCATGGCGGCATGAAAATGCTTTGGCAAGTATTTGATGACGATTTAAACTAAAATCACGTTCAAGGCATTCATAAGGTAAATTGCGACCATGATGCTGCTCAATTGCAATGGATAATTTTGAAAGGATTGGAGTCATCACCTTGAAAGTCTCACGTTCAGGCAGAACGCCCTGAATGAACTGTCTGTAGTATCGAATGGCCGTAGGAAAGTGTTTTTCGCAAAATTTTAAACGATGATTGTAACCTTCTAGATGACATTGCATGGCAAATGAATCCAGTACCAGTTCACACAATCCACATTCATACCGTGGAGAAGTATCAGAAGAACTTTTTAGTATTTTTATAACGTATTCCACGCCCAAAATACCGCGCACATCTGTGTCGTTACAACTATAAAGTTTGGTGTTAAACGTGGGCACAACTTTGCCAGAATTTAAGGAATCTGATTTTTGTTTTGACATATTTGGAACTTCTGGCGAAATCTGGTTTTTGTACAATATGTTCTAAAATTTGATCTGACTGATGTTAATCGTGCTGCAAGCAATGAGCTTCAGTCATATGAAATGATTATGGTGCAGGTACAGGTAGCAGGAAAATGTCTAAATTGGTTTAGATAATCCAGAGCCTCCCTAATGTATGTGATTCTAGTGTTGCTAGTTGAATATCTGTAGGAATAAAACATATTCAAAGAGAATTAGTAATATCCTAATCAATGGGATCCTTCAATTGTCAGCTCTATGGTCCTGCATCAGTCTTTGTGGACAGGTACAACAGCCAACTTGGGTAAGAAGGAAAATGTAAACAACACAGCTACCACACAAATACTTACCGATAGGGAACATCGAGTAACTGAAATAAATATACAATAATCTATTATGTGATATGTTTCCCTCTGACAATTGACGACAGCTTACCAGGGAAATTTGTGTTTGCTTTATTCCCAGGACGTGAAAAAAATAAAATTAATAAACTTCAGCGTTCGATTGAGGGAAGTGATAAGGCCGTTCTTACACCAGCAGAAAGGTACTCAGGGATGCAAAAGTTGGTATCTTATTAACAAAAGAAGAGAGTGGGAGACTTGAGAGGGAGAAGAATAATCGACGATTATTCACGATTAATAATAAAATCGATGTTTGTCATGATTTCGTCAAGTCGATTTACCAATCACTAATTCTTATTTTCTGGTTGTGTTTCTTGTTTTCATTTTCAATAATTTGTGCTTCTTTTAAGTTTTTTTTATTTTTGGCAATTAAACTAGTAAAATATGGATAAGTTACGCAAAGTTTTAAGTGGCAATGATAGCACACCCGAAGAAGAGGGCAGTATAATAACACAGGTAAGTGAACCCATAAAAACCACAAAATATGATCTGATCTGAGGGGGAGTGTGGTTTTTATGGGGTATTCCATGGGTCACGAAGACGACGATTCCAAGGAAGTGTAAAACCAATCGTTAACACGCGAAAATCTCTCCTACATCCTACGTAGATGGTTTGCAAAACCTGGATTATCCAGTGATGACTCAATCGTGTAGAAAAATGTATTAATTCTCCTCCTTTGTTATATTCTAGATTAACGACATGTCAACTTTGAGTTGGTCCACTCGCATTAAAGGCTTCTGTATATGCTTCGCGCTAGGTTTGATATTATCATTCATAGGCTCAATTTTGCTGTTTCTTCATGTCGGTCTGGTTACATTTGCTGTGTTTTATACTTTGGGAAATATACTTTCTATGACAAGGTAACAATGTGTGAAGGTGTTTTGTAGTCGAATAATACTGAATTTGTTTATGTCTGTTTTTAGCACCTGCTTCCTAATGGGTCCCATAAAACAGCTCCAGAAAATGTTTTCTGATACTCGTCTAATAGCCACTTGCATTGTTATATTTTCCATCATTATGACCTTTATTGCCGCCGTAGTGGTATGATTTTTTGTTTATAAACCTATACTTTTTAAGTTTAATCACTTTTATTTTAATTTGTTTATTGTTTTTTTTTTAATTTATTTTAGTTACATAAAGCTGGTTTAACTTTAATTTTCATTATAATACAATCATTAGCCATGACCTGGTATTCATTGTCATATATACCCTACGCTAGGGATGCTGTGAAGAAAACTGTATCGGCTGTGTTGGATGTTTAACATGTTTGATTTGATTTCTGATTGTATTTGATTTCTTTTTATTATTTTTTGCACCTTACTTATTTCTTTGTTTCGCACGCTTAATATACATATGTATAGTATTTTCCCATGTTAGTGCGAAATTCTCTCAAATATTATATAGTAGATAGTATTGCTTTACGAGAAATGCCCCATTATACTGAGGTCAATTATTTTCTATTTATATTTATCGAATGTATTACATTCAGTATTCGTTAATTACTGTTCGTTTAAAAAATCTATTTACAAGAATTAAAAGCCCCGTCTTTTCTATGATAACAATTAAATTGTAATTACATTCTGAGCTTTATAACTACTTCAACAACTAATAAATATATTTTTTATATTTTTATTTTTTCGTTTGTTTTATTTCGGTCTGTAATCAATATTTTATTTGGGATATTGTCGTGGCTCAAGACGTTTGTGTTAGAAATAATCAAATTTGTAACTTTTCCTATTATTCTATTATCGAATTGGACCCTTTTGCACCTATCAGGTCTGTTCTGACTTCCACGGTGATATTTAACCACTGGTTTTAAAAATGCGATACGGCGTGAAACCATAGGTTTTTCAACAAATCTCTTCATTTACACTATCAGAATAATTTGCGAAGTCAAGACCAATTTTAAAAACACGAAACCACTACAGAATGTAATTTTATTAATAAAACCAATAACAAATAAAATTTATCTAATAGCTCGTATTGCAGCGCATCGTCGTTACCTTGGTATACTAGTACCATTAATCATTGAAATTAACTGCCGCAATTACCCATACATTTGCCATTGTTCACTCCGCCTACTCCTCCATTGATAAATATTTCAGAGAAGTCTAAAAAGTCATACACTATTTACTATTATTAAAAAATTGTTAGAGCATGATTAACTTCCCCAGGCAATACTACATCTCCCCATATAAGCAAGATAATAGCCGCTGGATTAAATCCAATCACATGGTCGCATTGTAATTAAAAAACACATTTATTAATTTTTCGACTTTAATTATTTGTTTTTTTTTTTGTTTGCATTTATTTAAGAATAGTAACAAAATAAAGGATATTACACATTTTTCTAAATATGTAGCTAACAGCTCATTTCTTTCTCTCGAGGCCCCGTTGTAACTAAAAATCCGGGGAAACCGGTTTCAAAGTCCACACTAACTGGCTGCCGAATGGAGCCATATGAAAACGGGGGTTTAGTAGTATAAATTACTTAAAAAAGAATTAACTTAAGCCTTAACAACAAAAATGGTTTTATTATCTTAAAAATAAAATTTAAAATATGGGAGCGTAATCTTTACATTGTCTTTAAAAATGTACCTAGATTTGCATGTCTATAACTCCTATTAATTTTGCTTTGAAAAAAACTTCAAAGTTATTACATAATTATTATTTTTACTGCATAAGAATCAAGCCAAAATCAAACACGCTTGCGGTGGCCGCCCCTTGCTTTCACATGTATTTATTATATATGTGCATGTGAAACCCAGAGCGGCCGCCGGCAGTGTGATTCATCGTTGTTTGAAGTTTTTTGACGTTTTTTTTCTTCCCTAAGCTCCAAGTGGAAAAAAGTTACCGACATCCAATTTTCATTTGCCACTTTGACGTATGATCGATATTTTCATTACAATTTTTATAAAACATACGTCGTAATGATAAATGAAGTTATTTTTTAAAGAAAATGTATTTTACTACATTTTATGACTAATTGAAAGGTTTCTTTGTCGTTTTTTTATAAACACAGGCCATTAAAAGTTTGTTCATAATATATGAAAACATTGCTTGCAAAAGGCCTAATGGGAAAACGATATTATTATTATTACTATTTTCTTTATAACAAACAAAAAAGAAATGTTGCTTAACATTTGATATATGTATGTATATATATATATTTAATTATTTATTTAAAAAATTAATTACAGCTAAACAAAATTTGTATTTGTATAGTTATGACAACGAAATGTTTGACATTTATCTAAAAAGTACTTACGACTGCTTTCGAAATGATTTTTCGAATGTTTGGTGGTTTTAAATGACTTTTGAATGAAACATTTTGTTTTTGTTTGTTTGCTTTTTTGGTTTAAATATTGGGTTGGGTCCTTAAAGAGTAAATGTTTGACGAGTTGTTTGCTTCTTTTATACTTTAATCAGTACATATTACATAATATGGCTAAAAATAGATGTATGTTTGTTAATGCATAAGTTAAACTTATTAAATAAGATTGTGTACCACCCCCCACCATAGAGTGGAGCAGCTATATGTTCATATATATTTCATCCGATCTGCAGATCAATGCAGAAGGAATATATTTTCCCAGGCAAATTTCATTTGAAGCTACTTTAGTTCTATTTTCATGAAATTGATTATTAAAAATACCATCTCTTGGCTGTGATCGTCCACGTCCATGCCCTTTTTTGTATTACATATGGCGCAGTAAATGGACGTTATTATTTCCCCATCCACTATTGAACTGGCAGTTAAACTAGAGACAAATCTACAAGTGGGCGTTTGTGTTAGAAATAATCAAATTTGTAACTTTTCCTATTCTTCTATTATCGAATTGGACCCCTCCCTAGGGGATCAAAAATAAAATACGAAAAGTGCCTGTCTGAGAACACATACAAATTATCTAAATATCCAGGTTTAATGGATCGCCGCGAAACGAATGAATGCTCAATGCTCTCCACGGTCCATGGCGGAGGGTAAATAGGATTCGGCGTGGCCGAACTTATCGGCTGTTTTAGTTGATTTTTGTTTTGTTTGCTTGTTTAACTAAAGAATTGCTTGGTTACAAGGAGGTGTTGTTGTAGGTTTTTTGGGGGTGAGGTGTTTTTGAAAGAGTTTATTTGATTTAGAGTTATTCAATCTTCTTGTCGTTGCGTTTTTTGGGATTTTTTGGGCGATTGTTTGCCTAGAAATAAAAAATACAAATAAAATAATATAAAAAATGATAAATGAAATCAAAAAATTAAAAAATGTACATTGTTAAAGTAATTGCAAACATTAATAAAGTGCTCTTGGAATCAATTCGTTCTATACTTCGTGCTAGCTAACATAAATACTGATGCAAATATTTTATTGTACAAAATATACGGTGAAAGTTTAAAACCACAATTAGTTTCATGGCATTTGCATCAATTTTTAAAGCAGCTCGAAATATTTTCGGAGGATATTCTATTTTATATTTCGTTGGAATACATTTATTGGTAGGTATTATATGAGAACCAACAGAAAAAGCCAAACAGAATTATTAAACAATTTTTATTTTAATATCATAAGGTGTGCTTTCAATATCAACTTGTTTACTAATTGTTTTATTTAACTTTCCTCGTGCGTGTTCTATTATTCTAGGATGTACATAGTAAATGGGACCTGTTTGTTTTAGTTAGTTTTTTTTTGTACAGAAAACAAATGGTAAGGATAGCATGAAAGTACACACACAGAAAGAAGAAAACAAACAGACATCACATCATAATGACATTGAGTATTCAAGTATTCAACAGTGCTTTTAAATTTCAAACAATCAAAGAAGATAACTCAAAATATTAGATGATAACATGGTTAACTATTACCAATTTGACATGAAGTCCAAATTAAGAGATAACATTTTCAAGAAAACTTCAAAATAAATGTAAAAGAAATTAAATAACAGAAAACGACATATATATGTTTATAAACGGAGAATTACAAAGCTTACCTTTTGATTCTTTGCTGTTCTCCAAGTTTTTCAGCTTTTTAGCGGGAGATTGTTGAGGTTTGTTGCTTTTGTGTTTGTCCATCATGCGCTGTAGAAAGGATATAGAAAAAAATAGAAAGCATATTTACATTTCAGCAATTATGCAAATGACACAGAGAATTCTAGAATTCTGTGCTAAACTACCCCTTACCTGCCACAGTATACAGCCGTACACAAATGCCACCGATATTATCACTTGTACTGTTAACCATATAACAATGTTTATGGCTTGCGTGCGTTCAAACAGTTCTTTGCCATTTTTAATGCATAGTATAGCTTCGGAGACCATGATGGCACCGTACACCCAACACTGGGTGCCAACACGTTTACAACGTGTATCCGTCACATATGTATAATATTGTCTGGAGCATGGAATGGAAAAAAGGTTAGGGGTTGTTAAAATAGCCAAACTAGGAATACACTCAATTAATTTCAGTTAAAGGCAACACATACCTAACCGATGGCGCCACAAAAAGGCCAATGAATATTAAACGTCCTATGACTACACAGTGATCTGGTGGCATTTCAAATATGTGCTTAAGGAAGAAGGTGTTGAGTTCAGTAACCTAAAATGAAGAAGGGAAAATATTAGTAAAATTATGTAACTTTTAAAATATAATCAAAATCAGGCGGGTATAGTTTGAGCGGTATTAGAGATACTAGTTCAAAACACTCTCCAAGCTACTTCTCATAAATTTCTTCTCTTTTAATTAATTTCAATTCACAACTCACTTACCTGCCAAAATATCACCAATTGTATAACAGCCGCAAAACGCATAGCAGTCGACTTAGGGTCCAACCATCGAATAGCCGTCCAACTCTCTGGTGTGAATTGCAGCACAGCACGCTTGATTTTTCCACTAGTCGATGATATATCCTTGATACTGGCCCATTTGTATTCACGCATTTCCAAAATTTTACAGATTTTCAGACCAACATAAATACCCAAGCCATTGCAAATCAAAACGTCCAATATCAAAGCATCCCACCAACATTCCACGAAATTGGGCAATAAATGAGCAAAGGTGATTTCGGTGATTTCCCACATCACCGATATGGCCCACAAAATACCCATGTGACGGATAAGGACCGCTTTAAAGGCCCAGCCCAGAAAATGACCCCAAGCGAAAACATCCAAATGACCCTTAATACGTTCAAATGAGACATCGGAACAATTAACACCATAGTCCTGTATAAAAAAATAAGAATATTAAAAAATGTTGTTCAATCAAGCGGTAGATGGTATAGTTTGTTACCTTATCCATATTAATGTGAAAATCTTTCAATTTCGGATCCAGCCAATAGAATATGTTCATTATGGTAGTGTGGTTTTGGAACATTAAAAACTGCAAGGCCATTAGATAAAGCACTGAGCAACCAAATAATATACGCCATACTGCTGGATGCGGACGTGTAAACGGGCCGTTAGGAAACGTCAGCACCGAAATGATTAGGAAAAAGAATACCACACATAGTATTCCCGCCCAAATGTTTTCCTCGAAACTGCCTTCATCCCTGTTGATGGAAATATAAATAAGATAAATTAGATAAAGGAAAACTAAACCAAAATAATGAAATGTGAAAACTACTTATTGAAGTGCTGTCAAACATATTTTGAAAAATATCTGATAAAACCCCTGGTATATTTTAACCAGCTTCTGTAACTTAATAAATATCTAAATAATAAACTTAATATATCAGTTCAACATTTGCAAAAAAAACAGGGGAAATTTGTTTAGCATTTCTTTGTTAATAAATAAATCATTCCAAATATCCTGCCAGATCGTTACAATAAATGATCGACTGATTGGAACATGTTTTTTTTAATAAAAAATATATAAAAATGCAAAATACAGCCCATTCACAAAATTCATTTTTCGGGGGTAATTTTTTCTTCCAAATCTTCTTTCATCAGTTGCTGCATCAAATAAGGTTTCGTTGTAAACTTTCAAGCATGAACCGGACTATACTTCCATTATCTTTTTAAGAAAATTAATTAATTAGAAACAAATGAATGTGGGAATAGAATAAAGACACCACGCAATCTCACTTTTATAAAATGGTATATTCCATTTAATTGATACTGCACCACTTTCAATTGAAATTGAGAAAATGCATCGTATTGAGAAAATATAAGTTGGAATTGAGAGAAAAAAAAACAAAAATGGAATTCAGAAATGTAAATTTAAATTGCGAAAATACAAACTGAAATTGAGAATAAACAAATTGATATTCAGAAATGTAAATTGAAATTAATTTGTATTTCCTCATTTTCAATTGTTTTTTTCTCAGTATCAATTTGTTTATTCTCAATTTCAATTGCTTTTTTCTCAGTATCAATTTGTTTATTCTCAATTTCAATTTTTATTTTCTCATCTTCAATTTTCATTTCTGAATTTCAATTTGCATTTCCTCCAGTTCAATTTTCATTTGTGCATTTCACTTTTCATTTCTGAATTTAAATTTTCATTTCTGAATTTAAATTTTCATTTCGGAATTTAAATTTTTTCAATTCTAAATTTCAACTTGTATTATCTCAATTTCAGTTTGCATTTCTAAATTTCAATTTGTATTTTCTCAATTTCAACTGAAAGTGGTGTTGTAGATATCAACAAAACCAACGATTTTGTTTTCGGACACCATACAAAATCAATTTCCTTTCATTAACCCCCCCCCCCACCACATACACACAACACCATCAGTTGTGTTCAAAGGTCAGAAAATAAAAAGCCATGTTGAAACAACCAAACATTGCGGCATATCATTATTAAATTTTTAAGTTTGAATCGTTAAACTATTAATGATTTGTTTAGAAAATCAAAACAAAAACAAAGTAATCAACAAAAACACGTGATAGCCATCGTATCTATCAAATTTCAAACTTGGTAACAAATAATATAGCATGAAAACAAACTAGCTAGTCAGCAGAAATTATAAATTTATTTTGTTGTAATATTAAACAGAAATGAGAGATGATGATAGTAAAGCCGGCAAAACGTCACAAAATGTCGTATGATTCTATGAAATATGAATTCAAAGTCTCATGTCATTCAACAACAATAACAATTGTTGCTTTATTCAGATTTTGTGGTAAATACCAACCGGAATCAGACTTGTCTGGGGCTCTTATCTTAGGTATTGAAAAATCAGAATGTGTGATAATGATTCTTTGACATCTGACCATAGAATTTCGTACAATATAATATTATTTAATCGAATCGGACCACTTTCTTTTCGGACGGAAAAGGGTTTAACAACACACGTTCGTCGTTTGTGGAAATGATTGATAAGATTGCCCACTGCACGACACTAAAGAAGTGTTGATAATGAGGGTGTAATGTACGCATTTTGTCTTTTTTAAAACTCAAGAATTTTGCGATTCGATAGATTTCAAAAATGCTCAAAAGTAAAAACATTTAGAAGTGAAATTGTCGCCCTACACAAATGTAAAACATTTAGAACTGAGGGTGTAATGTAGGCATTTTGTCTTTTTTAAAACTCAAGAATTATGCGATTCGATAGATTTCAAAAATGCTCAAAAGTAAAAACATTTAGAAGTGAAATTGTCGCCCTACACAAATGTAAAACATTTAGAACTAAATGGCCGATTCTTTAGCGTTCCCTATTTATCTAAAGCTTGTACTCAAAGTTCGATATAAACAAATTCAAATTTCCTCTATATATTACAACTGGTCATCACATTGTATCTCAAAGAAAACGTCTGTTTAAGCCAGTTTATTTTTTAAGTAACCCCCAAAATTAGTACTTTAGGAAAATGAAACCAATTAAACGATTACGATTAAATAAGAAAGTACAGCGCATTACAACAAATTGGAAGGCGGAAATAATTACAATTTAAATAAAACTAATGTAAGAACTGTTCATGACCCTAGAGCGGAGTTGTATATAATACATACATACAATTTTATTAAGACTGTTTGATTCTTATCGCCCTCATGTTTAATAAAATGTAAAATATATTGTCATGGCTTTATTCAAGGTTTTTTCTTTTATGTTCCATTCATCGTTTAATTCCATTGCAAGACGAGTTCTATATATGTAAATACATATATATTCGCTGTATGATGCTCATCACCCGTATATGAACAAATGAACAATTCATATTTTTATTCACGAGGTTAACAACCTTATCTGTGCTATTATGAAAATAATGTTTTTCTTAAAATACAAAACTATAATACAGTCGTTTCTCGACTTAACGAACAAAAATGAAGTATAAGCCCGATTTTGCGATCAAATTAAAAATTTGGGTGTTAAATTAATAAAAACGGAAGAAATGAGAACATTTCAGAGAGTTTTGAAAAATATAGATTTTGATAATCTTCGATTTAAAGAACATGATTGACAATTGATTATTCGTTTAATCGGAAATCCACTGCACAACTACATATGATAAGACTTTACATTGAATTGAATCATAATATAAGACAGAGATTGATAAACGTTGAAGATCTGCAAAGCCCAAAAGATAAGGGGAATTTAAAATTGTAACTAATATGAATTTAAAATGAAGATAGTCTTCGTTGATTTAGCGAATAAACATATTAACGGCTTTATAATCCTCAATATTTAATCGAAATTGTATGTGATATAAATCGAAATGGGTTAAAACGTATACACAAATAGTAATTTACATTTTTGGAACTAAGATTATCGTAGCAAAAAGTGCTATTAAAATGATTATTTAAAAAAAACTTTCAAAAAATAACTTTAAACAATTTTCAATAAAGCATTGATAATGAAAAACGATGAGACTCATCGCACTAATATAAAGTTGTGAGAATCATTGATACAACGAAAATGTCTTGCTGTGTAACCAATCAGCACCATTCGTTGTCATTTTGTCTATTGTACAATTGAAAAAATATAATACCTCGCTTGATATCATGGCTACGAAGCCTTCTAGTTGACATTCACTGTCTTACTTCCTGATGAGTATTTTGCCAATTATCTTAATTGATTTTAAATTTGCACAATGTCTCACATTTAATATAGGTAAAAAGGTATTTTTTATCTATAGGAATATAGATCAACAGGCAACAGTAAAAAGTATATCAAAAATAGTCTATAGGTCGGCCATTTTAACTTTTGGAGACTTACGGTGGCTTAATTCGCTCACACATTTAGCAATCCCTCCGATCTGATAAAAATTTCATTATATTTTCAAGGGATGAACTAACAAAGTGAAACAAATGATCAATCTAAATATTTAACATAGCATATGAGGTGAGAATTCTGTATGAGATACGAATCAGAAGCGGTGAATAGTAATCGTAGCGTTTTAGGGACACTTTAATTATTATTAACCAATATTGCATTCACAACTTTGGATAAATAATTCAGTTACTATAGAATATTTTACGATTGTAATTACAATCGAACGTCAATCACACCAATTGGCATAAAATGTCTTTGTTAGAACGTGACCGTCTCCGTCTCTACGTATCTGCCACAATCGCCCAGATCACCACCAACCAAGAGCACATGTTGTTTTGTGTGCGTATATATGTATGCGAAAAAAAAAATGAAAATTTCGTAACACAACAATTAAACAACGTCGAAAAGGAAATGAAAACCCCCCAGAAGCGTGCTGTCGACAAGCACTCACTCTCACTTACTCTTTCAATCAATACGTAAGTGAAGGTTAACTACATTTAAAAAAATGCATTTTTCACAGAATCTCGTGATTTCTAAAACAAACGCAGTGCAATGTTAAATAGATTTGTTTCTATTCCCTTTTGAATCAAGTAATGTCTCTGTGCTAACCAGGAAATGGAGAAATTCAGAACAACTTACGCATCCATTTTAGATATTCCTTAAATGTATTGAATGTATCCAGAAGCATTTGCTAAATGCAACTTTGCTTTAGTTGTTTTCACGTCGATTTGCAGAGTTTTTTGTACAGATTTATCGTTTGATTATTTGTATTGTTATAAATAGTAACCATAGTATTACATTAAATAACATTGCTAACTAAATGGAAGATATATTTTTATGTTCACTTAATTATTTAACAAGTTCCTTTTTATATTATTTTGGAGGAATAAATATATATAAATGTGTGTGGGGTTTCACGTTTAACTAACTAAAAAGAAATGACACAATTTTGTCAATAGTCGAAGAAAGGAAGTACACAAAAGAAACTGCATACGGCTGGGCTGGGTGACTTTTTTGGGGGAAATAGGGGTAGAAAGGAAATGACTATAAAGCGTAGTAGTTAAAGCAGAGAAAGAAGATATATATACTCAGAAAAATAACTATGTTCAAAAGCATCATTCAATAGAAGTTTTAAATTCTGAAAAATATGGAATTTTTCACGGCATTTTCCTTAAAGATAAAGAAATAGTCTCAGATTCTGAGAAGCACGTCTCATATTCTGAAACGGAAACTTTAAAATAGCTTCGTACATAACTCAAACTCATTTTAAACATTTGTAACTCTAACTAGATAACAAAGCATTTGATTTAAATATGTCTTCTAGCCCAGAAAGGTGAAAAAAGTTCGCCGGAAGAGCACATCGAGAGAAGAAAATCCCTCTAAAATCCACTTTACATTTCCCACTTCACGCTATAATCTATTTATTGATTTAAATTCTCATTATGCCGGGATGTATGACATATAAGTTTTTGTATGTTGTCTGAGATTAGAACCTTTTTATGTAAGCCTCCTCAGATTCCATACTATTGGACTATGGTCCCACTATATTTTTCAGAGACAATTCCTGATTTTACTTTCTCCCTTCGTTCCCTTGCACAATATTTATTTGCTACGTCTATTTTTATAATATTTGGCATATGCGCATTGTTCCTCATCGTTTTACTCTTTAACGTAGAAGGCAGAGGCAGTATAGACTAGAGACCAAAGGAGAAAGGAGGTGTGGAGATGTGTTTTGCTATGATATTTGTTTTGATTATTGAATTCTCCCTTTGCTGACCTTAAATAAGTTAATACCTATTGGAAAACTACGCATTCAGTAAACATCACATATCCATTATCATCCATAATAAATCCTTTCAGAAGACGAAGAAATACAAGTGGTCAAACTGAAATATATATTTACCTGACAAACGCAAAGTACATGACGGCTAACACGGACAAAAACAGCAACGTGATGGTATGTGGCTTGTAAAAAAAGTCCAGGGAGATATCATCGACTGGCCGCTCATTGACCACCAGGAAGGTTTCCGCGATTTCTTCAGGCTTGTGTTTGTTTGTACCACGTGCTTTCGTTGGAGTGGTGGGAGCTGAGGATGCCCCCGATTTGATAGTCGATGTCTGGTGGTTCATGTTTGTGCTGGCTGAGTTATTGGAAGCCTTTTCCGGGCTACCACGACCACGTGAATTCGAACGTTTCTTCATAGTTTATTTTGTATATTATTATTATTTCACTTTCGTATGCACTTAAATTCTCGTCAGAAAATCGAAAATCAAATAAAAACAAAAAGCGGCTCTACATGGACAGAATCTGATAATAGAATGAACTCGGAAGGGGTGGTGGTGGGAGTTGCGCAACAAATCACACAACCACCTTGAATCAATTTCCAACCTGAAAATTGGTAAGTGCTTCCGCTATTCGCTCACTATATCACTCTTGGACTTCAAGCCCTTTGTTAATTCATAATTTCGATTAAATACTTTTTAAATCAAGATATTCCGGGTCCAAAGACAAAACACGTCTTTTTTACGGTAACACAACAGATGATAATGAAGTAGAGCTGCAAAACAATCGGTAGTACTATCGATAGTTTTTATTCGATAGCGATACTATCGAAAATATCGAATGGGACGACTATCGATTGTTTTGCAGATCTATAATGAAGCGACCCTATATTTCTATTGCAGTGTTGGTAATTGTACTCCAAAAAAGTATACCTATTTTCGTGAGTGGCAAGGCAATTATGTTATTTCAGCTAGGTAATCTGAAAATGCGATAAATATATGTATAACAAATAAAAAAATAATTTTATTTTAAAAATATGGCTGTTTTTCTTTAAGTCGGGATAACAAGCTGCGATAACAAAGAAGTTAATAAAAATATATTTTTTTGCTAAAAATAAAAAATTATTTTTGCACATTGTCGCCAACTACAATATAAATATATGTATCAAAAGAAATTTTCAAAAAAATATTTTGTGTCGACTTTATTGGACTTAGCCTCGATAACCATAATTTTGACTTACACTGGATAATTATCCAGGCTAAGTCAAAAATTTTTAACACAATTTTTTTTCACACACACATTGATATTGCCTTTGACGACAATTATGAAAAAGAATTTTTATTTATTTTGAGTGAAATTTTATTTAGATTTTTGTTATCGCAGCTTATCCAGTCTTAAAGAAAAACAGCCATAATAGGATAAGTCCAAAAAAGTCAACACAAAATATTTTTTCAAAATTTGTTTTGATACAAATATTTATATTGTAGTTGGCGACAATGTGAAAGAATTTTTTATTTTAGACAACAAATTTAATTTTTATCAATGTTTTTGTTATCGCAGCTTGTTATCCCGGCTCAAGAAAAAACAGCCCTAATATTGCGCAACACTCTTGTGACCAAATACTTGGCGTGTCTAAACCCGCTACAAGGCAAAGAACAAGCATTACTTTTGGGTTATTGTACTATTTTAAATCTTTTGTTAAATGCGTTTAGTTTCCCTATAAAATTCGTCTCCATTCGTGGTCAGAGTGTGCGATTGTTATTTTAGACACACACACTCATCTAACGACTTGTGGGATAGTCTAATCGACCTTTATCAATATTTTGCATCCATTAACAAATAATTTCCAACGCCGTTGCTGATACTGTTCTGCGGCTCGGTGGTCTATAATTATAAATAAAATAAAAATAAATAAATAAATAATAGAATTCATGGAATCTCCGAATACGATCAATTCGAAGGGTAAGTATTGAAATAGGCCAAAGTAATTTTCAAAATTATGAATAACTATAATCATTTGGATAGAATTCGAGGTAACTGGCGTTTCTCGCAGTGGTCGAGTTCGAAAGAAGTCGTCAAAACTTTTGGATTTCCAATCTCCCGATGAAGTGGAACGCAAACTTTACAAAAGGTCGAATGCAGCAATTGGATCAAGGAATCCGGTCAAATATGGCAGAGGGCGGCCGAGTTTGGCCGCGTTAAGGGCTAGAAAACAAGCAGCGGAACGTGATGATATCAATGATGTGACTCAAGATGATGATGACATGGACAATGGAATGGGTGACGGAGAAAGAGGTAACATGGATCTAGATCCTCAACCTATTAATTCGGATGACGAGGAAGATGATGAAAACTTGGACGATGATGTTCTGGCTAATAATGCAAATTTAACAGCGGCATCCGATTCAGACGATGATGGTTTCGGTGAATTAGTGGCAGATTTAGTGGACACTGAGGGGGCAAGATTGGGGAGAAGTTCACGTAAGCCGGACTCTAAGGTTCGCAAGTCTTTGTACATGACCGAGAAGAGATTGGGAAAAGATTTGCGTTTGGAGCGCAAAGACAAGGGTAAATCCCGTTATACGGCCTACAGTTTGTGGGCGCGGGAGTACCGCAAAACTTCCAAGTTTATGAAGGAGATCGATTTTACTACAGCCAGACGAGAATTATGGGCAAATGTTTCGAATAAGGAGAAAAATAATTGGCGGCGCAAAGCTAAGATACAGGCCACTAAGGCTAAAGCCATGGAAAAAGCGGGTATAGGCCGAGATGGTAAAAAAACGATGGTTGCCTCGCCTGCCGTCAATGTCAATCCGAATTCGACGTTTATCAACAGACCCACAACAAGTCGAACCAAGAAATTGGCGGAAGAAAAACAGAAAGCCAAAGATGATATGGATATGTCTGACGTCAAACCGGGTTCCACATCAACGCCCAAAAGAACACGTAACAATTCATACACCCGAAGAAGTGCAACTCCAGGTCAGAACTCCAGTAAAAACGCTGTAGCCCTCTACGCTGCTACAAATGGCTCTACCACGTCGATATATAATATAAACACTCCTTTGCCGACTATAGAGCCTATCGATGCGGCGGCTCATTTAAAGCTGCTGGGAGAAAGTCTCACCATTATTGGTGACCGTTTAAAAGAACACGAGGGACAAATCGCCGTCTCCGGAAGTTTGTCAGTACTGCTGGACAGTTTATTATGCTCATTGGGACCTCTATTGTGTCTTACAACATGCTTGCCGGGTTTGGATAAGAAACATCAACTAAAAACAAACTTAGCTACCACATTGGATAACATAGCTTATGTTATGCCGGGCCTTTAAGTATTTAGGATGAGAAGAATAAATCTAGTTTTAGTCTGTAACGAAGTTATGTTTATATTAGTTTACATGATATAAGAAATAATGAAAACATAAAATCTGAAGCGTCTAATCAATTAAATATAGCTGACACTGTTGTTGTTGATACATCAATGTTGAATGCGCAATGTTATTCAGGATCTGCTTCGTATGTATAAAGTTCAAAGAGTACTACAACATTCAATTCCCATGTGCATCAGAACACATTTTTGTTAATAGAACTGGATCTAGATCCTGTATGTCTTAGGAAATTATTCTACCTCAATTAAAAATAAATGCCAGTGAATAATAAAAGAAAATCTATACACTGCCAATAACATAGGGTACATTTTATTGGCATCATCATAAAATACTACTTAAAATAACAAAATTTAAAGGAATGCTTTTGAGATTTAAGGTAACCATCATCCAATACCTTCAGGACTTAATATAAAGATCGATATAAAATTTGCAATAGGCTTTTTTACTAGCTACACAAAAACATAAAAACACTCTAGGATTAAACAAAAATATAAACATACCACAATAAAAAATTTCCACTATGAACACAATACACGTTTTCTTTAAAAAATATATAAATTAGGAATGTTCCATCTTAAATACATGCGAAGCAGGAGGAATGTTTTTAGAAAAAAAGGTCATAAGAAAAATTGTCATTTTCATATCTATACAAAAAAGCAAAAAAGGCTTCTAATTCTCATCAACAGTCTCATTAAGTAAAACATGGCTTTTGAATTGATGATGTTGATAACACTAAATTTGTTGTGATAAGCCGGCAGCAGATATATTGTCGCCAGCACCAGCTGTCTTTTTTGCTACACGACATACCAGAACGGGCGCCACACATATTTCAATTTCGATGGATTTATGAGCTGTGATCTTTAGAGTTTCCGACCAACATGGAACAGCATTTTCAGTGTCGAATAAAACGCGTTGAGCCTTTTCTGAATCCAAAGATGTTGAGAAGCTATCATCTAAGATCAAAGAAGCCGCTTCGGGGTTGATCTGAAAGTAAGGTATTTTATAAATATATATGTTTTGTAATAAATTATGTCATCTCACCATTTGTGTTTGACACACATAACGATGAGCTACCAGAGCCGCCTTGGCTGCTGCTATCTTGGTGTTTTTCCATGTGGAGTCTTTAACAATTAACATAGCCTGAAATGCTAAGGTGTGCAAATGTATGCGTGTTACCATCCTCCTCTTTGTCTTTATTACTGTCGACGCATTTTGATAGTAGTCGGTTGCCAGCATCGAAAAAATACTACGCATTTGGTCCAGCGTGGCTGCCACTCTGGGATTACAGTCAGAGGCGAACGTTGTTTTTCCAAATTCCATTACTTGGGCTAAATTTTCCAATTCCTGCTCATTCATACCCAACGAATCCACATATGGCAATATATATTTCCTCAGCTGCTGGAGTAATTCTATTTCGACATAAGAGGCCATTTCAAAGTGGATTTGAGTGAGGGGGGCGAGATCGTTAATTTGTTTGTTTACTTTCAGTAGACGTTCCTCCCGTACTCCTACTTCAAATTTATGACTGTCCATCATTTGTATACCGCTAATAACAAACAAATCGGGCCGATAATCTTTTACAGCTTTCTGCAACTGTTCCAGAGAATTCAGATGAGGATTATTCTGATCGTTGTGCAAAATGTAACGATTGGCTCGTGGGGCTGTAAAGGGGCCCCAACTTTCTCCGGCTTTGTATTCCAATATCAAATGGATGTCGTCCTCTTCGATTTTATCACCAGCAATTTTTATGGAGGCCGGAAGTAAGCGGCGTAGTCTGAAAAATAAATAAAAAATGAGTCTGCGATAAGACATTGCAATGATTTATATGTGTACATACTTGTGAGACATACGAGCACCCAACAACACCTCCCAACCCTCCTTTTCAAAACGTATTCCCATCAAGGGGGCATTACCCCCAATTAGCCATTGAATGTTATCTCTGTGTTGTTTTTTAGCTATTTGTATCAACTTTCGAAACAAATACGAATTCGGCATGACTCTTCTGTGGAGAAAGAAAACATGAAAACTAACTAACAACACACCTCTTCCACTAGATATTCACTTACTCTGCTGCCGCTCCATTTTGAAAATAATATCCGAATGTTTGCAAGAGCTCTGCCTCATCATTGACCTCATCTACAGTGAAATCAGAACTCAAGCCCCCAACAGGAACAATTGCACTGGTATAATTTAAAAACGATGTTGCATTTAACAACAAATCACTGCATGCTCCATAGCCCAAAGAAACTTTCGGCTTTGGGTCAATTGAAGGTCGTTTCAACTGGCTTTCAATAGCCAGCAAACTAGCTAAAATTTTTGTGACTTTGTTTAAATTTTTCAGCGATATGAATGCCTGCCACACAATCGATATTAAAGCAGCAAATACTGAACAAGATGTAATCAGGGACATGTACTTTAACAAAGTCATTGTTCTCTTTTACTATAGACGCATTTAATCGAGAAATATTTATATTTTCACAAGAAAACAAATTACAAATTAATAATTTATCGTGGGACGACGAACAATAAACCGGTGTTTGTTGTTGTTAGTGATGTGAACGGTAAATCGATAACAACTTTAGCCTCAAAATCGATTTCAAAATCTATTTCTTGCGTTGATTTTACAGGTTCTTATTTAGAACAATAAATCGAAAATTTTGGAATAAATTTAACCCTCTAACCCCCAAGAGCGTTTGCGTTCGCAAATCTCGAATTTACTCAATAATTGCTTATTCTAACAAAAACAAACTTATAATGGTACTTCGAATAACAGACATAGTAAAACTTTTGTATTAGTATAAACATTATAACATTTGTGCACGAAGTCCGTAAAAAAGAAAATTCGTGAAATTTTGTGTGTGAATTCTTCTCATTCCAAACTAAATAATACTGAAACAAGAAATTAAACTTCATTTTCCAAACTTTAAACCTTCATAACTTCTAAACTAACGACCTTACGAGCAAACGCTAAAAAAAGACAATAATCTGTGATCACTTTTTTCGGGTCAAAAATTAAAATTCATTTTCAAAAACCCTTCATAACTTCTAAACTAGAGGCCCTACGAGCAAAAGGACAATAATCTGTGACCACTTTTTTCGGGTCAAAAAATTAAAATTCATTTTCAAAACTAAACATTCATATATTCTAAACTAGCAGTCTTACGAGGTCAAGGTCAAGGTCAAGGTCAAGGTCAAGGTCAAGGTCAAGGTCAAGGTCAAGGTCAAGGTCAAGGTCAAGGTCAAGGTCAAGGTCAAGGTCAAGGTCAAGGTCAAGGTCAAGGTCAAGGTCAAGGTCAAGGTCAAGGTCAAGGTCAAGGTCAAGGTCAAGGTCAAGGTCAAGGTCAAGGTCAAGGTCAAGGTCAAGGTCAAGGTCAAGGTCAAGGTCAAGGTCAAGGTCAAGGTCAAGGTCAAGGTCAAGGTCAAGGTCAAGGTCAAGGTCAAGGTCAAGGTCAAGGTCAAGGTCAAGGTCAAGGTCAAGGTCAAGGTCAAGGTCAAGGTCAAGGTCAAGGTCAAGGTCAAGGTCAAGGTCAAGGTCAAGGTCAAGGTCAAGGTCAAGGTCAAGGTCAAGGTCAAGGTCAAGGTCAAGGTCAAGGTCAAGGTCAAGGTCAAGGTCAAGGTCAAGGTCAAGGTCAAGGTCAAGGTCAAGGTCAAGGTCAAGGTCAAGGTCAAGGTCAAGGTCAAGGTCAAGGTCAAGGTCAAGGTCAAGGTCAAGGTCAAGGTCAAGGTCAAGGTCAAGGTCAAGGTCAAGGTCAAGGTCAAGGTCAAGGTCAAGGTCAAGGTCAAGGTCAAGGTCAAGGTCAAGGTCAAGGTCAAGGTCAAGGTCAAGGTCAAGGTCAAGGTCAAGGTCAAGGTCAAGGTCAAGGTCAAGGTCAAGGTCAAGGTCAAGGTCAAGGTCAAGGTCAAGGTCAAGGTCAAGGTCAAGGTCAAGGTCAAGGTCAAGGTCAAGGTCAAGGTCAAGGTCAAGGTCAAGGTCAAGGTCAAGGTCAAGGTCAAGGTCAAGGTCAAGGTCAAGGTCAAGGTCAAGGTCAAGGTCAAGGTCAAGGTCAAGGTCAAGGTCAAGGTCAAGGTCAAGGTCAAGGTCAAGGTCAAGGTCAAGGTCAAGGTCAAGGTCAAGGTCAAGGTCAAGGTCAAGGTCAAGGTCAAGGTCAAGGTCAAGGTCAAGGTCAAGGTCAAGGTCAAGGTCAAGGTCAAGGTCAAGGTCAAGGTCAAGGTCAAGGTCAAGGTCAAGGTCAAGGTCAAGGTCAAGGTCAAGGTCAAGGTCAAGGTCAAGGTCAAGGTCAAGGTCAAGGTCAAGGTCAAGGTCAAGGTCAAGGTCAAGGTCAAGGTCAAGGTCAAGGTCAAAGGTCAAAGGTCAAAGGTCAGGGGATTAAGAGATCAAGGGGATTACGAGATTAAGGGATCAAGAGGATTAAATTTCAAAGGTCAAGGTCAAAGGTCAAAGGTCAAAGGTCAAAGGTCAAAGGTCAAAGGTCAAAGGTCAAAGGTCAAAGGTCAAAGGTCAAAGGTCAAAGGTCAAAGGTCAAAGGTCAAAGGTCAAAGGTCAAAGGTCAAAGGTCAGAGGTCAGAGGATTAAGGGATTACGATATTAAGGGATCAAGGGGATTAAATTTCAAAGGTCAAAGGTCAAAGATCAAAGGTCAAGGTCAAATATCAAAGGTCAAGGGATTAAGAGATTAAGGGATCAAGGGGATTAAAGGATTACGAGATTAAGGGATCAAGGGGATTAAATTTCAAAGGTCAAGGTCAAGGTCAAGGTCAAGGTCAAGGTCAAGGTCAAGGTCAAGGTCAAGGTCAAGGTCAAGGTCAAGGTCAAGGTCAAGGTCAAGGTCAAGGTCAAGGTCAAAGGTCAAAGGTCAAAGGTCAAAGGTCAAAGGTCAAAGGTCAAAGGTCAAAGGTCAAAGGTCAAAGGTCAAAGGTCAAAGGTCAAAGGTCAAAGGTCAAAGGTCAAAGGTCAAAGATCAAACGTCAAAGGTCAAAGGTCAAGGTCAAAGTTCAAAGGGATCAAGGGGATCAAGGAGATCAATGAGATTAAAGGGATCAAATGGATTAAAGGGATCAAATGTCGAAGGTCAAGGTCAAAGGTCAAAGGTCATAGGTCAAAAGTCACATGTCAAAGGTCAAAGGGATCAATGAGATTAAAGGGATCGAATGTCGAAGGACAAGGTCAAAGGTCAAATGTCAAAGTCAAAGGGATCAAGGAAATCAATGGGAATAAAGGGATCAAATGCCGAAGGTCAAAGGATCAGTGGAATAAAGGGGATTAAGGGGAGCCAATGTCAACGGTTAATAGCAAGGTCAAAAGTCAAAGGGATCATTTTCAAAACTTTAAACCTTCATAACTTCTAAACTAAGTGCCCTACGAACAAAAGGACAATAATTTGTGATCACTTTTTTCAGGTCAAAAAATTTCAAATTAAAATTTATTTAAAAAATTAAAATTCATTTTCAAAACTTTAAACCTTCATAACTTCTAAACTTAGGGCCCTACGAGCAAAAGGACAATAATGATCACTTTTTCGGGCCAAAAAATTAAAATTAATTTTCAAAACTTTAAACCTTCATAACTTCTAAACTAACGGCCCTACGAGCAAAAGGACTATAATCTGTGATCACTTCTTCCGGGTCAAAAAATTAAAAAATTATTTCAAAAAAATAAAATTCATTTTCAAAACTTTAAACCTTCATAACATCTAAACTAACGGTCCTACGAGAAAAGGACAATAATCTGTGATCACTTCTTCCGGGTCAAAAAATTAAAAATTTATTTCAACAAAATAAAATTCATTTTCAAAACTTTAAACCTTCATAACTTCTAAACTAACAGCCCTACTCGCAAAAGGATAATAATCTGTGATCACCTTTTTTCGGGTCAACAAATTAAAATTCTTTTTCAAAACTTTAAACCTTCATAACTTCCAAACTAACGGCCCTACGAGCAAAGGACAATAATCTGTCATCACTTTTTTCGGGTCAAAAAATTGAAAATTTATTTAAAAAAATTAAAATTCCTTTTCAAAACTTTAAACGCAAAAGGACAAAAATCTATGATCACTTTCTTCGGGTCAAAAAATTAAAATTATTTCTCAAAAAACTGTAAACTTTTATAATTAATTATATTAAAAAATTAAAATTCATTTTCAAAACTTTAAACTTTCCTAACTCCTAAACTTACGGCCCTACGAGCAAATGTGTACTTTATTACTTGGTTCGATTTTTTTAAACACAAATTCGGCAAGTGAGGTCTGCTTCTCGTACTTTTGTGAGAATTATTTCCTTAAAGAGGGTTTGATGTTGAAAAATCGCTGCGAAGCCAACTGAACGAAACCTTTAGACAGGGTGGAAATCATGATAGTGGTAGTCTGCAGCTAAGTAATAAATGTCACAATGTCATTTGTAAATAAATTTGCATTCTATTAAATATAGATGCAAAATGGTTTTGAGCCAAGACAATATCCCAGTTCAAATTAAAACATTAAACCTTCATAAGCAAAAGACAATAATTTGTGATCACTTTTTTCGGGTCAAAAATTAAAATTCATTTTCAAAATATTAAACCTTCATAACTTCTAAACTAAAGGCCATACGAGGAAAAAGTCAATAATCTGTGACTACTTTTTTCGGTTCAATTTATTTTCAAAACTTTAAACCCTTACAACTTCTTAAATAAATATTGCATACTTACTCGTAACAATAATATTTCCAATTCACAGTTACTTTCATACATATATATAAGTATATATGTTAACACATAAATAAGTTGTTGAACGCAACGAAAACATTGATGTTAACAGCTGTGTTAAGTCGTGACGTAGTAGTGGTATGTTACAATGATGAATCAGCCAGAGGCAAACGTCAAGAAAAAAGCCGGTTAAATGACCGTGCACTTGAAAGTTCTGATTAAAGCAAGACAACAAAACAAATAAAAATCAAAACATTAATTTTAGATTGCATTACTCTGATCCGGTTTAGAGGGAGAAACGATATTTAATTGGATGTGAGAGTTACAAAAATATTCTAAATGTTTTTTTTTTGTTGTTTTAAAATGCTTATCTATAATTTTGGTTGTTGTTATCAAAAAAGATCGACGCCTTTGGGCGATAACAAATGAAATAAGTGTTATTTAGATGATTATTTAATTACTTTAATTTCAAGACATTCTCGAAAACCGCCGCGAACGGAGTGGAGGGAGTTTTATTGTTTGAGTTATTGAAGTGCGAAATTCGATACATCATTTATTTCAAATAGAATTTGAATTTGTGCATGACTCGGTATAAATTGCAAATAAGAAAAAAACGTATTCTTCCGCTCTGCTCTGTTGGGATATTTCCTCGTGGTTTTGGCCAATTAATTTAAAGCATAATAATTTGAATTTGGAAATAAATCTATTAGTTAATTTTATGCTATATGCATTGTGATTATTTGGGATGAAAATGTTAATATAATGATGGATGACTTCTTTGTGTTTCAATTTTGTTGCGCAGCCAAAAAGGAAGTTTAACACGAACTATGTTGTTTGTTGATTTTTTACTTTTATGCTTGGGGATCTGTTAAGTCTTTTTAGTTTGGGTGTGTTGAACTCTTCATAGAGGAAATCAATTTGCAACACGGTATTAATTAATTTACAGTAATATGTATATTGGGGTTGGACTTTTGACAATTTTGCAAAAATAAAGTTTGTCATCCGCGCTGCCCTGTATTGATATTAATGAAAATCAGCAATTTGAAAAACAGCATTTTTAAGATAAACGCGTTTTAAGTTTTGACGTTTACTAAAAGCATTTAGAAAATCTTTCTCGCCATATTTATTTTGGGATATCATTTTTGAGACCATAAAAAGTCATTTACATGAAAAATAAAAAATCGATTTTTCGAGAGTGCTGGTGCTGAGAGGTCCAAAGTTTGTGCCTTAAGTCTTTCGTTTGATCGAATAATAAGGAATCATGTGAAGAAGCTAAAATGTGTTTTCTTACGATTTCTGGGGACTTTAAATTAGAATCGACTATTAAAATAAATATTGAAAAAAAAAAAACAATAATATAAACTAGCTGAACCCCGTCCTCTTCGCCAAGGAAAAAGAAAACAAATGCTAAAATTCGTTCTAATTTTCAACATTCTAGCTCTCAAAAATACTATTGCCACGCCCCCTCCGCCCACAGAGCAAATTTTTAAAAATTCTATAGCCTATTATAGTTCATTCTAGACCTGCATCTATCTGTACTGAAAATTTCAACAACATCGGTTCAGCCGTGATTGCGGAACAAACAAACAGAAAGACAGACTTACACTATGGTTTTATAATATTAATAGGAATAGGTACAAATATAAAATTTTATAATATATTTTAAGCCACGCTTATAAGGCAGGGCTACTATTCAAAAAATCTTAAATGCCATACATTTTTGGGGATAGTGGGTGATTTTATTTTTGATTCTATCCATTTTTGCGGTAAAATTAAAATATGAATTTGATTTTTTTATTTTGCGTCTTTGAGTCTATGCAGTCAGAGGAATGTATACACCGAATTCCATAATTCCAGTTGCGGCCATTTACTAATATTTATATATATTTATTATCGTTGTCGTTACATAAGACCATGGAACATAAGACCATTTACTTGGTACCGTTTTTATCCCCTTTTTCCCATTTTACCCCTTAAAGGTACGACTTTCGAAAATCTCTTTAGTTTACATGTCTATGCAAATAAGGTGATGTAAACCCCGAATTTCATTATTATAGCTGTAATTGGTATCATTTTTATCCCTCTATTCCCATTGTATCCCTTGGAAGTACGAATTTGGAAAAACCTTTTTACTTTTCGTGGCTACCCAGTCAGAGATATGTATACTCCGAATTTCATGGCTCTAGCTGCGGTCATTTGGTTGGTAAAATTTTTATCCCCTTTTCCATTTTAACCCCAAAAAGTACGAATTTCGAAAAACCCTTTATTTTACGTGCCTAGGCAATCAGAGGAATTCATACGCCAAATTTCATTAATTTAGGTGCAGCCGTTTGGTTGATACCATTTTTATCCCTCTATTCCCATTGTATCCCTTGGAAGTACGAATTTGGAAAAACCTTTTTACTTTTCGTGGCTACCCAGTCAGAGATATGTATACTCCGAATTTCATGGCTCTAGCTGCGGTCATTTGGTTGGTAAAATTTTTATCCCCTTTTCCATTTTAACCCCAAAAAGTGAATTTCGAAAAATCCCTTTATTTTACTCGACTACGCAATCAGAAGAATTTATACACCGAATTTCATTAGTTTAGGTGCAGCCGTTTGCTTGATACCATTCCAATTTGACCCTTTAATCCACTCAATTAGAAAAATTTAAGAAAAATTCGGACGTCCTAGCTTCTTTCTTTTAGATGCTAGCGTGCTTTCAATAAACGGACAGACGGACGGACATGGATAGATCGTCTTAGATTTTATGAAGATCTATATATATATTCTTGATCGTCATAAAATCTATAGGGTCTCAGGTCGATATTTCAAGGTGTTACAAACGGAATGACAAAGTTTGTATACTCCCATCCTGGAGGTGGAGGATATAATAAATATGAATGTTATTCTACCTTTCGAAGACAAAGTAATCGGGAGTTCAAATTTAAAATTTTAAATGGCCCACCCTATATTTCTCCATCACTTTTGGATAATTTTGAAAACGGTATATGAGTTGTTATTTCGAGTCGTTATTATTAGGGTAATGTAAATGGTAATGTCATGTATTTACCAAGTTTTTGTTGGGTATTTGTTATATAAATTGTCAGGATAATAGAATGGTCAATGAATAGTTCTGTTTTAAGACAAGAATTAACTAATTACATTCATTCTGCACGAATATTTCCATATAAAGAAGCTGGTGCTGCCGCGATCCACTATATTCTGCCGATTTATTCAGAGCAGCTACTTTTTAAACTTCCCTCGTTCGTAGTGTATTTTCTAAAATAAAAACAAAAAACAAATTCTCAAGACGACGTCATAATTAACTGCTACTTATGCATTCTTATATAATTATTTATTCACCAACATATCGTCGGGCGCGCGAATACGCACATCTTAGGATGTTGTGAACAATATATTCACACACAGAACGACGATGAAATATTTAATTAATTTCCATACATGAATTCGTCCACAGACCCGCAACTTCACTTGTCATCATGACAGTCTATCCGTATTGTCCAATAACCACCCCGCACCCCTACTCGCCACAAATCGAACCAAAAAACCCACACACACACAAACAGACAGGCATGCTTGATTTTGAAGCGGTACCGCTTGTGATAGTCAATGTGTCTCAAATTGATAAGCAGTTAACGTTCTTAGCATTCTGCTTTATGCTTCTTCATCATTCTTCAGGTTCGTGGCATGAAAGAGGTGTGTATATCCCAGCTTATTATGAGAAGAGGAAAAAACAAAAAACACAAAAAAGAAAACAAAACAAATACATACACAAACATATAGAACAGCGTTCATTTGTATGGGTGCGTACAATGAAGTTTTGATATAAAAATAATCACAATCAGAATGTTTTCTAGTATTCTTGTTAGCGGCTATTGGTGGCGATTCTAAAGCGTTTAATGCTTAGTCGATGCTCGGAAAGAGTTGGACGTGTGTGTGCAAAAAATTAACGGATGAAATAATTTCAAACAAGATTTTAACGTAATTCTAAATAACGTATTTGTGTTGAAAAAATAATTGGCCAAAAAGCTCAAGTTTGTGAAATTCTAATTCATATAGATGTGCATGTTTTAAAAAGAATATTTGTGTTAAAAATTTCTATATAAATAAATACATATCTACATACATTTGTTTTTAAATAAAAAATATTAATAAAAAGTTTACTTTGGTTTAATTTTTTTGAATTGTTTAAGATAATAATTGTTTAGATAATAATTATCTAATAATTTTGGTGCAAAAACGTTTTAAGTGCAAAAATAATAACAATCAAAGTAAGTCGTAGCAAAATTTTTAATAACGGCAATAAAAACATTTTTTTTCAAAAAACAAAATATTTTTTTTACAAAAAACTGTGTAAAAATGTTCAAAAAGAATAATATTTGTTCAAAAATAAAAAAATGTGAATGTGAGTTCACATTTGGAACTCTTTTATATGAAATTTATAGAAAATTATTACGTCAAGCTCAAGGTGTTTGCTTGTTAAAAATTTATTCTATATAATAGGACTGTTTTTCAGCTGGTATAATAAGCTGCGATAACATAAATGTCAATAAAAACTTAATTTTTTACTCAAAAAAAATTATTTTTCAAAATTTCAAAAAAAAATATATTTTTGGTTCACTTTTTTGGACTTAACCATAAATTTGTTAATTATCCAGGCTAAGTCCAACATTTTCAACACAATTTTTTTTTCAAAATTTGTTTTCAAAAACACAATACTTTTGGCGACAAAAGATTTTGGTATTTTTTGAACAAAAATATTTTTTATTATCGACTCTTGATGCATACTTTGTTTCTTAAATTTGTATTACATCTTATATTTTAAGTGAAAGAATATATTAATGTTGACTGTGCTTAATAAATAATTACAATTTAAACAATAATCTTTTCAGGCTGCATGTGAAATCTAACTGAAATGACATAAGGTCGATTTACAAATGTCGATTGATTTCACATGATTGCTTAATAAAATAAAATACATAAAAAATGCAATCTAATGTCCAGAAAAGACAGCTGGGACTTGGGATCAAACCCTTCGAAGAATCATTTAGAAGAAAAGCATTTCTTTGTCTTAAATACTAAATAAATATGTATGACTGATTTTTATAGCTAGTTATAGCGTTTTCAAGCTTATCTCGAAAGCAAATGTGAAATTTCAATGGCAGTGACATTTGAAATCGAGTTAAGCGTGAAAGGCTATTTATGGGCCTTTATTAAAACTTAGAAAATATTTTTTTTGGAAAAACTTTTTTGTTGCTTAAAGTACTATCGTATCGAGTTAAATGTTTTTTGTAAGAGAAATTCAATGGAATTCTCTTCCACTTTCAAAAAAATCCAATGGAAAGTTTATTCGTTTTCAAAATACATTCACACATAAATAAAGCAGTAGCAAAATGCAGGTCGCATTGAGTTTATAGTTTGATACATTAATAAGACAAGTAAGGAAAGGATAAAGTCGGACGGGGTCGACTATATGATACCCTCCACGTTCTACCCGAATACAATTCAATTCGGGAAAAAGTGAAATCGAGAAGGATTTTTGTATGTATCCTAATCATAGACCGATGTGACCTCAGAGCTGTTAAATTTCGATTACGATTAGTAATCAATTACATTACTTTTTAAAAAGAATCGTAATGATTATATAATCCACTATTCAACAATTTCTGATTACTAATTGATTACGATTACAAATAATCAAAAAATAATCAGGGTTTTGTGTGTGTGCGAATATTATTCCTCTTTCAGCTCTCCAGATTTTTCAGCTCTTAATATTTTGTTCCTTGTGGTCCTGACCTCCTATAGGTCCCTGTTTCCAAAAAAGCCCCTTACCCTTTAACAAATATAACAGTCAAGTGTTTTCCAAAAAATCAAAAGTAATCAAAAATAGTCAAAAGTAATCTTTTAAAGTAGTCGAACTCATTTTTGATTACTTTTGATTATTTTTCAGTAATCGCAAGTAATCCTGATTATTTTTTGATTACTTGTAATCGTAATCAATTACTAATCGTATAAAACTGAATGTAATCGTATTGTAATCATTACTTCTACTTTAAAAAAAAAGTAATCTATTTACTAATGATTACGATTACTAATCATTACTTAACAGCTCTGTGTGACCTGACCCACTTTGTCAAATCGAAAAGCATATTTGTATCGGAGTATATCCAAACAAGGAACGAAGTGACCCACTTTCACAATAGGTGCATCTAGTTTAAATATAACGTCTTATGCAAAATTTAAAGAAAATACGTAGTTTCTAGGGCGGAAAAATTCCAGCCGTATATAAGTATAAATCTGAACCGATCTGACCTATTCTCACAACAGCTGTTTCAGCTGTGTTTATAACCAGAGCTTCTGCTTCTATGAAAACATTAACAAAGATAAAATTTCATTCCGATCATTCATATAGAAGTTATAAATAAAAGCTTTATTTTATACGCTCAAAGTGATTATATTAAACTTTATCAAATATGAAAATATAACTGATTCCGTGTGGAAGTTATATTGGTTTTAATTGTATATATGAATATGGACCATTTGTGTGGGAGGTTCCGGAAGGGGCGTTTCAATTTTGCCCATCCTCGAATTTAAACTAAGTTTGCGAAAACAAATTCTTATGTGCAAATTTGAATAGATTCCATAACTGCCTTCGAAAGTTATCATGTACACCATCCAGCCAGACAGAAAAGCGGACGGACATGGCTCATGGCTCAAGCTTAAAAAGTTGTGAAACGGATTTGGTCTAAACTAGGGTTTGCATTTTCCCGTACTTTTTATTTCCCGGGAAACGGGAATTATTTTTTCAATTTCCCGGAATCCCGGGACCGCACTGGAAATCGTCAACGTTACCATGAGTTAAGCTTATTTTTTCCAATGAAACATTCACATTTTATTAAAGTCAAATAAATATATATTTCACAACAAACCTGTTACAGAATTCATACAATAAAGCGCAATGTGAGATCAATTCAAACATCTTTTCAAGTTTAAAAATTAATTAAAGATCAAATATTTATTATTTTATTGGAAAGTGTAGACGCGATGGAGAACGATCGTTCTCATTAATAGTGAGTAGATCATTAAATGAAATGTTTGTTCTTTGTCCTGTCGCTAAGAAAACTTTAAATTCTTTATTTTTGGCGTTCGGATACACGCCCAAAATCTGTTTTTCTCGGATTTCATTTTTTTAATTTGGTGCTTGACAGGGAAAAGTGTATCTTGAGTCTACATCCGAACACAGCTTATAAATATTTTGTCCTCCAACTGCAATATTTGACATACCTGATTAAAAGCTATGTGATCTAAATTTTTATACAACATTTTTAATTTTATTGATGGAAAAAATATGCAAAAAAATATGAAAAATTTTCTACTGAATTCCCGCGGGATTCCCGGGATACGGGAAATGAAAAATGTGCGATGCAAACCCTAGTCTAAACATATTTAGGTAACTAAATAATTTTAGGTAACTAAATATGTTTAAACCTTATTTTCTGTAACTTATTTTCGTTCGTCTAGGGCGAACGATCAAAAATCTCTCGACTGTTACTTAAATTCTATAAAATTAAATAAGAAATATTTTGGCTGCGAGTCTTTCTGTATACACGGGCAATTATTTAGGGTGGGCCATTTAAAACTTTAAGTTAGAATCGGCTATAAAAAAGTGCTGATAATTTGTTCAAACTTCTGGTTTTATTGGAAACGTGGAACACAATATCATTCATATGACTATCACGACTGGCTCGGCAGTACCTCATCCGATCAACCCTTTATTCAGTGCAGCCAAGTGCATTAGCTTCTCAATAGTCACGTGTGGGTACTCTGAACCTCATTTGCGGCAATTTTGCTTATTGACATAGCCACCGAGATAAAAATGAGCTTCATCTGAAAACAAAAAACGAAAATTTTCCACGTAAATTTCTTACTGTTTGCGTTAATGACTAACTAACTACTTTGGAAGTAAGTTTTTAATATTTCCCAATTTTATTCGAGCGTATAGCGTCCCATTTTACAAATTTCAATAAAATGAATGTTATTCTACCTTTCAAAGTCAAAGTAATCGGTAGTTCAAATTTAAAATGTTACATGGCCCACCCTATATAAGAATATGGATCATTTGTGTGGCAGGTACCAGAAGGGTACATTTTCGAACTAAGTTTGTGTAAAATCTGAATAGATTTGTTAACTGCCTCCGAAAGTTATCGTGTTCACCATCCAGCCAGATAGACAGACGGACATGGCTCAAGCAGCTTAAAAAGTTGTAAAACGCATTTGGTCTAACCATACTTGGGGTCTTAAGTCACTCCTTCAATGCGTAACACATTTTTTCTGCCTCAAATGATATATACCCTTCTACTCTGTAGAGTGAGGATAGAAAAACAAAACTGCAACGATAAAATGTACTAAATGAAATGAAATTAAATAAATAAATTTTGTCAACAACTTTATTTTTATTTAAATAGAACACGTTGTTACTTTAAAACAAATCTGCAGCATTTCTGCCAGACCAGCAAAAACACTATAAGACGTACAGTGGTTGATATGAATAAATTAATACAAATTAATCAGTACAAAAAACTTCAATACACATATTACACATCGACCATATGCATGTATGGGAAGACGGACGAAAAATAAATATTTGCACTATCTACACCTTTGATATAACCACCAAATATTTACTTTGATTAATGCTAATTCTAAGGGGAACGTTATTTGTCATATGACGTACATTTTTTGATTGCTTGTTTTTACAACATATTCGCGCTAAAGGTGTTCACCGAACAGAACAGAAGCAATTTAATATAGAGAACAAACAAAACGTTTTAATTTTTGAACTTTGAAAAATACACAAATTCTAATAAACCCTAATTTTAATTTCAAAACAAACGATAAGTGTTAACCTTTGTTTTTTGTTTTGTTTTTGCTTTTAAGCGCAACAATTCTATTTAACAAATAATTAACTGTTAAGTGTTGTCACTATGGCAAATCAACGCTAATTAAACCTTTCTTATTCTAGATAATCAGCAAAAATTTTATGAGAGCTTTTTATGTCGGTTTAAGTGACTTAATTTCTATTAAAATATAAAAGTAGTAGAAACATAACAGAAAACTTCATCAGCTGTTCTATGGTTAGGGAGCAAATTGTGTTTAATGTTCGTTCAATTATACTTTAAACTTATGAGAAATTATCTTTTGCATGGAAGTAAAAAAAGTTGCGAAGATTCACGACTGAAATTAAAGTTTGATTTGTTTTAAGCGTTGTCCGAAAATATCTTGGCTTTACCACTGTCCGTTAGAGGTCATTGACTTTCAAAACGACCTCTAAAAATCTGGATTTTCTTGCAAAATAAATTCAAATCATTAAAAGCTGGTCTAAACGAGTAAAAATGCCATGTTTTAACCACTTTTAGTGCTATTTTGGAGGCATTTAAAAAATCTGCAATAACTTCCACATTTTTGGTGTAATTTATGTTTTAAGAGGCTCGCTGAGGAAAGGCAATGACCGGTAATTGTGGTTTTTAGGATTTTGTAACCCCGTATCATTTTAAGTATTTAATTGTTAAATTGTTGGATTAAATTAAAATTTGAAATAGAATTTGTCTGAATTGATCTGGATGAAGGATGTCTTAAGCCATCAAAAACCTTAACAGTTTATTAAATTGAAGTAGCATTTATATAGAATATATATAATTATATTATTATATTTATAGAATATATATATTTTTAGAATATACACACGAAAATAAATTGCAGCGGTCACCCCCCAGAAATGAAAATTTTATTGTTTAAAGAATACCTGTAAAATATTTCGTCTTTGGGTCAAGCCATCTGTGAGCTAACGCTCCTGAAAACATCTCTAATAATCATGCTTTTCTCGTGTAATTTTTTAATTTGAATTTTTGTCCATTTTTTGCATTAATAGACACTTGGAAGCACTGTAAATAAACATTTGTATTCTTGTCTTAGAATAACTCATTGGTCGTATTATTGGATTTTTTTTTTGGTTTTTCAAGGTGACAGTTAAAAACTCATATTTCTTAGAAAGACGTCTTTTGAAAAATAAATAGAAGGAACCAATACCTTTCGAGTGATGCCTAGATGATGAATATCGGAAGAAAAGCGACATCACAGACTCCATGTTTGTAATATAGATGGATTTTCAGAGGCAAAATTTTTAACAAATATGAGTGCTGCGGCTTCAATTTCCTTCCGATGTTCATCATTTAGGCATCATTAGAATTAACTGCCGCTATTTATTTTTATAAAATAATAACACCAAATACGAAAATTTTTTCCGTTGTCACTATGAAAAAAAAAAAACAGTAAGGAAAGGCTAAAGTCGGGCGGGGCCGACTATATGATACACTCCACTTTCTATTAGAACACAATTCAATTCGAAAAAAAATGAAAACGGGAAGAATTTTTGTATGTTTCCTAATCATAGGCTAATATGTCCTGGTTCAATTTGTCAAATCGAGAAGAATATTTGTATCAGGGCTTCAAGGTTCTTCAAGTTCTCAATTTGAAGTAATTCGATGAAAATACGTGGTTTCTGGGGTGGAAAATCAAGCCGGGAGCCAAATTTGTATAGGAGCCATATATAAATCTGAACCGATATGACTCATTTTCATCCTGGGTGTTTCTCATGCAAACATAAGATATTTTGACAAATTTGAAGAAAATCTGTTAAAATATGTGGTTTCTACAGCAGAAAAAGTCAAATCGGGAGTGAAATTCGTATGAGGGCTATATCTAAATCTGAACCGATCTGGCTCATTTTCACCGTGGGTGTTTCTAGTTTAAATATAAAATGTTTTGCCAATTTTGAAGAACATCTGTTAAAACATGTGGTTTCTACAGCAGAAAAGTCAATTCGGGAGTGAAATTCGTATGAGGGCTATATCTAAATCTGAACCGATCTGACCAATTTTCAGCATAGGTGTTTCTAGTTGAAATGTAAGATGTTTTGCCAAGTTTGAAGAAAAATATGTGGTATGTAGCGTGAAAAGAGTCAAATCAGGAGTGAAATTCGTATGGGGCTATATCTAAATCTGAACCGATTTTCTTCAAATTAAATAGCGTTCGTCCTTATCCCGAAAAACTTTGTTGTGCAAAGTTTCATTTGGTTCTGGCTACAATTGCGACCTGTACTTTGATTACAAGAATAGATGGACAGACGGACGGACGGACATTGTTAAATCGATTCAAAAAGTGATTCTAAAGCGATCGGTATAATTAACAATTGGTCTATCTCGCTTCCTTTAGGGTGTTACAAACAAATGCACAAAGACATAATACTCTCGTGGAGTGTATAAAAACACAAAAAATTAATATAAAGGTCCAATAATTCGACCAATAAGTTACTCTAAGACAAGAATCAAAATTTATTTTTAAATTGCATCCAATGCTCATTATTTCAGAAAAAAATTGACAAAAATGCAGCACATAAAAAATTACACGGGGAAAACATGATTTTTAGGGGTATTTTAAAGAGTGTTTAGCTCGCAGATGGCTGGATATAGAACGAAATATTTTGCAAATCATCATTAAAAAATCCAAACTTTTTTTCGTGGGGTGACTGGAAATTGTTTTTCCATTTGTATGGACCGCGACCCAGCCTAATACACATATTACACAACTCGGCTCTGATGTTTTGATTTTTATACCCTCCACCTCCAGAATGAGAGTATACTTTGTCATCTTGAAATATCGAACTGAGGCCCTATTAAATATATATATATATTCTTGATCGCCATAAAATTCTAATACGATCTAGCCATGTTCGTCCGTCCGCCTGTCCGTCTGTTTAAAGGATGCTAGCAACTAAACGAAAAGTGGCTAGGACGTCTAAATTTTCCATAAATGCGTCTTATAGTCGTAGATCGGTTGGTATTGCAACTGGGCGAAATCGGTCCAAATGGAAATTTTTTTCCCTCACAAGGACTGAAAATATCCATAATAACCCCTAATATTTTAGAGTATTTAAGCATCTTTTTTCTATGTGTCTGCTTGTACTTACCTGATACTGGGTATGTGCATTCCCCCAACAACAAAAACGTACAACAGATAATTATAAAGTGATTCTTATTCGTAGGGGGTGAAATGGGAAAGAAAGGGATAAAAATGACACCTACCCAACGACAATAGCTCGAAACACGAAATTCGGTGTGTACATTCCTCTAATTGAGTAGATACATAATATAAAAGTATTTTTTCCAAATTCGTACTTTTAAGGGGTAAAATAGGAATAGAGGGATAAAAATGGTACCAACCAAACGGCTAAACTTAAAACAATGAAATTCGGTGTATGAATTCCTATGATTTTTGGGGTAAAAATGGAAAAAGGGGAGACAAATTGTACCAACCAAATAACCGCAGCTAGACTCATAAAATTCAGAGTATACATTCCTCTGATTGCGTAGATATGAAAACTAAAAAGGTTTTTCCAAATTCGTACTTTCACGTACAATGGGAGCAGATGGATATGGAACCAACTAAACGGTTACAGCTAGAATTATTAAATTTGGTGTGCACATATCTCTAATTGCGTAGACTTTACGTGTGTTACGTAAAGAGATTTTAGAAATAGTAATTTTAAGAGGGAGGGATGGAATTCGGTTTATACATTCCTCTGACTACATAGACACGCAAAATTAAAAGATTTTTCTAAATTCGCACTATTTTACTTTTATGGCAAAAGTGGTTTAATAATGAAGTTAGGTTATCTTGCACTGTGTGCGTGAGAGACAATTGATTTTCAAATTTGTTCTTTAGGAATTAAAATAGGTTGGAAATACAACCAACTGTATCGCCCACTATCTACCAATATTTATGGTATTTAAGCTTTTTAAAGATTGCTGTTTTATATATACTTTTTGAATTGTGTTGAAGTAGTATTTTTTATATATATATATAGTATAAACGTTTGGTAGTCTTTCCTTATAAGCGTGATTTGTAATAATAACTATTTTATATTTATTTTTAAATTTTTTTTTCAATATTTTTATTTGTTTTGGTTTGACTATATTAAACAAATTGACATTTTCCTGTAATGCTACTGCACATCTACGAAAATCAACATTCTACAGAGGATGCAATCCATGGTGAAGGGTATATAAAGTTCGGCCCGGCCGAACTTATCGCCTTTTTTACTTGTTTAATATAAAATTGAGAAATGTGAGTTTTGCCTTCATAAATGGCAGAATGAATATTTATTTAATAATTGTTCGCCGCTGACCACGAATTTCGATGACAATGGATTTTTGAAAAAAGCTAAAAATTTTTATTTTTACCCGTTTGCTAGCTTTGGAACCACAAATTTTAGCCTTGATATCCATAAATTTGACTTACACTGGATAATTATCCAGTTATTTGCCTGGGAGGTACCTGAAGAGGCGTGGCAATTTCGCCCATCTTCGAACTTAAACTATGTTTAGGAAAAATATTACCATGGGCAAAGTCTGATTTGATGCTATAGCTCCTTTCGAGAGCAGCCAAATGAACGGACATGGCTCAAACAACTTAAAAAGTCGTTAAACGAATTCGGTCCAAACATACTTGGGGTCTTGAATCCACCAGTAAGTAAAACGTGCACACCAAACAGTTCTACCGAAGTCTAGACAAACATGTGACCGGCTTTATCATTCACAGATATGTTTCCTCAATAACTTATGATTCCATAAAAAATCTGAGCTTGTTTACAAATAATACTGTTAAGAAATAATATCGACCCGTTTTATTTATAATTTTATTCTGGTAATAGTGCAGAGTGGCAAAATTGCATTAGTTTTTGAAAGAAATAATTAAGAGAAAACTAAAGCCAACCAAGCATGCAACTATGTACGTACGTACATTAGGCTGGGCCACAGATTTTATTCCCACCCGGGAATAATGTTTAATGATGGTTTGTAAAAAATATTTCGTCTTTGAACATTTGGTAAAAACTGATATGAAAAATAAACAGAAGAAATAAAGTTATTTCTAAATAAATGATGAATATCGAACAAAAAATCACAAAATATAGGGTTTCAGTTCAAAAATTTGCAAACTATTTTCCTATGTTCATCATTTAGTAATCATTCCAAAGACATGACATGATTGTAGCTACTTATTTTGTGTACAAAATACGAAAACGTTTTCAGTTGTCACTATGAAGAACCACAACAAAATACTATAAATTAAACGGCCAATAATTTATTCTTAGACGAGAGTAAACATTTATATTTAAAGTGGTTTCAACAAAATACAATAAATTAAACGGCCCATAATTTATTCTTAGATAAGATTAGAAAACTATATATTTATAGTGCTGTCAAGGGTCTATTAGTTCAAAAAAAAATTGGACAAAAGTTAAACATAATAAAATTACAATGGAAAAACATGATTTTTGGATGTGTTTTCAGGAGCGTTTAGCTTACCAAAACATTATTAAACAATCCATCCATTAATATCCGTGGCTAACTGGCAATTATTTTTTATTAGTATGGACAGCGAACCAGTCTAACGTACGCACGTTTTATGCTTTATTATTTGGTACCAAACAAAAGACTTAAGACACGAACTTGAAGGGACTACCGGCTTATATATTTATAAAATTTGTGTTTTAAGTCATTTGTACGTTCGCCCATTTGCCGTTTGGTGGACTTCGACACTCAATACAACTCTTGGATTTTCCAATGATGAGGCGAACATAGCTGCATGATTCTTCAGGAAATAAATGTATATAAAGAATTATTTTTAATTATTAAATAATTCGAATGCATTCTCAATAATAAGTCAAGGCAAACGTTTATACTGCCAAAACGTGTCATTAATGCATGTATTTAAGGTCAGTTTAAAGGAATTAAGATTTAAATTTATTCGTGTTGCTTGATTTGCAACGACAGACTGACTTAAGATGCACGCCTTAATTAACACCACAAAACTGGAAATGGAACAATAAACGAATGTTCCAAATTATATTTCAAAGGTTTCAAAGTTTACTCACATATACACATTTCCTGTTCGAAATAGTATAATATAATGAATGTTCTTATTCTGCATTTAATTAAATCTAAGAAATTCATTAAAGCGCCGTTTCTGTTGATCTTTTGCGTTTGCCGCAAAAAAAAACGAGATAAACTTAAATCATAAGCAGGTTTATTTTATATTTAAGACGCCGGCAAATATGACACTTTGTGTTTAGATGTTTCATCTCAAATATACATGCATACATTTGGAATTGCCAATGGAAATACACAAAATTGTATGTTTATGTTTACTTGCGTAATAAAATCATATTTCGTAATGTTTACATTTTACTGACTTCAATAAAAATACCTCAGAAAAATCCATCCATACAAAAGTAAACCAAAGAAAAATACAACAAAGCATTCCTTTGAAATTTAAATATTTCTGTCGATTACGCCTTCACTCTACATACAGACAGCCATATGTAAGTCTATGTCTATAGTTAGAACAGAACGGAAAAAATTAACGTCCCAGTGTTAATTCTATACAAACAATATTCTATAGAGATAATAATAAAAAATAAACAACAACAAACATAAACTCTGAATGGAACTTGGTGAATATGAGAACATTTTGGGATGTTTATTGATTTTTGATTTTATTATATTGTTTGGCTAGCTACCAGCCTTCGCGTTTTGTGGAGGAGACAAACGGGCTGCGTGTAATTAATACACTGGTATACATTTATACCAGTGAGTACTCCGCTAGCATTAACATTCATCTATCAATGAATGCTGGACTGAACATGCAAAACCAAAACAAGTTTCTATTTCATTGATACATTTTGTTTGGCTAACACGGCGCTACAGTTTACATACAATCATGGTTATGATAATATATTCGGTACTTTACCTAAATATGGGGGATTACCAAAATTTATTCTAAATGTTCAATACACTATGTAACAAAAATTTTAGCGAAGAGCTATGCATAACATTTTCGGATGTATAGGGCGGGCCATGTAACAATTTAAATTTGAACTACCGATTGTTTTGACATTCATTTTTATTTTAATTTTCAGGCTTATGTTTGCATTTGCAAAATGGGGGTACGCTCAAACAAAATTGGGAAATATTAAAAACGTACATCCAAAGTAGTGAATCTTTAACGCAAACTGTAAGAAATTTACGTGGACAATTTTCGTGTTTTCAGATGAAGTTCATTTTCATCTCGGTGGCTATGTTAATAAGCACAATTGCCGCATATGGAGTTCAGAGGCTATTGAGAAGCTAATGCATCTACTGAATGCTAATGTTGCACTGAAAAATTGGGTTGATCGGATGAGGTACTGTCGAGCCAGTCGTCGTAGTCATATGAATGATATTGTGTTCCATTATTAAATGACAAAGTTCAATCTTTCCAATAAAACTAGACATGGGAAAAAATAATCAAATTAATTTGGAAATATAAGTCCGATAACACTCGCCTATGTGCCCAATTATAGGCTACAAAAGTTTCGAATTTAACTTTCACATAGAAACAATGCTTTAGGAATAGGTTCCAAAAAATTTGAGAAAAAACAACAAAAAATAGAAAAAATTTAAAAAAATATATATATTTATTCTATTCTATTTGTAGACGCATAACAATTTATTCATGATTTTTTTATTTTTCTCTTTAAAACAGCACTTAAAAAACCTTTACAAAATAGATAAAAGAATATTTTGTGTTTTTAGTTACTTTGATCCTAAAAATGAAAACAAAAAAGTAGAAGTTTTAAAAATGACACTCGTTTTTTGCCTTTCCTCTACAATAAGAGTCTTAACTTCTATACTTTTCCATAGATTTTCTTCATAGAGGCATTGTTTTGGTTATTATATAAAATAAAACAAAATATTCACTTATCTAATTTGTAAAGAGGGGTTTCGATTTATTAAAACAAAAATTGAAAAAATCTTTATATTTTATGTCTTCGACATTTATCCTTAGATCTTTTACATATACAGTGGTGGTCACGAGTTTAGCACACTTCACATGTGTTGTTTATAATAGCAAATAATTTGTTCGGATAATGAACTCTGCGCAAAATATTTGTTTTTTAGTATTGCTTATGGTGTGATCAGTAACCCCAATAATTTTTTTCGAATTCTTTTGTGCCTTTTCTTCGTACTCTCATGTTTTTGCAAGTAATTCGTAATCTGGGCTGGACACAAATTTAGCACATTTGATAAAAGTTGTTATTTTCTATTTATTTTTGCGTTTAAATTAATTAATTGGTATGTTTGGGTAATTTTTACTCAAATGGAAGTTATTATTTGACAAAAATTATAATTAGATATTGCTAAAGGAAAATAGTGCATTGAGGCGCAGCGTCAGGTTATTATGCAATTGAACGACAGTGGAAGTACCGCTGGGGATATTGCAAACATTATAAATTGATCCAGACAGATTGTGTGCAATATACTAAGCAATATTGGCACTTATGGGAGCTTCAAAAATATTGCAAAATGTCCTCCGCCGAGAAAAACAAGCAATAAATCGGATTTTTTAATTTATAGAACCTGCGTAGCAGATCCATTTAAAAGCTCAACTGTGATTCAGAGAGATTTTTCGGCAAAAATTGACATTAGCATTTCCTCATGAACCATAAGAAGAAGAACCAATGGAAAAAATCTTCTTGGCTGCATTGTTCAACATAAGCCAGACGTATCAAAATATGGCTTACAGTGTCAAATTTAATCTGCTCAGGATCATTTAGAAAAATCCAAGATTTTTGGGAAAATATCGCCTGGATTGGCGAATCGAACATTTGTCGGCGCGGATCTAATAGGAAACAATACGAAGTGTGCCTTCCAAACATGCAGCACAACCCAAAGTACAAATCTGAGACGTTAAAGCTTTTTGGCGAAAATCTCATGGTTTGTACTGCGTTTTCTGGACACGGCGTTTGCCCGATACACAAAATCGATGCACTAATGAATCAGAATATTTACAAAAATCTATTTGGTGATACTATGATAACATATTCAGATAAAGACATGCCAATTAAGTGGCGTTTTATACACGACAACCGACCAAAACACACTTAACGCCAGTGAAGAGCTGTTTGAGGCTGAACAAAATAGATTTTTAAAAATGGTGCAGCACAGTCACCGGATCTCAATCCTATTGAGAATCTATGGAATGGACTTTAACAACATATTATAGCAATAAAACCCAAAAATTTGCCCGATTTCTTGAATTAAACACAAAATTTCTGATATGCTACTCCAATGGAGTCTTTTATGCCTCTAGTGGAGAGTATGTCCAGAAGATGTACAGCTATTACTCAAAATAGCGAGTATCCAACCAAATATTAAGTTTATAATAAAATGTATTGGTTAGTTCAGTTTTTTTCCGATTTGATTAAAGTTTTTTAAATTTGTGCTAAATTACAGTCCAATCACTTTTCCTATTATTTGTACTTTAAATTGCATAAAACTAAAATGCAGCATAAGAACCGAACAAAAACAACATTAAATGGTCTTCTTATCGTACGTAATATTTTAGAAAAAATACCGGTCAAAAAACATAAAGTTAAAGTTGAAATATTTGCTTTATAAAGTTACATGTGGTGATTGTGCTAAATTCGTGACCACCACTGTATACATTAGGGCTGTTTTTCTTTAAGACTAGATAACTAAGCTATATTTTTTAAAATTAAAAAAAAATAATAATAATTTAATGTTAAAAATATTGGACTTAGCCTGGATAATTATCCAGTATTAGTCAAATTTATAGTTATCGGGGCTAAGTCCAAAAAAGTCAACACAAAATTATTTTTTTTTTGAAAATTTGTTTTGTTTGTTTTGTAGTTGGCGACAATGTCAAAAAATATTTTTTAATTTTGAGTAAACAATTAACTTTTTAGTAACGTTTTTGTTATCACAGCTTGCTATCATGGCTTAAAGAAAAACAGCCTACCTTCGTTAGATTGTTATCTATTAAAAAATAAAACCAAATAATTTGTGCAATTTGTTTTTATACCCTCACTCTACAGAGTAGGAGGGTATACATCATTTGGGACAGAAAAAAGTGTAACGCATTGAAGGAGTGAGTTAAGACCAGAGCTGTTAAGTAATGATTAGTAATCGTAATCATTAGTAATTAGATTACTTTTTTTAAAGTAGAAGTAATGATTACAATACGATTACATTCAGTTTTATACGATTAGTAATTGATTACGATTACAAGTAATCAAAAAATAATCAGGAAAGCCAATTCAAATTTTATGAAAATGAGAATTATTATTCATTATTTATTCATTTTATTGTAGCAGAATTTAATTTATTTATGTTACTTGCTTAATTCAGATTTTCAATTATTTAGCGGATTCACCCTAACTTAACTTTGTATAGTTTTTTTTCAATAAATGTAATGTACAAGATTCCTTTAAAAAAATCAATAGTAATCACAAAAAATCAAAAGTAATCTTTTAAAGTAGTCGAACTCATTTTTGATTACTTTTGATTATTTTTCAGTAATCGCAAGTAATCCTGATTATTTGTAATCGTAATCAATTAGTAATCAGAAATTGTTGAATAGTGGATTATATAATCATTACGATTCTTTTTAAAAAGTAATGTAATTGATTACTAATCGTAATCGAAATTTAACAGCTCTGGTTAAGACCCTAAGTATGTTTGGACCAAATGCGTTTCACGACTTTTTAAGGTGTTTCAGTTATGTCCGTCCGGCTGACTGGTGTACACGATAACTCTCGAAAGGAGTTAAGGAATCAATACAATCTGTGCACATGGTAATATTTTTAGTTTAAGTTCGAAGATGGGCGAAATTGGACGCCCCTTCCGGTACCTCCCACACAAATGACCCATATTCCTATGTTAAACTAAAATTAATCTAACTTCCACGCGGATATTCGGAATCACCAATATTTGGTTATTTGATAAAGCTTTTATAATCAATTTAAGTGTACAAAAGTTGACGGTTTTTGCCACTCTCCTTCTAGTACCTCCCAAACAAATCAGCCTAATCTACGTAAAAATAAAGCTGTTACACTTTCCATAAATATGATCGCAATAAAATGAAATTTGATATTTGGCAATGCTTTCTTAGAATTTGTATCCATGTGGAATATGGGCGATATTGACACACGCCTTCTGGTACCTCCCACACATAAGTTTTGTTCAAAATAAAAGTGGTATAAACTGGTCATTCATAGGAGTAGTCAAAATCATTTGAAATTTGATATTTGATTTTTTTTTATAATCACTTTAAACTAAAAAATATTTACGCTTTATCCACGCCCCTTCTTGTACCTCCCACACAATTGTCGCTATCCTAGGTAATATTAAATCCTTCATAACTTCTATACTGGTGCATGGAATACACTATGACTTTATATTTGATCATGTTTTTAAATTGTTTTATAAATGTGGGACCTAGCACCATATGCCACGAACCTTCTAGTAACTTCCACACTAATCATCCCGTCCTAAGTAAAATTTAAGTCTTTGTAATTCATAGATATGTTCTCTGAGAGTGAGGGTATATATAAGTCGGTTTAGCCAACTGACGTTTGCTTACTTATTATTAACATTTTTGTTATCCCGGCTTAAAGTAAAAGTATTGTTACTTTCGTTGGAATGTTACCTATTAAGAAATAGAAAATTGTGCAATTTGCTTTTCTATTTTATTTTAGAGCCAGCAATTTTTTTTTGGAGACTGTTCCTAAACTACTGTCTCTATGTGAATCATTTATAACAATCATAACTACGTTTAATTATAATGATATAATTAATTATAAATATATAATTATATATATATATGTGAGTGTGATTTCTAAATATTAAGGATACCAACTCGTTATGTCGAGTAAAATGTCATTTTCCAATTGGAATGTTAATCCAAAACGCCGAAAAAGCAGATCATATATATCAAAACTAAAGCGAAACAGAATTTTCAAAGGAAATTCCATCAAATACTAACTATTGCTTTGTAGTGTATGTGAGTGTGTTTGTGGTTTATACAAAATGTGTGTAATTTCTGTTTTTTTTTGTTTGTCGTACAGTGTAATTGTGTGACTACTTCATCTCATTGTAGAAGTCAATCTCAATATAGTCAATTTTCATGACAACATATTTTAAAACGTTTTCAGGGATTTTATTTCCATATTAAGATGAATTCAAGCGGTTAATTAAATAAAAATAATAAATAAATTGAAAATGAAAACAACGAAACGTATTGAAATTAGTTATTTTCTTTTTAGAAATTGTTGATGAACTTGATGAAAAGGCAATATACATATACAATAGGGTTGAAATCAAAAATGTGAAGAGTGTTATAATCTATCTGCAGCCTTTGGCATATACATTGACTGTAGGCAGATGAGTTTTCAGCACCATACATCTAAATATCGACTAAAATAATAATTGTATATATGGTTCTCCTCCCTTGGTATACTATACATGCACATGGATATTTTGAAATACATACATTCTAAGCTGGCTTCAGCTCGCTCAGGCGAATTTGACGTCTGTGCATATTTTTTTAGCATAACTATTAGCAAAAAGTTTAACAATTGAAATTAATCGAGCATTAATAAGTAATCTGACACCAGCTAGTCTGGCGGGGCCGATCATAGTAATCAGCGTTAATATGAGAAATTTGCATGCACTGAAAGAATGAAATAGTCAAAGGAAAATGAAAATGAAGACACCAAATAATGTATGCGCATATGTTTGGTGTTTTGAACAACCAAAAGTTTAATAAAAAATGTATCGTATTTTGTTGAGTTATTAGCTAAAGAATTAGCATGAAATACACTTTGACAGCTGTCTATATCATCTGATCTATCATATTTTTGTGGTGACTTGTGTCATTTGCAATCTAAACGATTCGAACCGGTTCACTTGGGGAGAAAAACAAAGAAAGACCAAATCGATGGGTAGTTTTATATTAAAAAGGGTGTTATATCACGTTGTTAACAATTAATTGAATAACATATAAAATTTAAATAACAACATAAAAGAGATAACGATAGCAGCGATATGACAGAGATATTTTATGACAATTTTAATGAAATTAAAGTATACGCATTCTATTCAATGCAATTCTTTGGTTCACTGCCTTCAGTTAAGGTATAGTTTAAATAATTCCTCGATTTAACGTATTCGCTATTTAACGAACAGGCAACATTTTATTTTCTTATTTTTACTCTAGCTACGGTATAAAACGAACAGAAATAAAATTTAATGGGTTAGAAATTAAAGTCAAGTTTGTTGTTTAAAAATAACTTTAAACAATATTTTTTATTTATATATTTAATAAATGCAGATGAAATGCAGCTTGGAAAGAAAAAATCTGACGTGTGTATTGAAATGCTAGCGGTTAAAATATATTTCGACCTCTACTCATGCTAATAACCCAAAGTCCACGTACTTTCAAACGAAAAAACGCATCAAAAATAGAAAAAAATCAGAAAAAATATGTTTTCAAAATTATGGCAGCTAGCATTTTAAAGAATATCAATAGATAAATGTCAAATTTATAACCTTTTAATTAGTTTTTTTTTTAATTTTTAATATATCGGTTTTATGGTACAATAAAAAAATTAAAACATATTTTTGCCATTCTAACGAAGAATACAGATCCAGGTTGAAGAAAATCTATGAATAGCAGTAAGTCTCGTATTAAATTAATCTATCAAAAACTTCATTTAAAAACAAGAAAAATTTGCAACATGATTTTTATACCCTCCACCTCAAGGATGGGGGTATACTAACTCTATCATTCCGTTTGTAACACCTTGAAATATCGACCTGAGAATATATATTCTTGATCGTCATAAAATTCTAAGACGATCTAGCCATGTCCGTGCGTCTGTTACGAAAGAATCTAGGACATTGGCATTGCAACTGTGCAAAATCGGTCCAAAGGGAAAATTTTTTCCCTCACAAGGACTGAAAATACCCATAATAACCCCTAATATTTTAGAGTATTTAGCACGTGTTTTCAATAGGACTGCTTGTACTTACTTGATATTGGGAATGCGTATTCCCCTTATAGCAAAAACGTGCACATAAAGTGATTCTTATTCGTTGACGGTGAAATGGGGCAAAAAGTGATAGAAATTGTACCTATCAAACGACAGCAGCTAGAAACACGAAATTTCGTGTGTACATGCCTATAGTATATATATAAAAGTACTTTTTCCAAATTCGTACTTTAAAGGGATATGATGGGAACAGAGGGATAAAAATGGTACCAACACGTAAACACAAGAGATTTTCGAAAATCGTAAAATGGGAAAAAGGGGATAAAAATGGTACCAACCAAATGGCCGCAGCTAAAATAATGGAATTCGGACATGGACTGCATAGACACGCAAAATAAAAAGATTTTTCAAATTCGTACTTTTTACTTTTATGACAAAATTTATATTTATTTATAAAATTATTTTTTTCAATATTTTTATTTATTTTGGCTATATTAAAAAAGGGAAATGTTAATTTTTTAATGTAACTGCACTTCTACGAAAATCGACAGCCTCTTTGGAATTTAATTCATGGCATTTTTACTTGTTTAATTAGTATTAATTTAATTTGTTTAAATTGACATATTTTATTATTTATCATTATTACAATTACAACAACATTAACAACAAAGTAATTAGTTGGCGAGTATTTAGAGGTGCTACAGACACTTCCATAAACCATATTGTCCTCAAACCAAGTAAATATTTACTAAAACTGAGGAAAATTCCAGTAAGTTTTTCCTTAAACCATGTACATTTTTACTAAATCTAAGTACAATTTTGCTGAAATTTTCTAAAATGTAAAATTTTAGTAAATTTAAGTAATATTCTTCCACATAAGTATGAATTACTCAATTATAAGAATTTTTTATTAAATCCAAAGAAATATTTTTAAGTAAATTTCTATTCTAGTAAATGAACTAATTACTATAGCTTTGAAAGAAGGAAACTTTACTCATACTTAGTTAATTTTCCTACTTTTATGGACATTTTTACTGAGCTGGAGTAAAATTCTTGAACTAAATTGATGTATGGATTTTACTCAGATTTAGGAATGCTATTTTTCTGAGTGTAGTAAATCTTTTTCTTCTTCTATTTATATATCGTATAAAAGCAACAATAATTTCTTTAGCACTCTTTATAGGGTGGGCCATTTAACATTTTTAAATAAAAAAGTATTGATTATTTTTTTTCAAAATTCTGGTTTTATTGGAAAAGTTGAACTTTGTCATTTTATAATGGAACACAGTAACATTCATATTACTACCACGATCAGGATTGTCAGATTATTTTGTACCTCTATCGCCAAATCAATTGGCAGAAATCGCCAAAAACCTCCAAATTTAAACAACTTCAGTTGTAGTAAAAAATCGACAAATTCCATTTTATATTCAGTTCTTGTAAAAAATGTATGGAATTCAGATATTATATTTGAATTGAATGTTTTCAACATTTCATGATCTCTTTCTCCCGTTTTCATGGACCAATGTCTCTTAAATATTTTAAATTGAACGAAAAAGAAACAATGCATAGGTGCATTTTGAAAAATCAGTTTTAGTAGAAAAGTCAATGCATACATTCGTTCAAAAATAGCGTTATCAGGTCGTCTACATTTATTACAGTTTTTTAATTATTATTATTTCTCAATTCTAAAATGTACAAGGTTTGTTTATACTCGACGGGAATATGCCTATTTTTACTTTTTAAGAAAGCCACAAAAGATATCAAAATACAATTATCTTTAAAATAAGCTTTCATTAGTTGCGTGGGGGTTGTGGGTTCGATTCCCACCAGAGGCTATGGCCTTTTCGTCCTCTATAAATCAAATATTTTATAGAGTGTCGTTGTTATCATACTAAGTTGCAAAGAAATCGGTAATGGTAATTTAAGAAGTGTTCGGTTTGACATGAACGCATATCTATGACTTGCATACAAATTATAATAATTTCTCTACAAAGTAACGCCAATATAATAAAATCGGAGGACAGATTTAAAATTTTCTAAAATTAGCCAAGAAAATCGCCAGCTATTTCATAAATCGCCATGTCGCCAAATCGAAAATAATGTCGCCAAATATATTTAAAATTCGCCACTTTTGGCGAGAAATCGCCATATCCGACTACCCTGAACACGACTGGCTCGGCAGTACCTCGTCCGATCAACCCAATTTTTCAGTGCAGCCCAAAATCCATACCAAACAGTGACTCGTTGTGGATGCATTGGTTTCTCAATAGTCACGTGTGGGTTCTCTGAACCCATATGCGCAAATTTTGCTTATTGGCATAGCCACTGAGATGAAAATGGGCTGAACTGAATGCCGATCTCTTCTCGAAAATTTTCTACGTAAATCTTACAGTTTGACTCACTACTTTGGAAGTAAGTTTTTAATATTTTCCAATTTTGTTCGAGCGTACAGCGTCCCATTTTGCAAATGTCAAACATAAACCAGAAAATAAAAATGAATGTTATTCTAACTTTCAAAGTCAAAGTAATCGGAAGTTCAAATTTAAAATATTAAATGGCCCGGCCTATATTTCACAGACAGTTATGCTAAAGTCGACACATTTTATTATATTATAAAAATGTGCGCTGGTGTCTTGGACTTAACAGGCAATTAATGTTTGTTGTGCCGGGTGAGCCGGTTTAATATACAATCAAAATTTATTATGCTCAGCCAACAAAACAATACCTTTTAGATAAATGTTATGTCCACATTTATTAATCATGTTTTGTTATATTAAAGAACTATACAACGTTTTCTGATTGTTACTAATAAACCTTGGGCAAAGTAATCAAGCACATTAAATGACTATGAATGCGGCATCTTCTATTTTAATTTAAACACTAAAATTGGATGCACGCTAATAGCCCTCAATAATAAAGTAAAGTCCGAAAAATTAAATAATGTCTAGAGACGAGATGTAATAAAAGCGGGTTCATGAAAAATGCTCAAAAGGAATTCGCCCACAATAAATTTGGATGATCTTTTCGCAATGACAAAACAAGTTCAAAAAATATATAGAAATAACATCATTACAACAAAATATGCAAAATATCCCGAGCTCTCGAACTTTGAAGCCTATCTCATTTTAGTTTTTTAAGGGTTAGTGGCATACATTTACATTTCTTTGTTTAATCATGAGGGCTATGGGTAATAATTAAAACAAACAATCAAAAACGTGTTTGAGAATACTTAGCATATCAGTGGTAAAGCAAACTATATAAATATTATAATCAATCGCTGCAAATAGAAATATTTTTATTTTCATTTAAAATTTAAATTTTATTTTCTTTATTCCAGCAATAAGCCATGCTATTGAGAAACATTCTGGGTATTCTCTTGGTAACCGCAGTGGTTTACGATGCCGGTGTTCGGGGTCAACGAACGGTGCTCGATACTACTTTCGGGCTATTAATACGCAATTTGCGCTCATCATTGCTGGATGTAATGGGACGCTCAGGCGATGATCCCAATAATCTGGCTCTTCATCAGCGCAGAGGGGTATGTGATCTTTTGATATTCCCTACAAGCACCATTTGACTCTGATGATTGTTCCATAGAAATCCCAAAAAGCTGACAAACGTACAAGATCACTAAAGGAGTTTTGCGATTTAAATGGCCCGGGCAAACGGAGCGATGAACCTCCCACGTCTGTCCATCGTCTAAGACCGGGTGATATAGACATAGTCGCTGGCATGGGCGATTCACTAACAGCCGGCAATGGCATTGTTGCCAATAATCTGTTTCATGTCCTGCAAGAGAATCGCGGTCTTGTGTGGTCCATTGGCGGCCAAGGTAATTGGCGGCAGTATTTGACGTTTCCAAATCTTTTGAAGGAGTACAACCCGAATTTGTACGGCTATGCTTTGAAGGATGGCCTGGGCCGGGAAAGATCATCCAGGTAAATATTATTTACAATATATACATTATAGGGAGGGGAGGGGGTCATCATCGCATCCGCATCATGGAGTGAATAAAAATTTGATTACAAACATAATTAAAAATAATCAATAAAAATATTTATTAATCAATAAATAGAGTCTATTACAGGGGGTTCTTTTTATGAGATATTATTGTTCCAGAAGTCCTAATAAAATGGGGGTTTTAAATTTGTCTGACCATTTAATATATGAATCGATAAATATCGATCAAAAAACATGCACTCAGAAAAAAAGTGAACCCTATAACGAGTTAAAATGAACTAAAATGTAGGAAAATTGAACTTCGTATAGCACTCAAACAATATTTCCTCATATCAAGTTCAAAATTTTCCTTGAAAGTAGTACATGCTTTGAACTTGATTCTAGTTCAATTTTCCTCAAACCAAGTAAATATTTACTCAAACTGAGGAAAATTCCAGTAAATTTTTCCTCATACCAAGTACATTTTTACTAAATCTAAGTAAAATTTTGCTGAAATTTTCCTAAATCTAAGTAAATTTTTCCTAAAACCAAGTACATTTTTACTAATTTTAAGTAAAATTTTCTTAAAACTAAGTAAATTTGTACTAAATCTAAGTAAAATTTTGTTGAAGATTTCCTAAAAAAATGTTTACTCAAATCAAGTAAATATTTACTTAGACTGAGGACAATTTAGCCGACTTTTCCCTCAAAACGAGTAAATTTTTACTTTAACTGAGGAAAATTTTACTTGATACAAGGAAAAAAATTAACTTAAAATAAGTTCAACTTATCTAAAAATAATTCAAACAAATGATTTTGCTTCAGTGTATGCAAAACTGATACAAAAATTGGCAACGAGAAATATTTCTCAAAAAATGCATTATGCTTCTGTCATAAATAGTTGAACTATTATTCCATGATTGCTGCGAAGGCAAGATATGCGCCTTCGCAGTGCTTGTTGAGAATAATACTTGAAGTATTTAAGAAATAAGTCTCGGCAAACGAATGAGAATTGCTTCTTAGATTAATATCAAGAATTTTCTAAACTATTTCAAGTCATTTTTTATAAGTTCATTAATACTTAAGTTTATGAAGAACTCGGCATAAATTTCAATAAACACATTAAATTAATTTTCAGAAAAAAAAACTCATTTTTTAGTTAAAATTTCCTAAATGAAATTTTTTCAATACAAAAAACTTAATATTTTTCTTACTTAAAATCTTGGAAATTTTCTTCCACACAAGTATGAATTTACTCAATTGCAAGAATTTTTTATTAGATCCAATGAAATGTTTTAAGTAAATTTATTACCCTGTTTCTATTTTGCTACGACTTTGAAATAAGGAAACTTTACTCATCTTAGTTAATTTTCCTATTTTGAAGGAAATTTTTACTAAGCTGGAGTAAAATTGTTGATCTACATTGGAGTATGGATTTTACTCAAATGTATGAATGCTATTTTTCTGAGTGTGTATTTAATGAATATATCTTAAATAGAAAATATTAGATCGACTCAGATTTACGTCCTGCTATATAATGAACACAAAAAATGATTTTTTAATTTTTCCGACCACTTGATTTAAGATGATTTCATTTCCTGGTAAGTCCGTTAATTGAACAAATGAATAATATTATCTTTGCCACCAATATGTTGTCCATGATTGCTTTCATAAGAAAATGAGTTCCTATCGATATTAACTGAATTAAATTCCATAAATGATAACCTATAACACCTGATTGTAGGGTTCAACTATTGTCCTGCTTATTTTTGAAATGGCACAGTGTAAACACCTTCGAGCACTTGCTGATAGCGAATGCGACGTTGAGTAGGCTTCCCTATCCTGTAAATGACTTTATTTGAATTTTCCCATACAGATTTAATGTTGCCGAATTGGCTGCCATGTCACGAGATATGCCCTACATGGCCAAAGTATTGGTTAAGCGTATGACACACGACGCCAACGTCAACATGACTCACCACTGGAAAGTCCTCACCCTACTGATAGGCAATAATGACTTCTGCTCCGATGTCTGCTACTTGCCGGATCCCATGAAAGCCATCGATCTGCACGAACAGAATATGCTGAAAACCTATCGTTATCTCAAGGAGAATGTGCCGCGTCTAATGTTGAACGTTGTGCCGGCACCGAATCTGTTGCTCTTGACTAAACTTAAGGGTTTGCCGGCCCACTGTAAGCAGACACTGTTATTTGAGTGTCCCTGTATTGTAGGGCGTACTAAGCAGCAACACAAGTATATGGACAACTTAATGGATAAATGGGCCGAGAGAGACATTGAGATAGCCAATCGAGAAGAATTCAATACAGATGTAAGCTCTGCAGAAGCAACTTGGATGTGATTGAATTAATACAATTTTGTTCGATTTCAGACCTTCACGATAAACATTGAACATTTTACGAATGCATTTGTTTTCCCCGAATTGCCTAATGGCGATACGGATACTTCCTATAATTCGGAGGATTGTTTCCACATCAGTCAACGAGGACAAGCCGCCAGTAAGTTAACAAAAACATATGATTTGAAAAAATATTTGAAATATTTAAATTTATTCATTGTGCCAGGTGCCAATTCGTATTGGAATAATCTATTTGAAATGCCCAACGCGAAGAGTTCATTTGATAAGTCCGTCTACAAGAAGTTCCTATGTCCCACCGAAGAGCACCCCTACATTATAACGCGGGAAAACAGTCGCAGCGATTTCAAGCTTTAACTTGTTGCATGACAATCAATTTATTTATTTATTTATTCTCTATTCCAAAACTGTGATACAATATGTATTTATTATTGTAATATTTTAATTTTAATTATATTAATAAAGAACTGCTAATTTCAATTTAAAAATAAAACAAAGTTAAACGTTTTCTTTCTTAATTCACTTTATTTATTTTGTCAAAGGAAATGAAATGCCAGCCGAACTTGACACTTGACTATTGTGTTACTGTTATTGTAATTAATTGTATTGCAACAACAACAAATTGTTTAATCTTACTATACAGGTTCACTCCTCATTAACGCTGATAGCAGCAGTTACAAATGTAATATAGAAATTTCCAATGTCAATTATCCACAAAATCTAATAGTCAATTATCTATCGAATACAATCGATTCTGAGGTAAATATGGAAATATTTTATACCGTAAATGAAACTTTTTCGAAATCGCTTTTTTACATATTGCGATCGAAAGCGCTGGAATATATAGGAATAAGTAAAAAACGAATAGGAAAAATTTTATTACAAACATAATTAAAAACAATTGATAAAAATATATATTAATCAATTAACATAACCTAAAAGATAACCTAATACGATGAATTCACAGGAGGTTGTTGTTTATGAGATATTATTGTTCCAGAAAAAACGTGTTTTTTTAATCGTTTTTCTTTTCACGATCAAAGTATAACTAAAAGTTTTTGAAATTTAAAAAAAATATTTATTTATTAAAATTAAAATTAATGTTGCAAATCTATCTTTCACGTAGAAACAGTGGTTTAGTAGTGATCGTTAAAAAAAAAAACAAAAAAAAGTATTTTTTGGAAAAAAAGTTTTTCTTTTGACGATTTATCCAGCTAAACTAAATTTTATTACTGAAATAAAATTATATCGGAAAATGGCAAAGCTTAACTAAAAGTTTTTGAAATTAAAAAAATATTTTTTTTTAATAAAATTACAATTATTGCAAAGGCGTCCTTATGGTTTTCGAAGTATAAACCCGAATTATGAGGGCTTTCGCGTAGAAGCAGTGGTTAAAAAAATTAAAAAAAAAATCTTTTTTAAATCAATCTTTCTTTTGACGTTTTACCGAGCTAAACTAAATTTGATCACAAAAATAAAAATAAATCTGAGAATGACAAAGCATTATTACACCTTTTTTTAACTACACGTTTTTGAAAATCAAAAATTGTCTAAAATCAACACACCCTAATGAATATGTATTCAAGATCAAATAGAAATTATTAGATCGACTAACATTTAAGTAAGGTTCTCTAAGATTCAAGCTGGCGATACGAACCTTTCCATTTCAATTTCTGCAATATTTAATCGAATTTGGTCACTTTGAAATTTACTCAAGTCTCATGAGAATTGAAGTGGGAACACGTCTATATTTTTGTAAATCATTTTAATCCTCTAACTCATTGATTTAACCCTTTATCTGTACAAAGATTATAACTGGTGATAGATGGTAACAATCTGTTATGTTTCATGACTTTCATGGAAAACTACAAAAAAACATTCGTTGAAATTAAAGGGTTAAAAAGTTCTACGTAATGTTTTACATAAATATAGGGTACGCAAAATAACTTTTTTTTTTGAAAATGCTATAAAAAATTACTGAATATTTTCTCAAATTTCTTTTTTTATTTGAAAGTACAATCCTTCCGGTTAGTAATGGAAAATAATTTCATTCAAATGGCTGCCTCGGGCACCCCACAAATAATAGTCCAACGGTTGAATAGTTGAAAAAAAAACGTTAGATGGCGGACCCTTATATAGCTCCCATACCAATGTCTCCTATGATTTACTTTTTCCGCTCTAGAAACCACATATTTCAACAAATAACTTTTTTTATTTTGAAAAAGCTATCAAAAAAAAACTGCTGAATATGTTCTCGAATTTCTTTTTTTATTTGAAAGTACAATCCTTCCGGTTAATAATGGAAAATAATTTCATTCAAATGGCTGCTGAGGACACCCCCCAAATAATAGTCCAACGGTTGAATAGTTGAAAAAAAACTGAACACACCCTCTAAATGTACACTTAGAGATAAAAGTCTGTTATTAACAGCAGCGATTGTCTGCTGCCTATCATCAGGCACTTTTCTGCTTTTACAGCAGGTTTTGTGCCATAATAGCAGTTTTTCTGCAATCTCGCATCAGCATACACACTGCTAAATAGTTTGCAGTCTGCTAAAAATGGCTGCTGTTAATTCAAATATAAAAATAAATAAAAATGAGCGTTCATAATTTAAAAGTCTTTCAGATTGAGATTGAGCTTAGCTCAAATTTCCTTTTATATTAGCTTGGGTCAGTATGCGTACACTAAGAGAAAAAAGTTTGTTATTAATAACAGCTACTACTCTACTCTACTGCCTATCAGCAGACACTTTTCGGTTATTACAGCAGTTTTTTTTCTGCTTAAAATTACTGCTGTTAATTAAAATATAAAAATAGATAAAAAATAAGTGTTCATAATTTAAAAGTCTTTCATATAGACTATAAACGAGCTTAGCTCGAATTTCCTTTTATATTAGCTTGGAACAACATGCGTATCATTAAAATGACAATCGCAATATATTTCAGTGGTAATAAATTGCCTTATACAGTAGAGTGTACCAGGTTACAAGTAAAAAAAAGTTCACCGTACACCTTCGAATATGAAGTATTATTGAAAGGTAGTTTCAAAATTTTTTTTTTATTTTTTTACATTTTTCTATATAACTTCTGCATTTATAAACGGATTTTAAAGTGTGATACATCAATGTTTTTGTCTCGACGAGGCCGATTTTTTTGTCTTTGAAGTCATTGTGCTCAAGTATGATTCATGATTTTATGCGAGCTTTAATTTTCTGACATTAGAGTGGTACATTAGGGTAGTAGCAACTGAGATATGACGGGTAAGTACCAGAAGGGGGTGCTTGAGCTCAATGACTTCAAAGACAAAAAAATCGGCCTCGTCGAGACAAAAACATGGATGTATCACACTTTAAAATCCGTTTATAAATGCAGAAGTTATATAGAAAAATGTAAAAGCGCGACCCCTACGTTCGGCATAAAAAAATAAATAAAAATTTTTTGAAACTACCTTTCAATAATACTTCATATTCGAAGGTGTACGGCGAACTTTTTTTTTGAGGTACGCCCTATTATACAGCCCTGTCACAGAAAACAATTTCGTTCGAAAGTGAAATTGGTTAATCATTTATGTTTAAACATATGTGACAATAATGTACGAAAACGTAGAAAGCAACACAGAATCAATTTCTGTAGAAATTTCGAAACGTTTTCGTACAGTACTGCCTCACAAGTTTAACTATAAATGAATAACCAATGATTTCACTTTCGAACGAAATTGCGTTCTGTGGCAGGGCTGATAAGAACCTATATTCTACAAAGTGTTGTTAATATGTATATTCAACTGGCCATACTGTACATATGCTTAAAGTTTTCAAGATAGCGTCTTTATTGCTAAAAACAGCAAACAGCTGTTTTCTATTTCAGCAGACACAAATCTGCTATCTCTTTTTCTGCAGAAAATTTGGTCTTACAGCAGACTTTCTGCTTTCTTTTACTGACAAATTCCTTTGAGAGAAGCTCATTTTCATCTCGGTGGCTATGTCAATAAGGAAAATTGAAATGGGGTTCAGAGAACCCGCACGTGCTATTGAGAAATCCATGCATCCATCCACAAAGAGTAACTGTTTGGTGTGGATTTTGGGCTGTACTAAAAAATTAAGTAGATCGGATGAGGTACTGCCGAGCCAGTCGTGGTAGTTATATGACTGATATTGTGTTCCATTATTAAATGACAAACTTCAACCTTTCCAATAAAACCAGAAATTTGTAGAAAAAGTAATCAGTACTTTTTTATAGCCGATTCTAATTTAAATTTTTAAATAACCTTTATTCTAAAAGTCTTGTTAATATAAAGGGTGATTTTTTAAGAGCTTGATAACTTTTTAAAAAAAAAAAACGCATAAAATTTGCAAAATCTCATCGGTTCTTTATTTGAAACGTTAGATTGGTCCATGACATTTACTTTTTGAAGATAATTTCATTTAAATGTTGACCGCGGCTGCGTCTTAGGTGGTCCATCCGCTTAGTCCAATTTTGGCATTTCCACGTTTTTGAGTAACAGAGACCCAAATGCGAACGGCGACGAATCGAAAATTGGTGGTCATCATTAACACTGGCCGATACAGCTGCGATATTTTCTTCAGTTCGCACTCTACGTAAGCGTGTTGGTGGTTTAATGTCCAACAATGTAAATTTGGTGCGAAATTTAGTCACAATAGCCCGAATAGCCGCTTCAGTGGGTCGATTAAATTGACCATAAAATGGAAGCGCGCAATGAACTTTCTTAACAGAGCACGCATTTTGATAATAAAATTCAATAATTTGCAAGCGTTGTTCGTTTGTAAGACGATTCATGATGAAATGTCAAAGCATACTGAGCATCTTTCTCTTTGACACCATGTCTGAAATCCCACGTGATCTGTCAAATACTAATGCATGAAAATCCTAACCTCAAAAAAATCACTCTTTATATATCTATTCAACTGACATACTGTTCTGTACATATGCTTAAAGTTTCAAGATAGCGTTTTTTCCTGTGCCATAAGAATGAATAAAATGGGGCAACTAGAACGCCCCCGTTTCTGACATAAACTTTTAAAATGCCGATACATGTATATTTTTTAGTCCCCTCGGCCAGCATCCATTGGCCGAACCTAGTTATTCTCTTTAGTCCTCTATACAGTGCTATTTACTTTGTGACAGTTTTGTTCGTCTGTTCTAGATGAACAGACAGTTATATTCATTCAATATGGTCATCACGTTCAGTAAAGCTTCTATTAGAAAATATGCCGTAGTTTTAATTAATTATTATTAACAATTACAATATCCCAACATTTAGGGATGGTGTCTTCTTCAAATGAATAGTCATTAAAATCTGGCGACTTCAAGTGCATGATGAAAAAAAGTAATGACTTTGTGACACTTTTGATAAACGTGACAAATACGTGTGTACAAATGTACACGAGCTACGTGAACTACGTAGCTGCTGTAGTCGTTAAATATGGACAACACGTTCAGTTGAGTAGTGTATGCTAGTTGTGTAGTTAAATTAGCATATTAATTTATAAATAATTGTATATTAGTCGTTGAAAAACTTTAAATGTTTTGTAAATCATTAAATACGGTTCTAATTCGAGCTAAAAAGAAAATACAAAATATCAAAATATCACAGAAAAATTTTAAAAGTCATTACGACGTTCTTGCTTAATATCAACAACTTTTATATGATTTCATAATTAGAATATGATTTCATATGATTCATGACCACCTGGCACAAACATTGTGCCAAACATTTTCAACAATATTTCGAATCGCTAAATACTACTTCAGATTTGGATGTATTCTTTGGCAAGATAAACGTTTTTAAATACTAATTACGAAATTAAAATGTTTACTGTTGTGTCGAATGGGGTTTTCAGTCAGATTCTTTAATTTCACATTCATTTTGATTAAGATATTAAGGTAGATAAGTATACTGGGAACTTGCAAGTAATATAACTAATGAAATGTAAAAGGTTTATCTATATAAAATAAAAATCCTCCACAGATTGAATGAAACATAACGTAAGTATTTTTTATTAAAATAAAAATTTCAATTCAACAAATAGAAATCACATAGTCATATTATTTAGAATCATATAATTTAGAAGATATAAGAGTTATGGTACCTTGGAAATAAGTAAAGTTCGAAGCTACTATTCATAAAGATTTATCAAATGTTTTTAAAACAAATTTTTAATGTAAAAGCACACATTTGATAAATTATTATAATAAAAAATTATAATTAATTATTATAATTAAAATTATTATAAATAAAATATATATTTATTTTTTTACAGTGGATTCCCGATTTAACTAACAATTTATTTTCAGGCATGGTCAGAAATTCGTGACCAGTTTTTAAGGCATAAGGTCGGAAAATAATGATACAATCTTGTAATTTTCCACATTTGCTGGACATAATATACTTAAAAAATAAAAAAAATTGGACCGCCCACTATCACCTCCCATATATACTCACTATATGACCAAAATATAGGGTGGACCATTTTAAATTTTAAATTAGAATCGTCTATAAAAAATAAATGCTGATTATTTTTTTTAAATTTCTGGTTTTATTGAAAAGGTTGAACTTTGTCATTTAATAATGGAACACAATATATCATTCATATATGACTACCACTACTAGCTCGGCAGTACTTCATCCGATCAACCCAATTTTTCAGTACAGCCCAAAATCAACATCAAACAGTGTGTCGTTGTGGTTGCAATAGTCACGAGCGGGGTCTCTGAACCCCATGTGCGGTAATTTTACTTATTGACATAGCCACCGAGATGAAAATGAGCTTCATGAAGACTGAACTGAAGGCCGATCTCTTCTCGAAATTTTTCCACGTAAATTTCTTACAGTTTGCGTTAAAGACTCACTACTTTGGAAATAAGTTTTTAATATTTCCCAATTTTGTTCGAGCATATAGCGACCCATTTTGCAAATGTCAAAAATAAGCCTGAAAATAAAAAAACGTTGAACATGACATGCATAAAATTGTCGAAATTATACACTCACTAGAAAAAGTCTGCGTACAAGTAGAGAAACCAAAGAAAAATACAAAAACAACATACCAAACCTGGGTTTTAGATTATGAATTAAGTTTTTATTTAAAAATTAAAGTACAACAATTTCTAGTGCAATAAAATTGAAAAAGAAACCAAAAAACTAAACCCGCAACAATTCAAAAACTAGGTTTTAAAGTAAAAAAACGTTAGAAATAGTCTGCGTACAAAATGTATATTCAGTATAGAGATGCAATGAACTGCATATTTTTTTGAACTTTAGTAGCTAGTAGGGTAGCCTTTTCTTTGGAGAACCTCTGCTAATCGTTTCGGCATGGATTGGACAAGTTTTGAGGTTTCCTCTGATGTTATTTTTTCCCATTCCTGCTGCAATACTTCTTTCAGCATACTTTTTGATGAAATGGAGTGCTGCCGTATCTTTCTTTCCAGTAAGTCCCAAAGATGCTCGATGGGGTTCAGATCAGGGGACTGGGGAGGTGTTCGTAACTGGTGTGGAACGTTATATAGCAACCAGAGCTTCACAATGTCGGCTGTATGCTTCGGGTCGTTATCTTGCTGAAATAAATAGTGACCCTGAAGTCCCAATTTCACAGCACTCTGTCTCAAGTTAGCTTTCAAAATGTCAAGGTAACCTCGTTTGTCCATAGTTGACTCAATGAACTGCATTTTTCCTACTCCATTAGCTGCCATACACCCCCACAACATAACTCCACCTCCTCCATGTTTAACTGTGCCCGATAAATTTTCTTTACTAAGTGCAGTACCTGGTTTTCTCCACACCATTTGACGTCCTTTTATTCCAAATACACAAAATTTGCTCTCATCAGAGAATATAACTTTTTTCCAGAACTCTGGTGGCTTATTTATGTGGTCTTTTGCAAATTTAATTCGTTTCTGTCGGTTTTGTATTGAAATAAAAGGTTTCTTACGTGCAACTCGGCCGCGATAACCAGCCTTTTTAATGATTTTCCGAACAGAGTCATCGCAAATTGATTTCTTAAATTGTTCCTTAACATTTGCAGCCACTTTAGATGCAGGAATTCTCGGGTTCTGTTGTACAAACTGAACTACATAACGTCTTTCTCTTTCGGTCAATATGGAAGGGCGGCCAGAGCGAGGTTTGGATAAGAAATTTCCTGTTTCCTTATAAGTATTTACTACTCTTTGAACAGAAGAATGTGTCCTTTCGACTATTGCACCAATTTCTCTCAAGGTTTTACCTTGTTTCCACAAATATACAATAATTTTCCTTTCAGCAGCGTTAATTTCTTTCCCTTTTCGATTCATTGCAAATATTTTTTTAAAATATTGGAAATTATTGTTTGGTCAGTTTGACAAAAGAATACAATTGAAAATAGTAAAAATTTGAAGTTTAAAGTGAAATAAAAACCATGGATACCGCTATCTAATTTTTGTACGCAGACTTTTTCTTTGTTAATTATGGGATTTTTTAAATGTCATCTATATATAGGAGTGTTTTTATTTACTTTGCTTGTTTTTTTGCTTCTTAACCATTTTTATATATTTGACTTATGTATTAAGCAACCAACAATTTAAAGATTTTAACTATTTTTGGGCAAAATAACCATTCTTACTTTAAATATAAGTATGTACGCAGACTTTTTCTACTGAGTGTATTTGGATTAATTTTATCTACTTGGATCGGAGTTCAAAAATATATCTTTTCTTGATGTTTTCTTAATAACGAAGACCAACTAATATTGCACAAATGCAAACAAAATCGCCAACATATTTCCAAATAGAAACCTTCCCAAACTACTGTGCACTGTGTGCCACACAGTCTGACCTTGACTTTGAACATTTTTGGAATGTTGGCAAGATATCTCTGGACGTGCGACAACTAAAAGGTTTCGCTAAAATATATGTAGTCATGTACAAAACTGCAACTATTATGATAACTTTTCAGCGATATATGATTTATCATAATTTTAAGTTTTCTCCAGAATCCACCTCCAAGCGACACGATAAATATTTGCAATTTTTTAACATCTACATATAAGTATTGTAGCACATCCCGATATATCTTGCCTAACAAGTTCGTTGCTTAAGTCTTTTGTTATTACTTGAATGTAGCAAAATAGTTATAGAGCAAAGATGGGTTTAATGCTCTTTTCCTTGTTGTGTACGAACATACGTTTGTCGCCGTGCTGCCTCCTAACAAGTTCGTTGCTTAAGTCTTTTGTTTTCTTTAAACTGCATCGTCTGTACAATGCACGCTGATCTTAACTGATGTTAACCAACATTCCAACAATGTTCAAAGTCAAGGTCGGGCTATGTGGCACAGTGCACAGAAGTTTGGATTGGGTTTCTATTTGGAAATAACACCCAGAAAAGAAAAATGTGCGGCAATCACACATAAATTCAGATCCCAATAGATAAAATTAAATAAAAAAGAAAAACGATTTTTTTTTATAAAATTCTGGTCGATAATATAGAACCGCATGTTTTTTGTTGGAAAGCTTATATGTAAGAAATTGCGCCAAAATCGAATCATAATTATATAGGGTGAAATATGTATCATTTTAAATTTGAACTACCGATTACTTTGAAGGGTAGAATAACATTCATTTTTGTTTTCAGATTTTACATTTGCAACATGGGACGCCATACGCTCGAACAAAATTGGGAAATATTAAAAACTTACTTCCAAGTAGTCCAAAGTAGTCTTTAACGCTAACTGTAAGAAATTTGAGTGGAAAATTTTCGTGTTTTCAGATGAAGCTCATTTTCATCTCGGTGGCTATGCCAATAAGCAAAATTGCCGCATATGGGGTTCAGAGAAACCACACGTGGCCATCGAGACCCCAATGCATCCACAACGAGTCACTGTTTGGTGTGGATTTTTGGCTGGCGGCAACATTGGGCCTTGTACTGAAAAATGGGTGGATGGAATGGATCGGATGAGGTACTGACGTGCCAATCGTGGTATTCATATAAATGAGATTGTTTTCCATTATTAAATGACAAAGTTCAACATTTCCCATAAAAAATGAAATTTGAAAAAAAAAATCAGTACTTTTTTATAGCCTCCAAAAATCTGTTCAAAATATATATTTTATATACTTTTCAGTTCAAAAAATAATCAGGATAATTTAAAATTTTAAACGAACCACTCGAAAATGTCTCCATATTTGGGCTGAAATAACCAAGATTCTATAGGTCCCCCGGGTCAAGAAATTTAAATATCTGCTCAGAAATTTTTTCGCTATAACTTCGCGTAAAAACACCAAAATTATTTCCACTATGAAGGGTTTGCAAACCACTGTTTTCTACTTTAGTTTATTTTTAGTTTTTAATTTCTACCATGATAATTATGAAATGGTTGCAATTTGCAGCTCCAACATCGACTAAATGATGTTGCCCATACAGGCAAAAGAACATCAACAGAACCTGTTTGGCTTAAAGCCATCAACCATCAATATTTCATGAGGTGATTAGAGGAGCTTGGTGATGATTTTTCACCAGACACGGCACTAAGCCAAAGCGAGTGAACAGTGATTAACATTTGCTTATGTCTGTTTGCTGTCCACTTGCGTGCGTATATTAACAAATATGTATGTCTGCATGTATGTTTGTGCATATGTATGTATATTTATAATTTATTTCAATTTGTTCACACGTTTTTAATTTGAAATGTTTAATTCATTATATCAAAATCAAAGCAAGATAAAACTAAATATCAGTACGATCAGTACATACTATAAATCACAGTATAAGATTATAGGAAATCATGTAGGCATTTCTATGTTGTAGGAGATAAATAAATAAATGGCCACAATTCAAAACAAATGGGCTAATTAGGAGATCAGGAGGATCCTCCATTCTCCTCCATTCTGTGCATGAAACGGAAGTACTCTCAATTTGTCAAAATTCCTAACAATTTGTATACAAAACATTTGCTAATTTATGCAAGATTTATGGTTTCATCTACTAATTTCAATACTGAACATATGTGTACATACATACTATGTATAGTGTGTGTTTAGATTGTTGAATGATGGTTCTTTTTTTATTGATTTATTTGTTTTGATTTAATTTACTATATATTTCCTTGGCGGCCTTCATTCAATCTTCTGCTAATCTTTGTTCCATTTTCAATTCGAATCGGCATTTTTATTTGTTTAACTAACATTTAGCTGAAAATAGCACAGTTTTCTGTGCAAAGTTCACAATAGCACCTCGATTCAACATAATTATTTAAATTTCGTCATATTTATGTATGTTGATAGGTAAAGATAAATGAAGAACCGCAAACGAAATGAATCACTTAAGACCGACTTTGGCACAAATTTCCGGTAAAAAGATCCAGATGTGGCGCAGATCAGTTCTAAATGGTTTTCATAAAGAAGATATCAAAACGAAAAGTAACTTTCGGTGAAACGCAGATGACAGAAGATGAGAAAAGGAAATTCTTCGATAGATAATGATAATGTCAGTTTTGAAGCAAAAAACAAGTAAGAAAACGTCAGTCGGCTAAACCGACTTATAAATGCCCTCACTCTTAGAGAACATGTAAATTTTGCTTAGCGCTGGAGTATGTTTGTGGGAGGTACTAGAAGTTTGTGTCAAGTGGACCGAGCTTCCACATTTGTTAATAATTGTAAAAACATGATCAAATATGAAGTCATAATGGATTTCAGGCACCGGTAAAGCATTTAATTTTACCTAGAATAGAGACAATTGTGTGGGTGGTACAAGAAGGGGCGTGGCTAAAGCATAACTATTTTTTAGGTTTAAAGTGATTATAAAAACATTTTCAAATATATAGGTACCAGAAGGGGTGTGGCAATATCGCCCATATTCCACATGAGTTATTTATTTTTTTAATTATTTACAATATAACTAATATTTACAAACTAACTAAAATAATTATAAAATATGTAACTACGTTTGTAGACTTTTGTGGCATAGTTGCGTTCCTTATTCGCTTCTCTAATAGTCTCTATCACTTGAAAGTCATCTAGATACGAAAATATCTATATATCTAAATATCTATATAAAGGGTGATTTTTTAAGAGCTTGATAACTTTTTTAAAAAAAAAAACGCATAAAATTTGCAAAATCTCATCGGTTCTTTATTTGAAACGTTAGATTGGTCCATGACATTTACTTTTTGAAGATAATTTCATTTAAATGTTGACCGCGGCTGCGTCTTAGGTGGTCCATCCGCTTAGTCCAATTTTGGCATTTCCACGTTTTTGAGTAACAGAGACCCAATTGGTGCGAACGGCGACGAATCGAAAATTGGTGGTCATCATTAACACTGGCCGATACAGCTGCGATATTTTCTTCAGTTCGCACTCTACGTAAGCGTGTTGGTGGTTTAATGTCCAACAATGTAAATTTGGTGCGAAATTTAGTCACAATAGCCCGAATAGCCGCTTCAGTGGGTCGATTAAACTGACCATAAAATGGAAGCGCGCAATGAACTTTCTTAACAGAGCACGCATTTTGATAATAAAATTCAATAATTTGCAAGCGTTGTTCGTTTGTAAGACGATTCATGATGAAATGTCAAAGCATACTGAGCATCTTTCTCTTTGACACCATGTCTGAAATCCCACGTGATCTGTCAAATACTAATGCATGAAAATCCTAACCTCAAAAAAATCACTCTTTATATCAATTTTATTTTTTTTTTTGCGGCAAAACAAATGGTATACATATTTTAAAATACACTAAACCTGATTGAAAAATTTGCGGATTTCCGCACATAAATTGAAAGCTTGGATTGTTTTATAAATATTTCGATTATATATTTTACCTTCGCGTAGCTAGAAAGATTTTTAAAAATCAAAACAGACCCGATGATTATGTTTCACTTTTTGAACATTCGACCGCATGCAATGGTGTCAAATAATTGTATTGTAATAAAGACTCATTTATAGTGTTTTATTTAAAATATAAAACTGATCTAAATGTATAGCAGCTAAAATTTGACATTTCGATATTGCGGCTTTTTCAAAAAAAAAAAAAATAAAAACATATTTTCAACTAACGACTTTACAAGAGTTTTTATATAAAAATTTCCCATTGTGGGCATAAAAGTACGAAATTAACTTATTTTTGAAAATTTATTTTTTACGTTATATGATGTATGTACTTACCAAATGTCAACATTCTATGGGTCCGCCAAATAACTTTTTTATTTGAAATTCTATAAAAAAACTATTGAATATTTTCTCAAATTTCTTTTTTATTTGAAAGTACAATCCTTCCTGTTAATAATGGAAAATAATTTCATTCAAATGGCTGCTTCGTCTGGCCATGCAGTAGCCTACACGATCGGTCCAATTTTTAAGCACATTATCGATTGTGTGCAGCTATATTTCACCAATGGCTTCACGAATATTGTCCTTTAAAGCGTCAATTGGCTTGTCGGCGTAACACTTATCTTTGAGGGCACCCCACAAATAATAGTCCAACGGTTGAATAGTTGAAAAAAAACGTTAGATGGCGGACCATTTAGTTGCAGCCGTTTGGCTAGGGCGATTTCATAGGTGATAACGCCGCAAAATAAAGTCTGACCATCTCATCTAGAGTTAAACCTGGATTTTTGATTCAACAATGTTCCCAGAACAGTCGTTTCTTTATATCGGAACGACCCAGGACATCCTTAGATACTAACGAAGGACTGTAACCCCCACGTGCAAAAGAGCAACCCTGGCTACAGCAATAACAGCGACTATAAAACACTGTATACCTAAACCATACCACGATTGCAAAGGTAACTGATATTTTTGCAGTGAATACAAACATTAACTCAAAATACCACTACCCCCACACAATGACATGGATTTTTTAAAAACGTTTCAGTTTAATCAATGCGTGCGCAATGATGACATAGGTAATTATTGGGGTTTGCTTTGGTGATACTTTCCAATCACATATAATCTGCTTGATCATCATTACAGCCAGCAGCATTACCATTTGAAGAACTCCGAAAATAAACAAAAAGAAGCGGAAAGTGCGACGAACTGGTTTGTTTCAGGCACGTGTTGCTTGCAAATGTGTGAAGTCATAATACCGAATACAAAGTAATAAAGAGAATTAACATTAAAGAGATAACAAAAAACTTGCTAACGACTAAAATCAATCACTGCTAATAAGGTTTTGATTCTGCAATGTTTTATATTTGGTTTCATTTATTCGAACGTTTTCTCTTTTCTTAGTACATTTTATACTAAATTCTTGTAAAAAAAGTGGTTGAGATTCATCATTTTAATGAATTAAACTTAACAATAATGGTAACTCTTCTTTTTAAAAAAGAGTGTAGAATGTCGATTTGATGATACAAAAAGCATGAATGTCTACAATACACTAAACACTACTAAGGCACACATATTTGGCAAGAGTTTCTCATAAAAACTCGTTGCGTTACTTAAACACTAAAAAAGCATGCAAATATTTGGTTTGGGTTTGATTTGGAGTAGAATATATGAAAAAAGATGAAAAGCCGTAAGTAACTACAATTCCTCACGGGATTTTATATCAGCTGCACCTTGTTGTAGTTGGGGCTCAGGCAAATTCGCACTGTTCACGTCCAGACGTGGTTCCACCAAGAATGGCCTTTCAGGGTCACTTTTCAATTCTGCGGTGGATGTGGGATCGAATTCGTGTGTCTCAATGACATGCGAATCCTCGGTATCGGAAATATAACCATAATCGCCAGTATAATGAGTGGGATACATCAGCAAAGGGGCAGCACTGTAGGCCAACAGATCTCGTTCTGGATAAACACTGGACCAAGTTTTGTTGGGATGTCTATTGAACATTATGGGTAGGAATTCATCGACTGGCAGTAGATTTTCCAAAGGCTTGGCATTCAGCAGTTTTTCAGCGCCTTTCAAGGAGATAACGTAGCCCAGAGTCCAATACGAGTAGCCGACATGTACCAAATTTTCCGTATTATCCACCCAGGGTTCAACTTCATCCTTAAGCCTTTTGCGGCCAAAATAGCTATAAATAACAGAAATCATAAGTATTATTTTTGTTTTCATTTTGAGCTGTTCGAATGAATACTTACACCAAATCATATTCAACGACATTGCGGATTTGATTAATCACCGATTCGGCTTTTTCCTTGAAATAAGGCTCAAATCGTATATCATCTTCTAGGACTAGCACTTCCTTTTGCTGTTTTTCCACTATATTTTGCCAGATGTGGTAGTGGCTCAGGAAACAACCAATTTCACCCATTGTCATGCCACGGTGATGGTAAGGATCCTCATAGCCGGGCAGAAATTTAATGCCCATTTCTTTGATTATATCGTGATTAAGCTTCCTAAGAAAAACAGATACGTTAGGTATTTGATTTTTTGGCCTAAAATAACGAGATTAACTTACTTTCCATCTACGGCAGGGAAGTATTCAACGTCGAGATTTAATACTTCGAAAAGGTTAAGCATTTTTTCACGACGTTCTGGACGACGTTCCAGGTTGATCATGTAGATGTGATCTAGACCAAGTTTGTCCCTGTCAAGCATAAAAATGAATAAAAGAAACTCGGATAAGAAATTGGAATTCAAGAAGTGGTTTAAAAGTTGACAGTTTTTTTAATATTAATACGTACTAAGGATCAAAACCAGGAGATATTGTATTTTATCTCAAAAAATTGTTTATTATATTTTAAGAAAGACTTCGAAAATTGAATTATTGCTTTAAAATCGATTAATATAGATCGAATATACATCAAATATATATTATTTAAAAACAAACTAAACCAATAAATATAACTCATATATTAAAAGGAGAATTGATAAATAACAAACAAAAAAGTACAAGTTCAAAAAGTGATTTGTATTCTCCTGAAAATGTTGATTTTAAGTTCCGATTTCAGTAAGTTTTTTAATCAGCATATTTTGTGCTGATTGGAGTTTCTAAATTTCTCATTTCTTTTTACAATGATTTTGTTTAACCAAACATTCTCCTCATTTGCTCGTCAGAAAAGAAAAGTAAAGGAAAAAAAATTTAGAAACAAATGCGAAAATTAAAAACTCGAATGAACAAAAAATGCTGATTGAAATCTATAATGTCATCTCCAAAAAGATTCGAAGTAAAAAATAAAATGATAAAAAATTTCAATATCTTTTTGGAATTTAGAACGACAACATTTTTATTATAATAAATCTCGAGTAAGTAGAGGGGGGATTTTCAAGTGGAAATGTTTATTCAACTTTAGATAAGTAATATTAGAAATAATCTAATAAATCTTCAAAATTAAAGTTGGGTTTTCATAAGTCACTGGTTTTATTTATTTTGGAGGTAATTATATACCTTATCTCTCTCTATTGGAAGTAACGCTTACACTAGTCAAGATAAGACAATTCGTTCGTCTCAATGCATACGACAATAAGTTAATAGATAAAAAGATTTGGTGCAATTCTGGTGACGAAGCAATATGTATAGAGATGCTGGACTTCGTGGCTTTCTCTTATATAGAAGTAGGGTGATAACGAAACATATTATATTTTCTAATACATAAAATCTTTCCTTTGCGTTTCCGTTGAGTACTAACAAAAATAATTTTGAAGTTCTATCTAAGAATCATATCTGGAAAGACATCTGAGGAGCTCTGGACACATTTTGTTGAAAAAGACAACGATTCAATTCTTCGTTGCGATATTTGCAATGTAGCAAAAATAATAAAAAAAGGAAAAAAGTAAAAAACGTAATATTGTATGTGTTATGTCTGTGTAGGTTTTATTTACACCTTGCATGGATATTTCATAGAAAAATAAACGATTTCACTGGGACATATTCAAGTGAAAAAGTTACACGAAAATTTATTGTCGTGAACATTTATGTGTCGGCACATCTGTATGTGCACATATATGTAGTATATACTTGTGAAACTCGATCACATCCACGTACTCGTGAAAGTCAAAGTAACATCATAAATCAGATCATAGGACGTACCAAGTAAATTAGATCTGTCAAAAGAAATACGATCTGAATTTTGGTTTAAATGCTCTATAATCTACATACATGTGTATGTATGTATGTTGTATATGTAAGACAATCTTACGGAAATTTAAAAAAATGGCTTCAGTTGTTTCAAAAAACATCAGACCAAAAATATGAACAAAGGCCACGTGTCCCAATAACCAATAACCGCCACATACATACATATACGTTCTAGCTCATAGCTAGCTCGGAATACTCACGTTTCTTGTTTCTTCTCGTATTTCGCCAAATAGTCCTTGACCTCAGCAACATAGTCCAAGTCATGGATCATATTGGCTTTGATATTCTGCAATTGTTTATAATCCTGTGCAATGTTATCAGTCGAATCCAAGGGCTGCAGTATATAACCAAATGCCAGTTCATTGGAGACAAACAGTGGAATCTTTGAGCAATTGGCCGATATAGCAAAAACTATGATATCATCTACGGGTCCATCATACATGCGACACTGTTCACCCAAACTTGCCGTATATTCAGCACCATTCTCTAGCTGCGCTCTAAGATTGTCGCGATCGAAAGTCAAATAATGTGAACCATTATAGTTGACATTAACTAAAACAGCGCTGTGTATCATGGGAACTTGGAAAATGCCCTCTTGATTAACATTATAGATTTCCTTGTACATATCGGTACGCAAGTAATAGTAGTCCGGAGTCATGCCACACCAAAAGTTAGAGTACAATCCCTCAGAGAGTAGCATAGGAGCCACAACAGGCAGTCCTAAGCCCGTCAAATGTTTCAGAGTTTGAGCATGAGTCAATAAAACATCCGCATCCAGATACTAAACGAAGATTATAAAAAGAATAAATAAGAACACATGAGAAGGAATGCATAAGAAGTAGAACAAGAGATAAGAATTGTTTTGTGTGGCTCGGCTCGTCACTTGTCACTTACGAATATAAAGTCAGCCCAGATTTGTTGTGCGTATACCAAAGCCTCCTCTTTCATGCTGATAAGATGATGAAAACGTGCTTGTGGCCAGTCAAAGGGTGAACTCTCATTTTGATGACGTTGATCGGTGGTGGCGTTTAAGATTTTGTCAATGCTATGGTATAAGGGCTCCACATTCTGCACCCACTCTGATAAGATGTCAATACTTTCGTCTGTATTGTGATCGGAGCGTATCCTGTGTATTGATATCAATGTTAAATTAAATGTACATTTCATTAATGTAGCATTCTTACCATAACGATATCCTTCCCTTGGGATAGTCCAACTGTTCCAAATAGGTCAAAAACAACGGCAGGACATGAGCTTTATTCCTAACCATTAAGGCCACCACGATCGTGGGATGCTCCAGCCTTAAATCATCGGGCAGTAAATGTTCGATTTTGTCCACAGCAGCCGGCGATTTTCCATATACATTAGCCCACAACCCACAACCGGATGTTGCGAGGAGAAACCACAAGATCTTCATTACTTCTCTTTATGTGTGTAGCTGCGTGTTACTTGTTCGCTCCTCAACGATTGCAGTATGATTGTAGTGTAATATTTATATTTAAACTTTTAGTATGTGTACGGAGATAGAGGTTTAATTATCATGTTTCCATTGTACATATGTATGTTCAATGGAACATATGTATGTTTTGATATTCATCAACAAAAAAACTGCAGTTTGAATAGCGTTGCCAGAACATCGGTGGCGGCGCTCAATCTAATGAAAAGCGCTGGCGACGTCAAATGCAGTTTCAAACTGAAACTTTGTTCGCCTAACAAGCAAAAATTAGGTTATTTTTAGTTTGAAGTGTATAGAGTGTATAAATTGTTTCTCTTGTACAAAAAATTAGCTATAATTTGTATTTGATTTCTCTCTTACTCTTGCTTTACGAATCGATTTGTTCGACAAACGTCAAGCGAGATGGTTGTGTTTAGGTCTGGCTGCACCTTAAATGCACATAAACAAGGTTGTGCTGCCAGACATGATAGAAAATTGTGTCACGGTTGCCACATAGAAAACATGTAGTGTAAATTGAGCCTTAGTTTGAAATAACTGAATAATGACAGTGCTTTTCAAACAGTATAAACAGTTTAAACTTTTTTTAGTTTCGAGGTTCGTTTTAGTTGGATCTTGTGTTTTTTTAGAAAAACTGCTAAACTTTGTGTGTAAATATTAGGTAATGTGGCCCTGGATACAATATTCTTGTAGTAGATAGTGCATTGGTGTTAAAAAATAATTTGGTGTTAAATAATAATTTGGGATTTGCTGAGAATTAAGGTAATGTATTAAATTCACAAGACTGGATTATGGGTTGAAGCAGATAGTTGTTGGGGGCGGGGAGCATACAAAACAAAATATCAAATAACCTTCCTTGTTAAGATTGTTCCGAAATGTTCTGTGGGTCTTGGCGCCCCATCAGTTTACTTTCATACCCGTGTTTGTAAGTGGGCAGTCAATTTTTAGTTTTTTTTTTGTAAAGGACATATTCAATGGCGAGTTATTACCAAAACTATAACCACGTCCTCTAAAATACACTTTTAAAATTAGTATTAATTACTGATTTAGCTAACTATTGTTCTTATATTTACTAACTACAGGCAGGTTTACCCCAATTTTGTCTATATCTGGTTAGAGTTAACCAACAGTGATAGATGTTTGATTCCACACAAACTAACAGCTATAACTGCCATTTAGGTCTAACTTTAGGTTAACCAGACATGATAGAAAATTCATTTATGTGGGCATTACTCCAGAAAGGTTCACTGTGCTCAGAAAATAAAAATCTGAAAAATTGTTACTGACTTGCAATAGTAAAAAATAATAATTTTTAGATAAAGAGATCAAAGTTTTTCTTAGTTGCAAAGATCACCAAACGGACTGCTAAGTTGCATTCGTGTTTATTAATCTTTTTTGAGACTTTTCAATATTTAATTCTTATCACAAAATATTAAATATTTGTTATAATCAATAACACTGTCCGACAGACCATATTACACATGAACCAGATGATATATGTCGGAAACTATAGTTGAAATGAAGTTATTTGGCGTTTTTAGTTTTTCATTTCCTCTACCTGTTGCTCCTTAAAAGGTCTACAAAGTTAGAAAGGACAAACTTTTGCAAAAATTATTTTAAGTACTTATTGGCAACCTATGATACCGGTATAAATGCAAAATTGAAGAAGAGAATGTTTACTGAAAAACTTCAAATTGCAAGCTTTTATCTGTATTAGTTTAGAATTAACAACCAATTCAAAATGTCCTTCTTAAAAAGTAAAATATAAATAAACTAAATAAATTAAAGGGTAAACTTGAAATATATGTTAATGCTGAACTAATACAGACAGAAGCATGCTATTTGTAGTATTTTTAACATATATTCTCCTCTTTAATTTGCCGCTAATACCGTTTCCATATGGTGCGAATAATTATTTAAAATAATTTTTGAAATTTTGCATCGTTTGGGGCAACAGAACGAGGAAATTAAAAACTAAAAACTGCAATTAACTCCATTTGCCTATAAACGTACGGTGTAATATACAAGAATGATAATAAAAATCAGTTTAGTGCAAAATTTTGATTTACATTCATTGTCCATTCTAATGTCCCATAACAAATAAAGAAATTTACATCATGTAACTTCACGTTTCACATTGTAAAATAAATTTAAAAATCCAAATCATACTATAAAAGTTTAATAATAAATTCCAGCGCAATTCGCAATGCTCTCCGTTTTTGTAAAACAATGAATAAACAAATATTTTAGGACCAGTGGTTTCTTCTTTTTATAAATTACAAAACACAAAAATATAGAGAAGTAAAAAATAAGTTTTTAACGTATGTTTCCTTACTACTATTAATTCAATGCTCATAGTGGTCACATATAAAATGAAATTTGCTTAGAAAATAGAAAATTTGTATTCTATTCATTAAGTCTTCTATAATTTTGTATTTTATTAGGGATAAACTAATTAATCTAAATAAAAATATAAAATATATACAATTCTCCCTCCATTTCAGCTATCACTGTACAATCCCTTCATTCCCATGTAAGTACTGCATTCGATTTGTTTCCATTATTTATTTAAAACTCATAACAAGCAAAAGTTTAATATATTTCACGCCACCGCATGAGGCTTGGCATAGGCAGGGAAATTAAGTTTTAGACCCTCTCTGGCCTCAAAGAATGTGTACGACAATGTAATGCTATCCACATTTTCCAATTTGGGATCTTTAGCGTATTCAGGATCAATATAAAAGAATACAGGCATGTCCACCTATGGAAAAAGATGTTATAAAATAATATTAAGAGCTTGAAGTGCCAAAATACCCACCTCCTCGTGTGGATTTAGCTGTTGTTCTTCGAAACAAAAACATTGTATTTTATTGAAGTACGCTCCCGCCTCGAATGGAACTACATTATAGGTGCTAATACCAATGACCGGGTTGTCTGTAGGATTTTTGGCCGTATAAAAAGCTAAAGCGGTTTCACCGGGCGCCACTTTAATTTCATATTGCTGAGGTCGGAAGTTCCAACGCATCGAGGAGGCCACATCGGCATTGAAGCGCACCTTGATAATGCGATCTTCATTCTTTACCATCGTCTCCACCTTCTCAGCATCATGGCCCTGGCTTGTGGTTCCACCGTAACTATAAGCCTAGAGTTGAGAGCAGAGATAAAAAGAAACGTTGAATGATAGGAAATGGTTGGAGGGTCCAAAAGCTCACCTGGCAAAACATTCGGTACAAAGGAACAGCAGCATAACTCATACCCACTATTAGAACTCCTCCCGCTGTGACATAGTAGAGAGTTGACCTTAGGTTCTTTTTTCGTGCCGCCTCTTGTGGCGGCGGCAGTTTCGATGCAAAAGATCTCTGTTGCGTTGATTTTAAGGTGTTTAAACATTTTGAACTTAGTTGCCTGCAATATCGTAACATTTTGCTTGTAATTGAACTTAATAATAGTTTAATAATTTAAAATTTTCATTTATTTATTTTGAGTGTCGTCCCAAAGTTTTATAACTTCTCTTTGCCTTTTTTGTTGTTGCTGAACTAGCAGCTGTGTTTGTTATTGTTTGTTTTGAGGTTAGAGCTGCTGTCAGAAATGATGTCTGTCAAAGCGATGCTTTTCAAACTGTATGTAAAAAGGGTTGCCAAGGAAACGGGCAAACGATACAAACGATAATTACTAATTACTTAAACATAGAAAATTTAGAAGTGTCTGCCGCATTTTAGATTAGAATATAATAAAACAAGTGACATTAAAAAATATGGATACGATGATTTTTCTAATTAAATAATTGTATGAACATGGAAATATTTATGGAAAGACATGTATAGCGAACAATTTGAGGTTTGTGATAATTTCTGTGCGAAGAAATTTAGAGGAATATATTCACTTACAAGAAATAGATGTAAATAACAATTTTCAAAAATAAAGCCAATATTGTCAATGAACTTTAAAATTAAAAAAATTTATAAAAAATTTCCTCCAGTAGTACTAGAGAAAATATTTGTATCCGAAGTCTGCATCTGAGAAAATTTTTATATTTATTACAAATCATATTTTCCTTTTGGGAACATTTTTCTGTATAAAACGTTTCCATGTATTAAAAACAGATGTGTAAATACTTGTTTCTTACCGGAGATCATAGAATGTCGAGAGTTGACCTGTTAAATCACTAGGATTGGTTTGGGAACACATTTTGTTTTGCTGTTTCAATGGTTTTGATTCAATTTTCTATTTATCATAACTGATTAGGCTGGAATCAATTCACTTTTCATTGACTTTGTCATTTTTAAATTTCCCATTCGATTTTCTACAATCTATATTTTAGAACAATCAAAAGAGTTTTTAATTTTGAAAAAAAAAATTAAATTATATAAATTCGGGTCCGCCTGTATAGTAATAAATGTTTACAGGCGATCGAAAATTCAGAATGGAATGAATTACAAAAAAATAAGAACAGAACAAATTTGATGTTCAAATTCACAAATAAATAAAGCATGGACTTGAGTGATAACGGTGATGATTTTGACAATTTCTTCGCCTCAAAGAAATCGAAGAAACCCGCACAGAAAGCAACAAAATTATCCGATCCCATGGAAGACTTATTTGGCATTGATGACAACAATGAGTCAAGAGTTCCAGCTCCCCGCAAGATAACAACAAAGAAAGGTCTAGGCGCAAAATCAATGCTAGCCGAGGAACAAGACGATGACGATGATCTGGGATTTGACCCTAAGAAGCCCAAAGGAGGCTTAAATAAAAGCCAAAACCTTTTTGATGATTTGCTAACACCCTTGGAAACAAAAAGACCACAAACAGCTGGACCAGCATCAAAGCCACCGGCCATATCACGTCAGTCCACAGATACCACCACCGATACTTCAAATATCTTGCAAACACAGTCAAGACCTAAAACTTCTCAAGGTCGTAGAAGTTCCAATATGTCCAACGTACAAAATACCGATCCCTTGGGATTATTCAGCAAAGACAAGGAGACAGCAGTTCCCGCGTCGTCCGCAGTATCCACTCCCAAAACTAAGAAAAAAGGATCCACAGCCGACTGGTTAGGTTTGGCTGTTGAAACAGAGCCGGAGCCAGAACCTGAACCTCCTAAATCTGAAATGCGCTCAGAATCGCCAAAACATTTAAAATCAACCACAAAAGACTCAGCGGAAATTTTGCGCATCCCAGAAGTCACCGAACATTATGAAGAATCAGGCGATGAGATCCTTAATGCCGCCGAAACTATGAAGCAACATGCCACCGAACCTCAGGACACCTTTGTGCTCGATTCCACTGCCCATAATATTATGCTGATGAACAATATGAATCTGGAAGCTAAACAAAGTTTCACAGCACTGAAATACCAGGAACAACAACTGCTGATGGCCACACAAATGAAGCAACAAGAGAAAGTTCTCATGGAAATGCAACACAAGCAGGACACGCTGCTACAGCACCAGGAAAAACAATTTCAAACGCTGCTGCACCAGCAAATGCAACGACACCATCAGTTGGAAGATTTGATAAAGCATCAGCAACAACGGATCAATACGCATTTGCATCTAATGATGACCCAGCCACCTCCCATCATGCAAACAAGCATAGCGGATTATGACGTAGCCGCCGAAGAGAGTGCATACGACAGAAATGAACACAATCCAACCGAAAAGCAAAAGGAGGAACACTCGAATAGAAGGGAAACGGAAAAACAAACTACGTTGGCTTTAATACAAATAGAAGCCGACAATAAACGTTTGGAACTTGAGAATTTGCGCTTGGAAGAGCTGGTAGCGAATACCAAAAGCAATTATGAGAGGGAAATAGAGTTGCTGGAGAAGTCTTACAAGTAAGTAGAGCATGAGAACGACACAAAATTCTCTAGAAGAGGAGTGAGATGGCTTCAGCATGGGATGCAGAGAAAAATATTAGAATGTTTCCTTCTTGCGCCTTTCTGACTCTCTCCTTCTTTATCTACAACCTTGCTCATCACAAATAATGTATTTGATGTACCATTTATTTACAGAAAACAAATTGAAGTTTTGGAACAACACCTGGAGAACCTTGAAAAACGTCTGAAATCAGAAATCGATGAGCTGCAATTGTATTTCCAGAGGAAGATTGAACTATTGGAACAAGAGAAAAATACCCTTAAAAGTAGCTACGGCGAAGAATTGTCAAATCTTAAACAAGATCACGAAGATGAACTGAGGAAGCTAAAGAAAAATCAGGAAGAAGATCTTGAGATGATCAAAGATGAGCATCGACGCATGATCGACAATATAAGACAAGCGAAAATGTTGGAATTCGCCGCTGTACAAGAGAATGGCTCCTATTTGGAGTGCCTCAGAGTGGCCTCTACCAACTTGACGGATTTGACCGGAGGCCTGAACGAATTGAAGGAGAATATGCAAACGAAAATAGATAATCTTCAATTGGAAAGGGAGAAAAAACTAGAAGCCAGAGAGAAACGTATAGAAGATGCCGAAAGAAGACTCAAAATCACTGAAGAATCCAATGAAGCGGAAAAACAGCGTCTAATGGAACTGGTTAGCACTTTGGAACTACAAATGTCGAAAATGTCCAAAGAAACGGCCGAAGAAAATTGGCAACTAAGACAAAAATTAGCCAGCATAGATGCTGAAAAAGCTGCTTTTGCAAAAGAGCGCGACTTCTTCCGGGAGCAAATGCTCAGGGATGAGGATCGCATCAAAGAGCTGAAAGAACATCAACTCATGGAAACTCAACGTCTACAAGCCCAGTTACAAGATGAACGGGCGCAGCTTCAAGTCGAAAAATCTAAATTTGATTTAGAAAAACGTTTGCATGCCAATACGGACACGCAGAAGGAGCGCATGGAAGTGGAGGCCGCTATGCAAGTGGCTCAGGATGCCGCTCGCAAAGCCGATGCGGAGAGGGAACGCTACTACAAACTGCAGAGACAATTCGAACAGCAAAAACGTGATTTGGCCGACAAAGAGCATACGCTCAATGTTAAGGAGGAAGAGCTACATCAAGAACTACTCTCGTATCGCATGGCCGAGAGGGTTTCACAGGAGACCCAACAAAAGGCCAAAATGGCCGAGCAGTTCTATCACAACAAAATACAAATGCTCCAACAACGTACCCAAGAGATCGCAGAAAAAGAAACAAATTTATCGCAGGAACGTTTACTGCTGGCGCAGGATCGCATTGCATTGCACGCTCTCAAAACGATGCTGTCGCAACAGACCAAATGTTCATTGTGTCAGTTGTCGCAGAAAAACAAGGAGATAACAGATACCTTGAATACAAATATAGCAGCGGCCTATGACAGCCCCTTGGGGGAGTTTCAAGTGCCCAACAATAGACACGAAGTAAATTTGGATTTTATGGGCGAGGGAAATGCGGTCGAACGACTTTTGGATGCTAATATAGCCGATTCATTGAGGAAAATGAATGTACGCGGTTGGGAAATGTTGCTGGACGATGATCACAAGAAAATGGTACAAACTAATAATGTTGTAAATAATAATAATGACGAATATAATGCAACGAAAAATCCAAATACAAAACATTTTCAATGATTTTTTTCTAAATAAAAAGAGAGCGTGTTTTATATGAACATTATAAGGGAACCTGATTGTACTTGTGAGGGAAAATATAAATCAAGAAAAGACGAGCGAAGAGGGAGTGATTTTAAAGAGCAGTCGAATTGCAATTAGAGCAGAATTCGATTTTAAGTGTTGAAATATGCTTAGATTTTGGTTAATTAATTAATCTTTGAATTGTATTCGAACATTAAAATATAATTACTTAAATTCGTTTTTCTCATTACATTTATTTACAACTTCAGAAAAAATCAAACACATACAGTTGCCGACAAAAGTATACGACCTAAATTTCGGCTCTCTGACCAGTTCAGAAGCATTATGAAGAAATGTAATGATGCAGTTTTATTTGAAATCTCTTTTCATTAATAAGTACCAAAAAAATCCGTATTTCACCACTAACTTTGAAAAATATTCACGAAAAACTAAAAAAATGCATTGACAAAAGTCTACATACGACCTACATGTTATGCTTCATTTTGTTGATTTCTACAAGTTATTAGTAATAATAATTTCTATTTTTGTGCTACGTTTTAGACTTCTAAGTTTGTTAGTTGGACAGTTTCTTGTGGCAATGGATCATCGGAAAGAAATTTTAGCAAATGTTCAAAAAATAGTTGTAAACCGCGGAAGTGAAAACAAATATTTTGGTGAAATATCGAATCTCTTGAAATTATGTAAATCGGCAGTTCAAATTGTATTTCAAGACACGAATTCTATCAAAAATAAAGCCCGAAGTGACCACCCAAGGAAGTTAAGTGGGAGAGATGCTAGCTTTAATCTAAAACAAGTGAACAAACGATTGTGCATCTAAGTATGTCGAAAAATAAACAGAAGAAATCAATACCTTTCGAATGTTATCTAAATGATGAATAGCCATTTTTTTTTTTTTGAAAATTGTTTAATACCATATTTTGTATTAAACAATTTTCAAAAGTTTTTCAGAAATAAAATATTTAAACATTTTCCGATGTTCACCATTAGGCATCATTCTAAAGGTATTGTAGCAATTTATCAGGTATGTATGTGATAGCTTTCGCCGTGTTTTGGTTTCACTTTACTGAAATCACCTCAGTAAAAAGTAGGAGTAAAGTAATGACTTCCACGTGGAAATAAATGATCCACAATTTATATTTTGTGTGCAAAAAGGATTTTTGCCTTCATAATCATGTTAACTAGACATTCTTTTGATCATTTAAAAAATAAAATCACATTTTCGGAATAACCATATGTGATTTGCTACAAGAAAAACATTTCAATGATGCAACAAAGCGGAACTGAAATGTGGCAACAAAATAAAGTATTTTCTTAAAATCCATACATTTTTATTAATTTTTCTGCAATTATAGGTTTTACATGTGTAGTGTTTTTTTCTTATTAACAATGGATTTTGGTACCGAAAATCCACATTACTTTTGCTTTCCTTAGAGCACAAGCAGGCGAAAGAAAAACAAGTAAAAACGGCGTTAAGTTCGGCCGGGCCGAACTTTATATACCCTCCACCATGGATTGCATTCCACAGAGGTTGTCGGATTTCGTAGAAGTGCAGAAATATTACAGGAAAATATAATTTTTTTAATATAGGCAAACCAAAACAAATACAAATATTGAAAAATAATTTTATAAATAAATATAATATTTTAATTATTCTAAACCATTATTTATTTAAAATCAAAAAATAAATATTCTTATATTTATATTTTCAAAATGCTTAAATACCATAAATATTGGTAGATAGTGGGTGCTACAGTTGGTTGTCTTTCCATTCTATTTTAATTCCAAAAGTACAAATTTTTAAAATCCATTATCAGACGTACATAGTGCAAAATAACCTAACTTCATGATTCAATCAATTTTTGTCGTAATAGAAAAGGTACGAATTTGGAAAAAAAAACTTTTTATTTTGCGTGTCTATGCAGGCAGACGAATGTATACACCGAATTCCATAATTCCAGCTGCGTCCATTTGGTTGGTACCATTTTTACCCCCTTGACGTTTCTACGCAACTAGAATTTCATCATTCTAGCTGTAGTCGTTTAGTTGGTAATATTTTTAACCCTCTGTACCATTGTATCCCTTGAAAGTACGAATTTCGAAAATTCCGTTTATTTTCCGTGTCTACGCGGTCAGAGGAATGTATACTCCGAATTTCATGACTCTAGCTGCGGTCATTTGGTTGGTACAATTTTTATCCCCTTTTTTCTTTTTAACCCCAAAAAGTACGAATTTCGAAAAACCTGTTTATTTTAAGTGTCTTTCATTATTCCAGGTGTAGCCGTTTGGTTAGTACCTTTTTTATCCCTCCGTACCGATTGTATCCCTTGAAAGTACGAATTTGGAAAAAAACCTTTTATTTATCATGTCTACGAAGTCAAAGGAATGTATACTTAGAATTTCATGACTCGAGTTGCGGTCATTTGGTTGGTACTATTTTTATCCCCTTTTTCTATTTTGACCCCAAAAAGTACGAATTTTGAAAAATCAGTTTATTTTCCGTGTATACACAGTCAGAGGAATGTATACTCCAAATTTCATGACTCTAACTGCGGTCATTTGATTGGTAATATTTTTATCCCCTTTTTTCATTTTAACCCCAAAAAGTACGAATTTTGAAAAATCCGTGTATTTTACTTGTCTATGGAATCAGTGGAATGTATACACTGAATTTCATTATTCTAGGTACAGCCGTTTGGTTGGTACCATTTTTATCCCTCTATTCCCATTTCACCCCTTAAAAGAATAAATTTGAAAAAATAATTTTATATTATGTATCTACTCAATTAGAGGAACGTACATACCGAATTTCGTGTTTCTAGCTATTGTCGTTTAATAAGTACCATTTTTATCCCTTTTTTGCCCAATTTCACACCCTACAAATATGAATCACTTTATGGTGCACGTTTTTGCTATAAGGGGAATGCGCATACCAAATATCAAGCAAATATATACAGACATATTCAAAAAACATGCTTAAATACGCTAAAAAATTAGGGATTATTATGGGTATTTTTAGTCCTTGTGAGGGAAAAATTTTTCCCTTTGGGCCGATTTCAATCCCAACCGATCTACGACTATAAGACGCATTTATGGAAATTTTGGACGTCCTAGCTCCTTTCGTTTAGAAGCTAGCGTGCTTTCAACAGACGGACAGACGGACGGCCGGACGGACATGGCTAGATCGTCTTAGAATTTTATGACGATCAAGAATATATATACTCAGGATGACCGCAGTTAGTATACCCCCATCCTGGAGGTGGAGGGTATAATGACAAAATTGACGTGAAAGTGGAAGTCATCACACCTATTTCGTGATATTCTTCCACTTTCTCCCAAAAGCGAAAGCCATCACATACCCGAATACGTCAACTGAAACAATTTCTTGTTTACATCCATAAATTTCTTTATTTTCAGATATTTGTTTAAAGAGTTTCATTAATGAGCGATCACAAATTCATACTTTGAATTATATTTTTTTTATTCTTGTAATTTTAAATAAGGTATTATTATTTTATTTATTGTTGTTAATAGAGGACTCTAGCATTAATTAGAATAAATTAACAAAACTCATGTCATCTTAAATGATTAATCTTTATGAGCGGTGTCTATGAGTGAATACTTTTTGGAGTCACTACATGTTAGGATGGGTCACGAAAATAAATAGCTGCGGTCACCCTCCAGAAATGAAAATTGGATCATTTAATGATGATTTGCAAAATATTTCGTCACTGGGTCACGCCATCTGTGAGCTGAACGCACCCGAAAACACCTCTAAAAATCCGTGTATGTTGCATTTTTGTTCAAATTATTTTTCTGAATTAATAGACCCTTGAAAAATGAATAGAAGGAATCAATACCTTTCGAATGATGCCTAAATGATGAATATCAGATAAAAAATGACGTCACATACTCCATATCTGTGAAATAATTTAATACAGGATATGGCTTTTCAGAGCCAAAATGTTCAAACTCATTTAACATAAAAAGAGCGCTGCGGCGTCAATTTCCTTCTGATGTTAAAATGCTAACACAAAATAAAAAAATGTTTCAGTTGTCACTATGAAAAAACATAAAAAAATACTATAAAGGTCCATTAATTCGACCAATAAGTTATGCTAAGACAATAATCCAAATTTATATTTAAAAAAATATTTTTAATTAGCTTCTCTCTTTTCCCCATAATTAGGACTAGTTTCGATTCGGCACATATGTAAATACGAGTCGTTTGGATCTTATTAAAGATCCAAATTCTATAAAATAGAGTCGTATAGGACTGTCTAATGTACATATATGCTCATTTTTAATATATAAACTTATTTTCCACAGGCGGTCATGTATAGATCGCCTTGTAAATTTGTGGGGGTTAATACAAATAAAAGTTTCAAATTTAATTTGTATGACAAATTCAAAAAAACACAATCTTTTTCCAATTTGTATAAACTTCAACAAAGGAAATGACACATCATATTGTGACTTAAACTAGGGGTAACTTCCTGCCAACAAATTGACAGCGATTTCAAGAAATTTCCTATAGAAAACTACAGTTTCCTATGGGAAATTTTGCATTAGTATTTAAAGTATTCGCTGTTGCAAGGAAAACTTTCCCTCTGAACTCCTGTGTCGCTTAAGACATTTCTGTGTGTGAACATATTCCTGTTTGCCCACCAAAACAACCCTTGAATTTGGTTAATGTGACTTTAAACACCCGTACCCTGTTGTTTGTTCTCGCGTTCCTGTCTGTCGCGGAAGTATGCGGATGTATGTATGTATGTAGTATGTACATTGTATATTTTATTTACCTTTTTCCAAAAGCAAAAAAAATGATGTATTACCCGTACTTTGTTATGCATAACATTTATGGATTATACCCCTCTACAAGTATCGAGTGGAGTCTGCGAACAGGAGATGAAACTAAAGTTTTCCAAAGAAACCCGGAAAATGATTGATAAGCCACAACATTTCAACATAAAACTCGATTTAAAAGTAGATTATGGATGATGCGGTTGGTAGTGGTGGCCCAAGGTGGTGGACGTTGGAATGGGGAGGAAGTAATGAAACGGAATGTGGAAATTACAGCGCAAAAGAATATTGATTATTTCTGGGATAATTACAAAACAATTGAAACACAGCGAACAGATGAGGAAATGATGAGCGAGACCTCGGCTGCCCCAGTTCCCTCATCAAGGAACGGAGGAAAATCATGTTTAAACTGAACATTTGGTTTTAAGTGGAACCTTTTCAGCCAGTTGTCGCGTCGCGTCTTTGGTACAGTTTTCCTTGCTGGGCTTTTTCTGTTGCTGGACTTTTTTCCCTTAACCAAAATTCCGTTTGTGTCAATTGAGGTCACTATCCGTCCCGTCCGTTCGTACATTTATTTAATTTCGGCATTTGCTTTTTCTCTCTGTTCTGATGTTGTTATAAAATCTGTTTGTTTTCTGGCATATCGTTGTTGTTGTAAACGTCTAAACAAATAGTGATGATGGCTGTTATTTAAATACAAATTTAAATAAATAATTAAAAATGTAATTAATTCCCTGAAATGCGACAACTTTTTCCCATCTTGTTCGACTCCTTTCGCTAGACTTCAGTTACAATTTGGGTTTCGGTTTCAGTTCGTTCGGGGGTTTGTTCTGTCGTTTCTTAAGAACTCTTCTTTTCATCTCGGTCCTTGTCTGTTTGCTGGTCGCTTTCGAAAAAGACGTTAAATGTAAATATCAAAAGTGTTCTCTACGTTGAGAATAAAATAAACGACGACGGCGGCGGCGGCTTCTGTTCTTTTTTCCGGCCTGCTACTTACGGGTAGCCGAAAAACATTGAGAGAGACACAAATGCAAATATTTGTATAATGTAGTTCATTTCATTCGAGGTTGTGGAACGAAAAAAACACACATATTTTTATCTTCATTGCCGCTTTAGCGCCTATAAAACAATTGGAAAATAAACTAAACGGGCTGAGAAAACAAGGCGGAATCTGTAACAGTTGGAGCGGGAAGAGATAGGGATAGATTTTAGGGGCATATAGCTACCACAGTTGCTTTGAGCCACTTTAAAAGATTGTTAATACAGCCTGCAAGTGTTGTGGGTGTTTAAGACCGAAGATATGACCTACACCGATTAGTAAACTCAAAAGATTTGGAAATAATGATCCCATATTTTTAAGATTTCTCATAGACGTAGTGGAAGCGTTGTGGAGCATAAGATTAAAATATCGATCTCAGATATATACATTAGGATGGGTCACGAAAGTAAATTGCTGAAATGAAGATTGGATTGTTTAATGTTTGGATTAATAATCTACAAAATATTTCGTCACTGGGTCAAGCCATCTGTGAGCTAAACGCTCATGAAAACACCTCTCAAAATCATGTTTTTTTATGTTGCATTTTTGTCCAAATTTTTTTCTGAATTAATAGACCTTGGAATCACTTTAAATAAAATTTTTTATTCTTGTCTTAGAATAACTCATTGGTCGTATTATTGGACTTTTATATTAATTTTTTGTGGTTTTTCAAGATGACAGCTGAAAACTCATATTTCTGGGAAACATTTTGTAAGATGCGTAATGAAAAATAGATATAGAAGGGATCAATACCTTTCGAATGATGCCTAAATGATGAATATCGGACGAAAAATGACGTCACTGACTCCATTTTTTGTAAAATAATTTAATGCAGAAGATGGTTTTCAGAGCCAAAATGTTCAAACTCTTTTTTCTTTCTTTCTTTTCTTTGCTTTCAAGGGTCTATTATTTCAGAAAAAAGATTTGGACAAAAATGCAACACAAAAAAAATTACACGGGAAAAACATGATTTTTAGGGGTATTTTCAGGAGCGTCTAGCTCACAGAACGAAATATTTTGCAAATCATCATTAAACAATCCAAACTTTATTTTCGTGGGGTGAATGGATGGAATGTTTTTCCATTTGCATGGACCGCGACCCAGCCTAATATACATGCGCCCAGTACCCAATAAGAAGTCATGCCGCTCGATTTTCACTAAAAAACAAAGTGGAAGTCTTGGGGTGTATGATTAAAAAAAAATAAAAAAAATTGTCCGACAGCCAAAAATGTATTCTTCGAGTGTATTGAGGCATACTGATTTATACAATCAAAATAAATAATTATTTATCGATAATCATTTAATAAAATTTGTTTACTAAAAATTCCAATTTTCGTCGAAGGTACCTTTAATATTTTAACACTCACTTTCGAAATATAAAGGGTGATTTTTTAAGAGCTTGATAACTTTTTTTTTTTAAAAACGCATAAAATTTGCAAAATCTCATCGGTTTTTTTTTTGAAACGTTAGATTGGTCCATGACATTTACTTTTTGAAGATAATTTCATTTAAATGTTGACCGCGGCTGCGTCTTAGGTGGTCCATCCGCTTAGTCCAATTTTGGCATTTCCACGTTTTTGAGTAACAGAGACCCAATTGGTGCGAACGGCGACGAATCGAAAATTGGTGGTCATCATTAACACTGGCCGATACAGCTGCGATATTTTCTTCAGTTCGCACTCTACGTAAGCGTGTTGGTGGTTTAATGTCCAACAATGTAAATTTGGTGGGAAATTTAGTCACAATAGCCCGAATAGCCGCTTCAGTGGGTCGATTAAACTGACCATAAAATGGAAGCGCGCAATGAACTTTCTTAACAGAGCACGCATTTTGATAATAAAATTCAATAATTTGCAAGCGTTGTTCGTTTGTAAGACGATTCATGATGAAATGTCAAAGCATACTGAGCATCTTTCTCTTTGACACCATGTCTGAAATCCCACGTGATCTGTCAAATACTAATGCATGAAAATCCTAACCTCAAAAAAATCACTCTTTAGATCCGAATGGCTACCAACGCTGCGAATTTCATGTTCACATAGAAAAACATTTTGATTTTATTTTGAGAAAATCTTTTTTTCTATTTTTTTATTTTGTTCCATTTTTAACATAATATATTAATATTTTTTATAATATTCCAACGAAGAAAATAATGAATAAATGAAGAAGACTCGAAATATATATTTTTTTAAATTATGATTTTTTTAAATTTTCTTTAAAAGTGCGCCCTTTTAAAAATAGAAAAACAGCATATTTTGCTTTATTTTATGACCAAAAATCACATTTAGCGACGAAATAATAAAATTGAAAATTTATGATATAGGGTGGGCCATTTAAAACTTTAAATTAGGTTTTATGAGAAATGTTGAACTTTTTCATTTCTTTAGTAGTTCAAATTTAAAATGTTACATGGCCTATATGTTCAATTAAAGGTATATATGATGGCTACAAATTTCACGTCACATAGAAATAGTGGTTTAAGAACATTTTGATTTCATTTTGTGAAATTCTTTTTTTAGCACGAAAATGATGAAAAAAATATAGGAAAAAAAATATTTTTTTTCTATTTCTTAACAAAACATATTTTATAATATTTTAACGAAGAAAACAATGGATAAATGAAGAAGACTCGAAATATTAAAAATAAGATTTTTTAAGTTTTCTTTAAATTAAAATTTTCTTTAAATTTCTCAAAATTGCTAACCGAATATTTTGTTTTTTTTTTTTTTTTGGTGATTAAAAATCACATTTCGCGATCAAATAATAAAATTGAAAAATTTACGCGTATTTGTGAAGTAAATTAATGAATTACCTTCGAATATATGAGCCATTTATCTGTCAGAATCCTTAAATCACGATTAGATGAAATAAATGAGTGTGGAAAATAGTCTTCATAAATCACGATGCATTTTCATAATTGTAGCGGAAATAGTGGATTTTTTTCTATTCAGACATAAAATCAATCTTATGAAAATTCGTAAGCCTAATTCAGGCTATGGTCACTTCCGTGACATTTTGAGGACAGAATAGCCTTCAGTCGATGGTAACCTCATAAGCCAAAAATTCATACATCCGATACCAACTAACACCCAAATCTCGAAAGAAAACAAACATCTCCAAAAAAAAAGAATATTTATCAAACTGTGTATATATAGGGTGATTTTTTAGCTATTATCTTTTTGGCAACACTGGTCTATAATTTAACCATGAACCGTCTTACAAACGAACAACGCTTGCAAATTATTGAATTTTATTATCAAAATGCGTGCTCTGTTAAGAAAGTTCATCGCGCTATTCTTCCATTTTATTGTGTTCAGCGACGAAGCTCATTTTTGGCTCAATCGGTACGTAAATAGGCAGAATTGTCGATTTTGGAGTGAATATCAGCCAGAAGCATTGCAAGAGCTACCAATGCATCCAGAAAAAGTCACAGTTTGGTGCGGTTTATTTGCTGGTGGCATCATTGGACCGTACTTCTTCAAAGACGATGCGAATCGTAACGTAACTGTGAATGGTGAGCGCTACCGTGAGATGATATCCAATTTTTTTACGCCTTTAGAGTATTTTTTGTGGGGCTATGTTAAAGCTCATGTCTATACAAACAAACCCGCTTCAATTGACGCATTGGAAGACAATATTGAAGCATTTGTTCGTGAGATACCGGCCGAAATGTTGGAAAGAGTATGCCAAAATTGGACTAAGCGGATGGACCATTTGAGGCGCAGTCAAGGTCAACATTTGCATGAAATAATCTTCAAACATTAAATTATATGGACCGTACTATCGATTCAAATAAAGATTTCGTGCATTTTTCTGAATTTTATGTGTTTTTTTGAAAAACTTTCCTATAGCTTTTAAAAAGTCACCCTATATATTTCAAATTGTATATTTCATTATTGTAAATAAAGTTCAGATTTTTTTCTGTTTCACCTTAAAATTATGATAAATAAAAACCACACAAAAATGGGCTATATTTCATACGAAAAATCACCCAAATATTATACTTTTTTCATAATTAGTAAAAGCTATGAAAAAATAAATTCAAATAAATAAAAAATAAATTGAAATTCGACGCCCAGAATAGTATGCTAAGTCTGAAAATTGTTACATTTTAAAATTGTTAGTTATTCAGAACATTTTTGATTTTTGAAATTTTTAGAAAATTTAAAACCTAAAAAAGAGAATCTAAAAACTTAAAGAATTCAAAAGCATGTTAGCATACTATTTTTTGTAGGCGTCGATTTAAATTATTGCCCTTTTGGGCGATTTTTCCTAATTGATTTTATAAACGCAACGCAGAAAATATTTACTCTGCATAGTCGGTCAGATGGTCCAGAGTAAAAAATTGAATGCCGAAAACTGTTGAGAAATATTTTTTTGGGAAATTTTTCTATTAATTTTTTTATTTTCATAGGAAAAGTGACCCATTTTTTTATTTTTCTTTTGAGAGATTTTGCATTTATTTTTGGATATAATTTAATTTTGGTTAATTTTTAATTTTTTCTGACCCTAATAGTTAGGGTTACCCTGCAAAAACGGGTAACCCCTCAATCTTTCTAGTTTTTCTTCAAATGCTTTCAAAGGAAAACATTTATTTTGGCCAAAAGTCATAATTTTTTAAAGGATATTTTTGAAATATTTATTACAAACAAACTTTATTTATGTGAGAGTAACAGTTGGACAAAGTCGAAAAAAGAAATTTATGTTTCTTTGTTTCAATTTTCAAAATCTGAAAATTGTGAAAATCTGTAATACGAACAAAAAATTAATTTTTTCTGCGCATTTACAAATACGTAAAATAATAATAAATTAAAAAATAAAAATTTTACTTTTCTTTAAAATCGAAAAATACGAATTCCGACTGCCCGATTTTTAACGTTAATATTTCAAAATAATCCTTGGGTCTTTGTCTAATTTAAATTTTTACAGAAATCAAAAATATTTACTAGAAAAAAAGTTGTTGAATTTTGGCCGATGGATTTTGATTCTGAACCAAAAAATATATTTGTCAGACCAAAACGGTCTCCAGTGTTTCCCGTAGTATAGAAAATGAAAAGAAGTTAACAAAACGATTAACGAGGCATCACACTTTATAGGGGACTTACATCTGAATTTAAGCTCACCAATTCTTCAATAATGTGTGAAACTATGCTAAAATTGGTGAAGCCGTTTAAATAATTTAATTATTTTTCGTTTTTTTTTTTCGTATGCCCCACTATACATCATGGAAGCGTGTGCTTTTTGAATACATGTGCATTACATTTACGTAAAAATTATTGCAATATTTTATAGAATCATTTTTTAAAGAATTTGACAAAATTTTGTTGTTCCTAAAAAATCGAGTTTGAGATTTTTACATAGGAACCCCACCCAATTTAGTTTTTCCACTGTGCAAGCTCTACAACACTTGGAGGATCCTACCACAGAACATAACACACGCCAACATTTTGACTATGTTTTTGATGTACAAGTTCATCAAAAACAGTCAAGCCGTTTAGGAATGTCAAAATTATTTAAGTTTTTTCATGTGCACCATGGAATCTTTTTCCAGGAAATCATATGTCCTAAAAGACATGTACATCGTGTAGAAAAATTACTGTAGTCACACCCGTATAGAAAAATTTACTACAGAACCAGCCAAATTATTATCGTCCGACAATTTGACTACGACTTGACTGATGTCAAGAGTAAGAGTGTCACAATTATTTCACTTTTTCTCTTTTTTACTCCCACTGTGCTCAGTTGAATCCATTCCATTGATAGAGAAATATATCTCAGAAATATTTCTGTCATATTATCTCTATAGAAAAATTTCGTTCAGAGTCAGCCAGAATTGTGTCCCTTTTCTTCATATGCCCCAATGTGCACCATTCCATTGACTTTAAGTTTAAGCTATATGCAATCATATCTACAAATTCTTACATAGTCAGGAAGTATTCATTCCATCTTCATAAATCAGAACTTCGTGTAGGGTGTTCTATTTGTTTTTTTTTACCCACAAAGATAATGACACAAAAAAGAGGGAGCGAGTTTAAATGCGATATTAAGCGGCCAAATTTCAAAGAAATTGCCTCCCAGAAGACATTTAAACCAACCCAATGAATGAATGAAAGAAGGCGCAAAAGGCAAAAAGGAATGAAAAGAAAAACAAAACAAAAACAACGAGTGATTTGTTTAACTAAAACTGTAATTAATTCATATTGTTGGTACATTTTTTTAATTAAATTTCTAATAATCCTCAACAAATCTCCAACCCGAGGTGTCATTGGAAAGGTGTCAAACGGCATTAGGACGTTCGTCTGTCCGTCCGTCCGCTCATTCATCCATCCATCCATCCATTCAACGTGAGGTGAGAAAAGTAGTCGTCTAAAGCCAATGTGAATGGATGGTGAGACCAAAGGCAAACAACAAAATTGTCAGGATGAAAAATAAATCAGAAAACAAAGGTTGGAATTAATAAAGCAAAGTCTTAAGAGAGGCAACCTTAGGTTAGCTAGCACAGACCATAGCCGAAAATAAAATAGTCCAACAGATATGTATGGGATAACGGGAGAGAAAAATTAAATGAAATCTGGAGAAGAGCCGTAGCTAACACCGGCATTCAAAATATCCTGTCAAACATTGTGCCAACAAAGGTGTTGCGCACACACTAGCACAACAACACACACATACATACAAACATATATGGAGGCTCATTATAATAAATGACAGAGATTTTGCAGGGGATTTAATATTGTTTTTTTTGGCTTCCTTTCAGGGGATTTTTTTCGTTGTTCTTCTCAAAACTAACTGTTCCCTTTCCCTATACGTGAATCCAACGTCTGAGTGCGTGAGTTTGTGTGTGTGTGTGCATATTATATTATTATAATTTGTTTAACATACACACGCATGTACACATCCTTTGGTTTGCGTGTGTCCTGGCTCTCTCTCGTGTGTGCGTTGGTGTCCTTACCTTTACCATCCATCTATCCAGCCAGCCAGCCATTCATCCGTCCCTTCATACGCCTGAACTTTGCACCTGTATCTGGAAGGAGTATTGTTTGGCTGAATTCCCCAAACTCATTCATTATGCTTGTGCTTTTGTTGTTGTTTGGTTGGTACGATTGCTTTTGTTTTGTTACCATTTTCAAGGATTATGGAATCCTTGAAACAAACAGCAGCAACACCAACTCCGACATCAACAAAATTGATTATTTACTTAAGGACATATTCTTAGTTTTTGGTCCTGTCTGTCTATCTGTAGCTGTGTGTGCATGTGCTCCTTTAATGACCACTGTTTTTCACATTTTCTTAGAGCGAAAATCCTGTGTGATCATCTTTCATGGGCCCATTAAAAATAATATTTTTGCTAATGTTCTCAAATGTTGGGATTTGGATGGGTTCGTTCGTTCGTTTCCCTAGAAGTGACAAATCCTCAAAATGAAAATAACTTTTAATTTCCATTAAGCGTATTGTTTGGTCTGACTGCTGGTAGAGGCAATAAAATGAAAGTAAATCGTGCGAGAGCAAGTTCACAAAAGAAATGCTGCTTCTGTTTTTTTCTTTGGTTTCATCACCAAAGATTCGGGCAAATGGCCATGGGACAGCATTTTGTGACATGTGAAGAACAAAAAGAAAACCGAAAATCTAAGAGTAGAAAATGTATGTAGGAGAAAAGAGGAAAAATTGAGGATTTTTTGTTAATCTGCAAATATATGTAGTAAATTAACAATGGAAGCATTTTCATATCAAATATCCCTAGTTAGTGGTTTCATTATATTTTATGTCTATCTTTCTGCACTTGGTCACTTATTGTTCCGTTCTGAGTTTCGATTTGACTTAAATCCAATAATATTTACTCGACTTCATGTTTATTTGCATTGTGAATTTGCCAAAATGAAGCTGAGCAAACACACGAAAAAGTCTAATGAGCCTGTAAAACACTTTTCTTTAAAAATTAATTGAATGAATTAAATACAATTTTTTACATTTAAATAATGTACTGAAACAGATGGGATTTCCTACTAAATTAAAAACAAGTAAAAACGGTGTTAAGTTCGGCCGGGTCGAACTTTATATACCCTCCACCATGGATTGCATTCCAGAGGCTGCCGAGTTTCGTAGAAGTGCAGTAATATTACAGGAAAATATTTTTTTTAATATAGGCAAACCAAAACAAATGCAAATATTGACAAAATAATTTTATAAATAAATATAATATTTTAATTACTTCAAACCACGCTTATAAGGCAAGGCTACCAATACGTTTACATATCGAAATAATACTTCAAGTCAATTCAAAAAGTAAATATTCTTACAAATATTTATATTTTCAAAAAAGCTTAAATACCACAAATATTGGTAGATAGTGGGTGCTACAGTTGGTTGTATTTCGATTCTAATTTAATTACAAAAGTACAAAAATACAAAATTTTTTAATTACAAAATCCATTATCTCACGTACATAGTGCAAAATAACCTAACTTCATGATTTAAACATTTTTGCAGTAAAAGTAAAAAGTACGAATTTGGAAAAATCTTTTTATTCCGCGTGTCTATGCAGTCAGAGGAATGCATACACCAAATTCCATAATTCTAGCTGCAGTCATTTGGTTGGTACCGTTTTTATCCCCTTTTTTCCAATTTTACCCCCTTATGAGTACGACTTTTTAAAATCTCTTTATTTTACGTGTCTACGCAATTGAAGGAATGTACACACTGAATTTCACCATTCTAGCTGTAGCCGTTTAGTTGGTACTATTTTTATCCCTCTGTACCCATTATATCTCTTGAAAGTACGAATTTGAAAAAAACTTTTATTTTTCGTGTCTATGCAGTCAGAGGAATGTATACTCTGAATTTCACGACTCTAGCTGTTGTCATTTGGTTGGTACTATTTTTATCCCCTTTTTTCATTTTAACCCCAAAAAGTACAAATATCCAAAAATCCGTTTATTTTACGTGTCTACGCAATCAGACGAATGTATACACCGAATTTCTTTATTCTAGGTACAGCCGTTTGGTTGGTACCATTTTTATCCCTCTATTCCCATTTACCCCTTAAAAGTACGACTTTGGAAAAAATACTTTTACATTATGTATCTACTCAATTAGATGAATGTCCACACCAAATTTCGTGTTTCTAGCTGTTATCGTTTAATATGTACCATTTTTATCCCGTTTTTGTCCCATTTCGTCCTCTACGAATAAGAATCACTTTATGGTGCGCTTTTATGCTATAAAGGGAATGCGCATTGCAAATATCAAGTAAATACAAGCTAATATGTTCATAAAATATGCTGAAATACTCTAAATATTAGGGGTATTTTCAGTCCTTGTGAGGGAAAAATTTTTCCCTCTGGGCCGATTTCGCCCACTTTAAATCCCAACCGATCTGCAACCATAAGACACATTTAGAGACAATTTTAACCTCCTAGCTCATTCCGTTCGGAAGCTAGCGTGCTTTCAACAGACAGACAGACGGACATGGCTATATCGTCTTAGAATTTTACCACGACCCAGAATATATATACTTTATGGGGTCTCCGATGAATATTCTAAGGTGTTACAAACGGAATGACAAAGTGAATATACCCCCATCCTGGAGGTGCAGGGTATAAAAACGAATATTAATAACGCCATGATTTTTGATGTAAATGAAAAAGTTTTTTCTTTTTCCTGAATTTTGAAACATATCTAAAGGCAAATTAACGCAATTTTTTAACGTTTTTGTTACCGCAGCTTGTTATCTCGACTTAAAGAAAAACAGCACTAATAACTTTTTATTTTGAAAAAAAAAAATAATTTTTTATTAAAATTTTTGTTGCCGCAGCTTGTTATCCCGGTTTAAAGAAAAAAACCGCCCTATTAATTTTTCTCCACATCTTTCCCCATTTTTCAATAATCTTTGGTCCGGTTTATTCCACAAAAAAATTTCCATATTTTCATTCTTAATATTTTTTCAATTTATAAATTATTTATTTCTATTTCGCATTTATTTCCCTTTGAAATTGAGAAAATATAACATCATACTTAGAAAATACAAATTGAAATTGAGAAATGCAAATTAAAATTGGGAAAACAAATGGTAATTCAGAAATGTAAATTGAAATAGAGAAAATTCAATTTGAAATTCAGAAATGTAAATTGAAATTGGGAAAATTCAATTTGAAATTCAGAAATGTAAATTGAAATAGAGAAAATTCAATTTGAAATTCAGAAATGTAAATTGAAATTGGGAAAATATAAATGTAAATATACCATTTTATTCTTGTTAATAAACTTGTAATAATTTCTTCTCAATTTAAATGTTGCTTTCATTATTTTAATATTTTAATTTCCCTAATATCAATTTGTCTTTTCTCAATATTATTTATTTTTTTTTTTTCAATAATAATTTGTCTTTTCTCAATTTCAATTTACCGTTCTCATTTTCAATTTGTAGTTTCTCAATTTCAACTTGTATTTTTTTATGAAAAAACTTCATTAATTTTATGAAGTTCAATAATTTGTATTGAAGTTTCCAATAATAAACAAAAAAAGCAAAAAAAAAGGTCTGAATCAACACACACCACCAATGCGAGAGTCTTTGCAATGAATATGACTTTCACCTAAGTCACAGTAGACCGAGTACAAATGAGAATTGCTGGCACTCAACGAATAAAGTCGACACACTAAAATTGTTGTTGTAAGTTATGAAACATTTCATAAAAACTATGAATTATATGAATTATATTTATGAAGACATTTCATAACACAAATATTTTATTGGTTATTGCATATTTCATAATATTTAAGAATTGTTTCTTTAATACTATGAACTCTTTTTTTTTGATCTTTTGAAACTAAGTTTCACTAATTTAACAATTTTGTTTTATGAAATATGAAATGTTTATGAAAAATTTGTATCAAACATTTAATTTTATTTATGAATTTATCATACATATTAAGAAAAAATTCACAAAATTTATGAAAAACCTTTTATGAAATCGCTTCATTATGAAGGAAAATTCTTTCAGTGTGCATTTTTATGAATAGCTGAATTCTCTTTTTAAATATTTTACATTTAATATATTAGTAGAATTATTTTAAATAACTTGAGAACGATTTGTCCGATTTTATTCATAAGAATATAAAAAATCCGAAATTCAATTATCTCCGAGTCATATATAATATTTTTTTTAATCTGACAAATAGTTTAGAAGTTATTTTACACGTTGTGACGCATACATATTTTTTAAGCCAAAATTTATTTTGTTTTAATTGAAGAAAAATTGAAAACGGATAAAAAAGTATTTGGCAAAATATAGGGTCCGCCATCTACTATTCAACCGTTGGACTATTATTTGTGGGGTGCCCTCAGCTGCCATTTGAATGAAATTATTTTCAGAAGGATTGTACTTTCAAATAAAAAAAGAAATTTGAGAAAATATTCAGTAGTTTTTTTTATAGCATTTTCAAAAAAATTTATTTGTTGAAATATGTGGTTTCTAGAGCGGAAAGTAAATCATAGGAGACATTGGTATGGGAGCTATGTAAGGGTCCGCCATCTAACGTTTTTTTTCAACTATTCAACCGTTGGACTATTATTTGTGGGGTGCCCGAGGCAGCCATTTGAATGAAATTATTTTAAATTTTTTTTTAGTTTTTTCGTTTGCATTTTTTGGTCTGTAATCAATATTTGATGTGAACTGTGATATTGTCCTGGCTCAAGACCATTTTGCTTCTATATTTAATAGAATGCAAATTTATTTACAAATGGCATGGTGACATTTATTACTTAGCTGCAGACTACCACGATCAGGACAATATCCCAGTTCAAATCAAATATTGATTACAGACCAAAAAAATGCTAACGAAAAAACTAAAACAAAAGAGCGTTGGCACGGCAGAAGTATTGCTGGGTAACTATACCTGCATATACACATACTTACATATGCAACTCAATGAGATGCTTGTACGGTGGCATGTGTGCTTTATTACTTGGTGCGATTTTTAAACGCAAATTCGGCAAGTGAGTTGTGCTTCTCGTTCGTTTGTGAGAATCATCTCCTTATAGAGGCCGGGTTTGATGTTGAAAAGTCGCTGCGAAGCCACTTGAAAAGACTTTTGACATGGTCGAAATCATGATCGTGGTAGTCTGCAGCCAAGTAATAAATGTCACCATGCCATTTGTAAAAAAATTTGCATTCTATTAAATATAGACGCAAAATGAGCCAGGACAATATCCCAGTTCAAATCAAATTATTTTCCATTATTAACCGGAAGGATGATACTTTCAAAAAAAAAAAAAAAAGAAATTTGAGAAAATATTCAGTAGTTTTTTTATAGCATTTTCAAAAAAAAGTTATTTGTCGGACCCTATAGATGGATAAATTTGTATATTATTCAGAACTTCGTAATGGTCTCATTTTGTTGTCGTCTGTGTTAAGTGACATTCATAATTTTATCAGAATTGAAGCGCATTACACAGTATATTACTACGCATTTTGTTTATTATAATTTATTGTTATAGCGTGTATATAAAATGATTTAATAAATAATCTATTTCATCTAATTGTGGTTTTTAACGTTTGTTTTCTTTATAAGAAATCGAATATAATCAACGTTTATAAACGTTATGATAAAAAGAGCTAGGGGATTTTTCTTGTATCTTCAGAATTGTCTAAAGCAAACCAAGTGTATTGTTGAAATAGTAAACTCATTAATTTCTTTTTGTGACCCGCTTTAATGTTCGGTCCGCATATCAATACAGTCTGACGTTTTGTTTTGACGTGTGTTATTGATAATTTCTCCTTTAACAGTGCTTCGTCTTAACATTTTTCCACGCATATCCATGTTACAACCATTTCTAAAAAACTTTTGGCAATTTAGCTCGTTTATCATGGCAACGCTGTAGGTTTTATCAACAATTCTATAATTTTTCATTGCAAATATATCATTTAACTCCTCATCCCCACCGAATCTCTAGTACCTATCCTTCTGTCGGCTGTCCTGTCCTGTTTCCTTCGCCTAATTGTCCATATATTCTGCTGCTGCTGCCGCTACTTAAAACTTTCGCCCTAATTCTGGATTATAGGCAAACGCTGTTGTCATTGTTCAAAGTAATTTTACACACAATTTACGAAGAGGCCCTTCACAATAGCAGCAGCGACATCGGCAGCGGCGACAGCAAAAACAATGTGACGACGACGACCACGAGCATTTCCTTTCATAAAATAAAAATTGACAAGTTAAAAACCTGTCAACACCATAATAAAACATTAATCAAATTTAACGCTTTTTTGCCCCGGTTTGTCCGTTGTTCGCGAAGCGCACGAGTACCAACGTCGAACGACGAGCAGCAGCATTAAACAATGTAACATTTTCAATGATGACGACGATGTTGATGATGGTGATGATGACGATGATTTTAGTTAAATAAAAATACAAAAATACGCAACGAATCAACATCTTTTTTCTGCTCTCCATTTGTGGATAGATGCCATTTATTGGTGGCCCGCTAGTTGTTGTTGCTGTTATTGTTGTCAACGTCGTTATTGCTTTCAAAGATTTTGTATCACTTTTTTGTTGTTTTGTTTTGTGGTGAAAACCGTACAAAATATCATCTCCTCCATGGCGAGCATTAATTTGGCAAAGTAGATGCCACTTTTGGATGAGGAGGAGGATGAAACGCCATCACAGCTCAGGCAGTGCCAGTGCCACTGACAACGACACACACACAGTGTGGATGGAGAGTGGTCTCACCCAGTTACAGATCCAGAGCTACGGATACAGAGCATCAGCGTTACGGATACGGGTGATAAAAGTGACAATTGCGTTGAAAGGCTAAAATGCTCAAATGAAATTTCATCAATCACTGTCATCACATGAAATGAAAGATTAATAAAAACCATTTCATCGTTGCCTACATTTGTTGTTCGTATTTCGTTTAAATATTTGTTGGGTTTGCTACTACTACTTGTGGGGGTGGGGGTGGGGGCAGGCGTCGTAAATAGAAATTAATTTTAATACAAAATTTTCCTGGATTTTAAAGAGGAAATGCAACTTCAGAAGTCGAAGTGGCGACTTCAGAAATTGAAAGCGGAAAATTTTCTAAATTTTCCAGAAAATCGTTCAACCGAACCATACTTCTAATTAATGAATAATGGCTTACTAATAATGACATAAATAAGTAATTCGTATTCAGAAGTAATGCATTCTAGGCTAATAGGCGGTGACTTAATTTGGAAGTGAAGGATGATTTTTATCTATAGTAGTAGTAAATACAATTTCCAATAAATAAAGAACTGCTGTTGCTAAGATCTTCACTCTTCAATGATTTTAGATTTCGCTTCCTTCCGTATTTTTTGGTAACGAGAGGAAATAAAATATCCGAGTTACTTCGACCAGAAGGAGAATATCTTTGAGATACCCCGGATTCTGGCGCTATCATCGGAACCAACTTGTACAACTCATCGCTCCCCCAAGACTATTTTGAATGATTAGTAGGGGGTGAAGCTAGATTTCAAATTAAATAGGATTGATTGTATAGATCATAAAAGTGACGACTTTTTTATAGTGAACATTTTACAACAAATGGATTGCAAACAAATCTGAATTTTTTCAAAAAATGACAAGTTTTTATATATGAGTCATTCCATGTCAAGCGGTACGATTTTTGACCTCGATTGTTTTGAAAGTGTGTGTATGTATATATCCTTCTCATAAAAATGTTTTATATAGGGTCCGCCAAATAACTTTTTTTGAAAATGCTATAAAAAAACTACTGAATATTTTCTCAATTTATTTTATTTGAAAGTACAATCCTTCCGGTTAATAATGGAAAATAATTTCATTCAAATGAGAGCCTCGGGCACCCCACAAATAATAGTCCAACGGTTGAATAGTTGCAAAAAACGTTTGAAGGTAATTTCAATTACTTTTTTAATTTTTTACAATTTTATTTTGATTTTCGAAATTATTACATTAATCCATTTTGTTGAAATTTTAAAATAGTGTTCTTAGATGTTTGTTTAGTGACTGAGTGAGTTTGGAAGTGGAGTTTCAATTTTTTATCGTTTTTTTTTTAATTTTTTTTGCAAAAACCTCCAGAATTTCAGTGAAAAATCATCAGAACGATTTTCAATTAAAGGTAATTATAATGGCTACAAATATTGTGAATTACACTTTCACATAGAAACAATGGTTTAGGAACAGTTTCAAAAATTGTTTTTTTTTTTTTTTTTGAAAAAAAATCTATTTTTCCTGCCATAAAAAAGTCATAAAAAGTAGAAAAAATATTTTGTTTTATTATTTAGTAGCCAACTTTCTAACGCAAAATAACAATGCTGATATATGTAAAAAATCTACGGATAAATGTAGAAGTATATTTTTGTAGACACAAAAGATTTTTTAAATCATAATTTTTTAATTTTTGTTTAAATAGCGCGAATATCATTTTATTTTATAATAGCTATAGAAAATCTGCGAATTAATGTAGAAGTTATGTTCTTTTTTATAGAAGTACAAGTCGTAGATTTTCTCCAAAAATGGCTTGTATTTGGACTTTTCGCGCTATTTAAACAAAAATTAAAAATCACGATTGCTTTAATTCTTTTAGGTTTACAAAGAGTATCATAATTTATCCATAGTTTTGTTCATATAAACATTGTTTTTGCGTTAGAACGTTAGCTTTTAAGAAATAAAACAAAATACTTTTTTCGACTTTTTCTATTTTTGGTGATTTTTTCGTGCCAACAAAAATAGATTTTTCCGGAAAAAATCCCAAATTTTTAAATTTGTGATGTGTAATTCGCAACATTTGTAGACAATATTGATAGAACATATAAGCGAGTGCGATTGGACAAATATATGCAAAATGAGAGTACATATATTAAAGTTACCTACGATTAAAATTTTAATTTTAATAAAAATTTGAATCAGCAGCACATAAAAATAATTTTTTCTGCTTGGACACACAATTTTTCTTTTTTGTTGCATAATGTAACAAGCTCCACTGATGAGTTATCCCACACATGATATGAAATACTATACACGCATGATTCTCCTCCTTTCCTTACCAAAAAAAAAAAAACAAACAAAATTTCCTCACAAGAATAAAAAATTTGATCGAATGTTCTACATTCAGAAACACCTAAAAGTCAATCAAATCGATCACCAATCAAAAAAAAAAAAAACAAAAACTAAAAAATAATTTTGTTCAAATGTTTTTCGAATAATGAAAAACTCTCGACTTTCGTATAACGAATAGTCTGAATTTGTCAAAAAAAACATTTTCTGATGCATTTTTTTAATTTTTTTACTAAAATTAATATTGTTATACCTTTAGTATTTGTTCTGTCATTTTGGCGGTCTAAGTCCGATAATGTTGGTTATACGTTAAACAGAAAGTAGTGGTGCCAACAAAAAAGGACAAATTTTGTGTCCATGCCGAAAAAATATTTTTTGTGTGCATGTAGATTTAATAAAATCAACACAAAAATTGTATATTTTTTAAATGGATTTTTTTTGTAATTTTTGTACTAAAATTAAAATTTTCGTCGTGGTACCCTTAATATTTGTACTCTCATTTTGACAATAAAAGTGATGTTACACCCGGTTATATGTTAAATTAAATGTACCAATGATCTACAAATATTGCGAATTACACTTTCACATAGAAACAGTGGTTTAGGAGGAACAGTCCTCAAAATGTTGGGATTTTTTTCGAAAAAATCATTTTTTGCTGGCACGGAAAAAATCTAAAAAAAATTCGGAAAAAATATTTATTTTTTAACAGCCAACATTCTAAAGCAAAAACAGTGCTTATAAAGGGTGATTTTTTAAGAGCTTGATAACTTTTTTAAAAAAAAACGCATAAAATTTGCAAAATCTCATCGGTTCTTTATTTGAAACGTTAGATTGGTCCATGACATTTACTTTTTGAAGATAATTTCATTTAAATGTTGACCGCGGCTGCGTCTTAGGTGGTCCATCCGCTTAGTCCAATTTTGGCATTTCCACGTTTTTGAGTAACAGAGACCCAATTGGTGCGAACGGCGACGAATCGAAAATTGGTGGTCATCATTAACACTGGCCGATACAGCTGCGATATTTTCTTCAGTTCGCACTCTACGTAAGCGTGTTGGTGGTTTAATGTCCAACAATGTAAATTTGGTGCGAAATTTAGTCACAATAGCCCGAATAGCCGCTTCAGTGGGTCGATTAAACTGACCATAAAATGGAAGCGCGCAATGAACTTTCTTAACAGAGCACGCATTTTGATAATAAAATTCAATAATTTGCAAGCGTTGTTCGTTTGTAAGACGATTCATGATGAAATGTCAAAGCATACTGAGCATCTTTCTCTTTGACACCATGTCTGAAATCCCACGTGATCTGTCAAATACTAATGCATGAAAATCCTAACCTCAAAAAAATCACTCTTTATGTAAAATATCTTTGGATAAATGTAAAAGTTATGGTCCTCTTTGTAGACGCAAAATATTTTTTAATTATATTTTTATATATTTTTATTTTATATTTTTTATTTTAAATATTTTTTATTTTTTATTTTTTCAATATTTTTCTAATTGTGTTGTCATTTATTGTGGTTTAAGACCAAAGGTTGTGCTGAAGTCTTCAGCAGAACCCAAAATTAGCAAAAAGGCAAAGTGAGGCCTTTATTGTTACAGCTAAAAGTTGACTGCGCAGTTTCGATGGGCGCTACCCTTGTTTGACTTAAATCAGGGTTCATATTAGTACCAGCGGTCACATACGACAAATGAGAAGCACTGATAAACAAAATATTCCACCGAACTAAGTCGACACACTAAAAATCTCACTTTGCCAATTCAATGTTATGCATGTGCTCCCATCGCTCTTAACAATGCAAATGCAAAAAAAAAAAATATTTTTTTCGAGTTTAGAAATCAAAAAACCGTCAGAAAATGTTATACATGACCCTTCGACAAAATTTTTGTTGAATAGTGATATTAGTGGTTGCCAAAAAATGAGAAAAAAAAATAAAACGTATTTAGTTGGCACTAAAAACCCATAAAAAATATTTTCTTCAACCAGGACTTGTTTTCTTCGTTAGTATGCCAGCTATTAGAAAATTAAAAATATATATTTTAATTTCTGGTTTTTATCGTGTCACAAAAATGATATACATATTAAAAAATTAAGAAAACATGATTTTCAAAATTTCTCATACAGAAGGACAGAACTTCAACATACATCCATATGGGTACTTCCCAAAAAAGGTCTACCAAAAAAATTAAATCAGACCACACTAATAGCTTTTAACTTTATTTTTTCCTTATATCGACAACTTGTTTTATTATGAAACTTGAAGTTAACTCGTTCTCTTTTATTTTTATTAAAAGTTGAAGTGTTATAAAGAAAATTACTAATTTTTTTTACTACGAGTGGAAATTTTTGTCCCGTCCGTTTTGTCGCGTCCGTATTTCTGTTGTACCTAATTAAAAAAATTAGAGATGATTCTCATATTTCGTAAATCTACGAACAAAATATATCTTCTGACCTTCATATACATGTATATAAGAAGTTCTCAAAAAATCGCTGAACTTTGTATATTTCTATAAGACCTTCAAAAGTACTTCTGTTTTTTGTCGCGTCCGTTTCGATGTAAAGTTGTTTATAATTTTGTACTAATTTGTACTACATCCTGGCGATATATTTTTAAAATGTAGTACTCTTTAAGCGCGTTAGAACACTAAAAAGGTTGATAGACTTTTTCAGATTCTTTCTTGGTTTGGCGTAGTTTAAGGCGTGCGAATGTCGCGTTCGGGCCACTAGGAGATGCCAATATACCATTGCTATCTTCTTCAGGATGTTCTTTTAAGAAATGGAACTTTTTGTATTTTTTTCTATTTTTATGTGGCTTTTCCTTCTTTTTAACGTATAATCGTAACGTATATATAATGATCGGACTTATAGTGCCAAAATTCGACAAGCATTCGACAAAAATTGGAATTTTGGTAAAATAAAAAAATCCATCAAATATGTTTGTGTTGATTTTATGAATCGTACACACAAATAAAAAACTTGTAGATGTCGGAGAATTTTTTTTTATTTTGTTGCATGTTATTATTTCGTGTTATAAGTTTTAAATGTTGAATTCGCAATCGCGGCTTTCGACATTTTCACAATTGTCCCCGCATTCAAATATTAAATAGGCTTTCCTGAATTTGAAAATTGTTCGACACCGCATACCAGTTGTCCTACCAACGGCTGAAGGAAATTTTAATTTTGTTTGCCCTTATCTGACAGTATTATTGATAAAAAATTGTCCTCTGCGTATAAAAATTTATTATGCCAGTGTACATTTTTCTATTGCAAATTTGTTAAGCCAGTGTTTGATATAAATCTCACTCCAGTATCTATAATATACGTAGTTCTTTAAAGCGATTGCTGCTTGTGCATCCTTTTGATTTCATCCTTACCTTTAGTTGTAACCAAAAAGTCAGCACACACACTCTCACACACACACACAAAGGAGCTTATGAAAGTCCGTGAAAGAAAAGTGTATCCCTATCAAGGCAAGTTATGATTTATGTGTGAAATTTCAGCACTAAACTAGAAAACTTAAACTAATATTTATGTAACTTGATATTGAAGAGGTAAAAAATGTGGAAGGCTTAAAACTACAACATGCCACAGCAGCAAGAATAAAAAACCTTTCCCCACGACCGCTCAGTCACGTCACCTTTTGGCAGTTTCCCGCAGATGGTGATGGTGGTGGAGCTGGTGATGTTGTTAAGTAAATTTAAGTACGTCTGGCACAAATTTTTATATATTTTTAAGAACATTTTCGGCAGGGAAAAAACCAAAAAAAAAACGCAACGAAATGATTATGTAAATAAAACTAAACTTGGTCTACAAAAGATGCTGCTCAACAGCACACAATGTTAACAACAATGAAAGGGATGCCAGGATCTGTTCATTTGTGTGTGAGTGTGTGTGTGCAAGGAGGGGAAACGGAAAGTGTTATCAATGTTATGCAATAGTTTCCGCTTACACATAAGCACACGCACAAGCACTTCCATACATATGTATGTAATCGGTAGTACATGCGTTGTATGGCAAGATTTATGTACATATATAAGAGAGTGTGTGCATGTGTGTGTGAGTTATATACATACACAACACATATGATGTAAAGGTAAAACTTTAGTTATAAATTAAGTTGTTTTATTTAAGTTTACTTTGTGAAATATTCATAACTGTTGTGTTTTGTTTTAACTCCAAATGATAGCGAGTTGATTTATTAAGATGTAAAGGAGGAAACTTTTCTTGCACCCACATATTCAAAAGGATGGGAGGAGGAGGAGGTTGCCGGCACTACAACACTCTTGCAAGGGGATGTAAGTGAGTGAGTGTTGGTGGGGGAATGGATGGCTGGCTATAACCTTCCCAATATATCATACAAATCACTTCTACAAGAATAATATTTACAGCTCCGAAAAAATTGTGTATCAGCAAAAGTAACATTGCGAAAGCCTTAATTTATTTCACAATTTGTTGATGGTTTCTTTCGTATGAAAACAATCCCACACACAAGTGCAACAACAATCCCCACAAGCCCACAAACAAATACCCCTCAAGTGTGAATACTAGACTTTACAGAATTTTCAGAAATTTTGGGACAAATACGAAAAATACGATATAATAAGAATATATTGATGCTTGAAATAATGGAAACTCTCCTAACATACTTAAAGTGTTTCAGGGGTTCTGGGCATTCATTTCACTGGGAAAGATGATGAAAAACGGAATTCGGTAAAACTGGGTTACAATTATGTTGGGAGTAAAAAAATTTAATAGACTGATAGAAAAATTTTTTCCAAGCAGAAAAAAAATATTTTTACGTGCATATTTTTTGCATAATTTTTTTACTAAAATTAAAATTTTCGTTGCATTTCACTTTTACATATAAATAAAGTAGTTTATGAATTGCCTCCAAAATTTTAAGATTTTTTTTTGAAAAAATCTTTTTTTGCCACAAAAAAATCACAAAAAATATAAAAAATGTGCTCATGATGTCTACAGAGGTTGCGAATTACACTTTCACATAGAAACAGTGGTTTAGAATTAGGAACAGCCTTAAAACAATTGGGAAAAAATATTTTTTTTTGAAAAAAAAAGAAATCTATTTTTTCTGACTTAATAAAATCATAAAAAATAGAAAAAAGTCGGAAAAAAGTATTTTGTTTTGCTTATGTAGAAGTAAGAAAATCTTAAAAGAGCATTTTTACGAAATTTTTGCTTAAATTGATATAGTCATACATTAAGACGACATGATTTTTTAAAAGCTATAGGAAAGATTTTCAAAAAAAACACATAAAATTCAGAAAAAATGAATGAAATCTTTAATTGAATCGATACGGTCCAAAAAATTTAATGTTTGAAGATTATTTCATGCAAATGTTGACCTTGACTGCGCCTCAAATGGTCCATCCGCTTTAGTTCAATTTTGGCATTTCCACGTTTTTGAGTAACAGAGGCCCAATAGCTGCGAACGGCGGCGAATAGATAATTGATGGCCATCATTAATACTGGCCGTTACAGCTGCGATATTTTCTTCAGTTTGCACTCTACGTAAGCGTGTTGGTGGTTTAATGTCCAACAATGTAAATTTGGTGCGAAATTTTGTCACAATAGCCCGAATAGCCGCTTCAGTGGGTCGATTAAACTGACCATAAAATGGAAGCGCGCGATCAACTTTCTTAACAGAGCACGCATTTTGATAATAAAATTCAATAATTTGCAAGCGTTATTCGTTTGTAAGACGATACATGGTTAAATTATAGACCAAACTGAAGAAGTTTGGCAGTGAAACAAAACACGAAGCGTGTGTCTGCTGTTTAAACCAGTGTTGCCAAAAAGATAATAGCTAAAAAATCACCCTTTACAGGAAGGACCATAACTTTTACATTATTTAAGATTTACAAAAATATTTTGCGTCTACAAAGACTATTACAACTTTTACATTTATCCATAGATTTTTTACCAATAAACATTGTTTTTGGCGTTAGAATGTTAGCTATTAAAAATAAAGAATTTTTTTCCGTGCCAGCAAAAATAGATTTTTTGAAAAAAAGTATTGTTTTTTTTCTAAAATTTTGAAGACTGTTCTTAAACTACAATTTCTATGTGATTGTATAATTCGCAATATTTGAGTATCTTTAATCTAACATATAAAATTAAATATTATTATGATGGCTACCAATGTGGTTTAGGAAGTCTCCAAAAAATATTTGTACGAAAAAAAAATAAAAAAGTCGGAAATAGCTAACATTATAGCATCCACAACGAGTCTCTGTTTTATGGATATTTTGAACTGGTTGTATAACTTTTTTCATCGAAAATACACAGATAATCTACATTCATTTTAATGTACCTATAGTGTGGGTCATTTTATATTTTAAATTATAATCGGCTATAAAAAATTATTTTTTCAAATTTCTGATTTTATTGGAAGGTTGAACTTTGTCATTTAACAATGGAACACAATATCATTCATATGACTACCACGACTGGCCCGGCAGTACCTCATCCGATCAACTCAATTTTACAGGACATATATGTCGCCAGCCCAAAATCCAAACAGTGACTCGTTGTGGATGCATTGGCTTCTCAATAGTCTCGTGTGGTTTCTCTGAACCCCATATGCGGCAATTTTGCTTATTGACACCGAGATGAAAATGAGCTTCACGAAAACACGACTTTTTTCTTACACAATTTCTTATAGTTAGCGTTAAAAACTCACTACTTTGAAAGTAAGTTTTTAATATTTCCCAATTTTGTTCGAGCGCCCCATTTTGCAAATGTCAAACATAAACCTGAAAATAAAAATTTTATTCTAAATTTCAAAGTATTTCAAATTTAAAGTTTTAAGTGGCCCACCCTGTACATTCGTATTCCAGCTATTTTGATTTTTTCCTTCATCGGAGGAAATGTTTTTTTTTTTCGAAGCTCTATAGCTGTTCCAGTATTTTCCAAAAAGCAACCGATTTTGTTTGAAGCCAAGTTATAACTCAATTTTCCTCCCAGCCCCTCAGCTAAACCTGCTATTGCTATTGTCTTAAATTTTTGACTTTGAATGTTCAAATCAGTATTGTTAAAATACAGGGCTACACAAAATAATAAAATTTTATGTATATCAAAGATAGCCCTGGATGAGCCCTTTCTGAACGTAGATCTACTCATTTCTGGTATTTAAAAAATTCTCACAATTTTGTTCTATGAATCTACAAAGTTTCAAGAAAAGACCGGAAAATATTAAGTGAATGAATCGTTTCTGAATTTATTCCCTACACATTTCACATATTTAATTGTTGAATATTTCGAATTTGGAGTTCAGAAAAATCACGATTGATTTCTGATAAACTAGGGCATCCACAACAACTGATCACACAATAACAGTTGATCCAGGTCCAGTTTCCTGTGACTAAATTAAATTATATGGCTCATTTCATTGTGATGGCTTCGTCAATTGTAGAAATTGTCGATTTTGCGGTTCAGAAAATCAATTTTTTGCTGTATTTTGGCTTTCTAAACTCGAAAAAAAATTAGTTTCTTTAAGATATATTTTTAATTTTTTTTACTAAAATTCCAAATTTCGTCGAATGTACCTTTAGTATTTGTATTTTGCAGTATTTGTCCGATCATGCCTAGTTATACGTTCAAAAGGTAGTTTCAAGCGCTAAATATCCCATTGGCTTAGTCACCAAAAATGAGAACACAAATTTATCATTTTTATACCCTCACTCTACAGAGTAAGAAGGAATATATCATTTGAGACAGAAAAAAGTACGCATTGAAGGAGTGACATAAGACCCTAAGTATGTTTGTTACCAAATCCGTTTCACGACTTTTTAAGACGTTTGAGCCATGTTCGTCCGTCCGACTGTCTGGCTGGTGTACACGATAACTCTCTTCGAAGGAGTTAAGGAATCAATTCAAAGTTTGCATATGCTAATATTTTTCCCAAACTTAGTTTAAGTTCGAGGATGGACGAAATTGCCACGCCCATTCTGATATCTTCCACACAAATGACCCTTATTCCAATTTCAAATTAAAACTAATGTAACTTCGACACGGATTTTCGGAATCAGCTCTATTTTGGTATTTTATAATCACTTTAAGTAAAAAAAATATGGCGGATATTGCCACGCCCCACAAAAATCACCATAACCTATGTAAAATTAAAATTGTTATATATAGAGCGCCCCGGTAGTCGAGTTGGTAACGTGCTCGGCTATTAGCGTGGGGGTCGTGGGTTCGATTCCCACCAGAGGCTCTGGTCTGTCGCTGCAATAACTAACTACAATGGTCTTAATCACCACGGCTCAATCCCTGGACCCAAAATTAGAATATAAATTTACTTTGTATTGTAATTCATAATAAAAAAATAGAAATAAAAATAAAAATAAAAATAAAAATAAAAATAAAAATAAAAATAAAAATAAAAATAAAAATAAAAATAAAAATAAAAATAAAAATAAAAATAAAAATAAAAATAAAAATAAAAATAAAAATAAAAATAAAAATAAAAATAAAAATAAAAATAAAAATAAAAATAAAAATAAAAATAAAAATAAAAATAAAAATAAAAATAAAAATAAAAATAAAAATAAAAATAAAAATAAAAATAAAAATAAAAATAAAAATAAAAATAAAAATAAAAATAAAAATAAAAATAAAAATAAAAATAAAAATAAAAATAAAAATAAAAATAAAAATAAAAATAAAAATAAAAATAAAAATAAAAATAAAAATAAAAATAAAAATAAAAATAAAAATAAAAATAAAAATAAAAATAAAAATAAAAATAAAAATAAAAATAAAAATAAAAATAAAATTGTTATAACTTATGATCGGAATACTCTGAAATTTGACATTTGGCAATGTTTTTATGGACGTTTCATGTCCTAGGAATATAGACAATATTGCCACACCCCTTCTGGTACCTCCCACACAAAGTGACATAAGCCCTTGTTAAAATAGAACCGATATAACTTCCATACGGGTAGTCGAAATCAGTTGCAATTTCATATTTGAAAATGTTTTTACAATCACTTTAAATCTAAAAAATAGTTATGCTTTAGCCACGCCCCTTCTAGTACCTCCCACACAATTTTCTCTATCCTAGCTAAAATCATATGCTTTATAATTCCTATACCGGTTTCTGAAATCCATTCAGGACATCATATTTGACAGTGTTTTTACAATTATTTACAAATGTGGATTTATAATTGCCACAAACTTCTAGTACCTCACACGCACAAAATCTGGAACTAAGAAAATTTAAGTCCTTCCATACTCATGTTCTCTGTGAGTGAGGGTATACATAAGTCGGTTTAACTGACTGAAACTTATTTACTTCTTTATATCGTTTTTTTTTTTTGTTAGCAGGGAAATATCCATGAAAATAAAATCTACATTTATTCATAGATTTTCTTCAACCAATATTTGTTTCCTTCGTTAGGATGCCAACTATTACAACAAGAAAATATATTCTAATAGATATTTTTCAAAAAGCCATTTTTATGTTTATGTTTTTCCGCGCCAAACAATAAAATCAATTTTTGGCGTCTATTCATAAATTCATATTATTTTTTCTCTGTGTATGAGCATTTCACAAACCAAAGTCATATTTCATCAAGAGTTTTTTTAGAACTCTTTACTCTGGGTTTCTCTTACATTATTATAATGTTACATAAGTTCGCATTGAAATTTAAGTTTTCTTGCCAATGCTAGCGAAAAGCAAAATCAACTATAAATTTCATTAACATTCTCAACAATGCCGAAGCCCGGCAAAATTTGCTGATTCCAATAACTTTTACTTTGAGTTTCGTCTTTACCAGACTCAACAAAAGAAAACAAAAAAACATTATATAAGTCTAGAAGATAGCGCAAAAACCGAATTCAGTTTCACACAAACCTTTCAACATCGTCAACTTCAACACATCACAAATGGACAAGTCAAAAACCACGATATTTTTCCTATACCTAAGTAAGTTTGGGCTATAAAGAGTCTATTGGGCAGTTGTTTTATTGGATTTCCTTTAGTTTTCAGTTTGTTTGCTTTAATTTCCTGTGCGCCCAAGCCTCAAGATGACGACGATGTCGCCCACAATGATGTCATTCCGAACTTGATCAATCAAACTTTGGATTATAATGCCATGGTTGGACATTTTAAGGACTTCTTTATGTATTTGCCGGTCATGTTTACCACACTGCGAGAAACTATGTCCGGATTTCCGAAATTTGCCGAGGGTGTACGAATTTTAACCACGGGCAATCCCACGACGAAGACTGATGCGGATTGCAAGTGTCAACCAGCGGCGTCACAAAATGGCAATGACATTCAATGAGTTTTTGAGCTTGTTTATCGAGCGATTGTGAATAAATGTGATACGTTTTGTTATTTGTTAATTAATTTATGGTGAGTTTGTGATTTGGGGTATGGAAAAAATTCCAGAGGAAAATTTCTGTAAAATAGTGGGATTTTTTTGGGATGTATTTTTTCTTCATGGAAATCGTTTTTCAAGAGAAGAACCTTTAAACCCTTAAACTGAAATAATAATAAAAAATATTTCTTAAATACAGGGTTTTCCAACAAGAGGTGTTATTTTGGTATTCAAAGAAAAATTTCATTTTTTGAGATAAATTATCGGATGTTTATTTCATACAAAAGAGGAAAGTATGACGTTAATAATGAAAAAACATCAGCCAAACGGCCACCACGACCACGCTTACATGACCATATCTTTTTCATGAAATTTTCCATAACCAAATCGCAAAATGGCTGCCCTATGTCCTCGATAGTCTCACGAATTCTATCTTTGAGGTCTGGAATCGACGCTGTGCTGTTGGCGTAGACCTTATCTTTTACGTGGCCCCAAAGGAAGAAGTCGCAAGGTGTTAAATCACAAGATCTCGGTGACCAATTGTGATCACCTTCGAGAGATAACGCCGTCCGGAAACTTTTCCCGTAAAAGAGCAATGGTTTCGTAGCTTGTGAGGCACGTAGCGCCGTCTTGTTAAAGTAAACGTTGTCCAGATCAATACCATCCAACTCCGACCATAAAAAATAATTATTCATCTCTCGATCCATTCACCGTAACTGTTGATCGAACCTCATTTTCGAAAAAGTAAGGTCCAATGACACCGCCGGACCATAAACCGCACCAAACAGTCACACAATGAGGATGGAGAGGCTTCTCAACAATAACTCTTGGGTTTTCCGAACCCCATATGCGACAATTTTGATTGTTGACTTAGCCACCGAGGTGGAAATGGTTTTATTTATGATTTATGTTTGTAGTAAATTTTAATAATTTCAATGCGTTATTGATGTATGTATCGTTCCATTTTTAGTAATGGCGTAGTTTCTACTTGTCACAGAATAAAAGCTTCAAAAGTGACAGCTACCGAAATACCGGGTGATTCAGAATAACACCTCTATTTGGAAAACCCTGTATTTTTCGTTGTGCAGTGAAATTAAAAAATGGAATTATTTGCTAAAAAAATCATACATAACTGCATAACCAGTAGATCCATAAAGTAATTCCAGCATTCACACTCATACGACAGTAAATTTCTCTGAGATATTTCCCAATCTGATCAGGTGCTCTCAATGAACGAATAAACTTTTTGAAAAAATTAGCTTAAAATAAAGAATATCGTAAAGTCCTAGCGATGTAAGGCTACGTTGAAAATCGCTTTTCTAGAGGAGAACCCTTAAACTCTGGCGAAAGGCCGATTGCCAAAGAGATTCTTACTTTACGCACCCGGCTGTGAACATATCTCGGAGTAAAATATATCTTATTCTTGCGACAGAGAAAATATTTACTTAGATTTTGATTTATTCCTTGGGAAAACTGTGAGGAAATCTTTACTTGTGCGTATTTTAAATAAATTGAATTCGTTTTGGTTATAGAATTTCAACCCAGCAATCTCATTGTCATTTGCATTATCTGGTAATGACGTATAATTACTCATACACTTCCTTCTAACCCATAAATAATCTCTTACAAGGAGAAAATGGCAGAGAGTGTTGTGTTAATATTTTTCTTCACTCAAATGTCATTAAGCCTGTAGAATAATAATCCTGTAATCTCATTACCAGGGAATGCCATCCCATTACTCTCACACTTACTTTAAATTATAAAGTAATCGTGTAACAAAAGAAAATCTCTGAGCTATATAATATTGTTCTTCACTCGAATGGCGTTATAGCTTCAGAATTTCATACCAACAATCTCATTACGCCTTGCATTACCAGGCAATGACATCTCATTACCATTATGCTTACTTCTAATGTATAAATGTGCCAGTTAGAATGATAGTGGTCTACGACAAAAATCCAAAAAATGGAGATATCCCAATTTTTCTCTTTAAAGATATCAGATATCTAATTTAAAAACTTTTATTTTTCACATTTTTAAAAAATGTACCCTTACAATGACATTTCTCATGTTATGCTCAACAAAATTGTCTTTAGTGTTAGTTTGAAAGTGGTCTAAGTCACACTATATCCACTAATATTGATGTGTGTCGATGCAAAAAACATTGTTTTATTTATAATGTCCATTTTAGGTGATTCAGATAATTTGAATAACATATAAAATGAAATTATTCGAAAAGTAAAACATAAATTTAAATATTACTTTTGCAAAAAAATAAAAATTTTTTGTGTTAAATTTTTTAAATTTTTAGAAGAATGGAAGTGTTCTAAGTCTGTTCATACTCTGAAAGTAATGATTCCATTTGAGTTACCAACGTTGTCGATGTTTTTATAAAAGTTCGAATAGTAGGATATTCTAAGAAAAGAAAATTGTGCTTCGGTGGAAAAATGTTTTTCAATTGAATCAAACATAAACCATTGCATATCTCAGAATGGATAAAGTGTGACTTAGACCACTATCATTCTAACTGGCACAAATAATCGTTTACGAAGAGAAAGTTTCTGAGGATTGTAGAAAATCTCAGACAATGATACCTTATTAGTTATTAATAAATAATAATTTAGTAACGCCAGCGTAAATGAGCAGCTATTGTTAATTTGTAATTAATTCGTAAGTGTGGGTGTAAGTAGTTATTTTTTATCTTCTTAGTATGACTGCGAGTAAGTCCTATCCTTAATAATAATTTTGAATATTATTTGGCAATGAGAGTTTTTTCGGGGAAGCTAATTTCAGAGCAGCTTCCTTAAATATGTTCTCAGATTATTTTTATACTTCTTTTTTTAATTTATTAATTTGCTCCCAACATGGGGGTGGCTGCGCATGATTCGTAGTCTCTGTCGCCTTTACACTATCGTATATTGTTTTTAGATAGCTTGACATTTACCTGCAGAGCATACTCATATTAATTTACCTCTGGCCACCTGAAGCTCTTAACTATTTTTACAAATCAGTAAACATTTTCCTTTCTTAAATCATGTTTCCTTTTTAACGTGTTGTTCCAGCATCGCTCCATCGAAAATACACCAAAAGACCAAAACGAAAGAAAGGAAACAAAGCACCTCTCACAGGTTTCTTTGGCAATATCAACCAGAAGGTGCCAGAGATCAAAATAAATTGATAAATGACACGAAATGCTTAAGAAGCCAACAACCGAAATCACACATACTCCAACAGCCAACAGCCAACACAAAACCACACATCATAATAAACTTAAAGAGACAACGACGATATAGATCCTTACAATCAGACAAACGGAGGGACACACGAACGGACGGGCACACGGACTGCCATCAAGTCCATGCGAGTAGGTAGAGGTAGAGCTAGGAGAGGTACACGTAACGTAACTGAAGTAGATGAAACCGAATTGAACTTAACCTCATGTCGAACTCAGTGGGAGTTGTGGTGAGTTGAACAGCGACAATCTAAAAGACGTTAACGACAATTCGGTTAAGGAACCGAACCAATGACGCAAAGAAAACCACAGAAAAAACAACGCCAACAGTTGCTTATCGCATTTTTATAGAGAAACTGTTGAACGGCAGATGGGTGGAGAGGAGAGGGCAGGCAGACGTCATTGCTAAAAATTGAAAGCTTAAGTTTTGTTAAAAAGCACGATTTCCAGATGATTTGTAATGATAACATTTCAGTTTCTGTTGGGGTTTTGTCTTGCTAAAAGTTAAACATGCTGCAAGTTTTGTTTAGTTTTTTTTCTTTTTTTTGTTTTTTGTTTTCAAACAAAACTCTAAATCAGCAATTAAAAGGATTTTTGTTCGCAGTAGCAACACGAATATCTGCTGGGAGACAGTCAGCGCTCTCGGATTGATAATGAAGAACATTGAATGTAATTAAATGAAGTTTTCAAAACGACGACAAAAAGATTGATGATTGGACACACGAGTATGAGCAAAAAAAGAGGTATTAAGAAGTGTTAAGTTCGGTAGGGTCAAATCTTAAACATGTGCTATGCGAAGCACCAAGGACTAACTTGGCTCAGCTCATCTCGTTACCATTTGCAATACTAGGTAATGACATCTCAATGCCTTCATGCTTACTTCTAATAAAAAAGCTCTTACTTATACCAACATAAACAGCTGTTGGAAATTGGAAGTTATCCGTAATTAAGTAGTTATTTTTCGACTTTTTGGTATGACTACAAGTACATTCATAGAATAAAATATTTCCAAGGACATAAAAATATTTTTTTCCAGAACTTTTCATATTTTCGTGATGTAATACATTGTTAGATCTCACATTCATACATATTGTATAGTGATTTTTTTAAGTTTTTAGAAATCGTGAAAAATTCCATTTAATCGATTTTGGTTTAATGTACAAAATGTGGTTTAATTTCGGCGTTTACATACAGATTTTAATCAAGTGTACCTTAATTTTCTTTTCATTAGCCAAATATGAAATAAGAAAATAATAGAAAGAGAAAAAATAGATACTTTTTTAAACTTTTAATTCAATTACTGCTTAAGACGTTGATCTATGAAGCTAATCGTTGAGATATTTCAAAATGTATCATTCCGACAATTACGTCAATCAGATATCCAAAAAATATGTCAGTAAACACAGTAAATTTGAAATTTGTTGCGCTAGATATTAGTATAATAAATAAAATAATAGTAATTTACTTCTTCCAATTATATATATTTCTTCTGCCAACGCCCCTGAGTCCCGTTAAAAAAATAAAAAAAATCGGTTAAAATTAAAAATGTTTCAAAACTAGTTTCAATTAAAATATTGGTTAACTATATTTAAAAAAAAATCAATTAATACTAACCCATTAGGGTGGTTCTAATTTTTTTAGATTTTTGGCCGGCCCACTCGGAATTTTATTAAGCCTGTTCAGTAACAAATATATAGGGTCCGCCATCTAACGTTTTTTTTTTCAACTATTCAACCGTTGGACTATTATTTGTGGGGTGCCCTCAGCAGCCATTTGAATGAAATTATTTTCCATTATTAAACGGAAGGATTGTACTTTTAATTAAAAAAAGAAATTTGAGAAAATATTTCGTAGTTTTTTTATAGCATTTTCAAAAAAAAGTTATTTGTTGAAATATGTGGTTTCTAGAGCGGAAAAAGTAAATCATAGGAGACATTGGTATGGGGTCCGCCATCTAACGTTTTTTTTTTCAACTATTCAACCGTTGGACTATTATTTGTGGGGTGCCCGAGGCAGCCATTTGAATGAAATTATTTTCCATTATTAACCGGAAGCATTGTTCTTTCGAATAAAAAAAGAAATTTGAGAAAATATTCAGTAGTTTTTTTTTATAGCATTTTCAAAAAAATATTTGGCGGACCCTATAGATTTTTTTTATTTTTTCATGTATGGCTGTGTAACGAAAATTCTTTGAATATCTTCGGATTTTTATGAAATTTGGTTTAGTATTGAAAGTTTTTTTTTTTTAATTTTTGAAAATATTTGGAAAGGTAACGTTAAAGTTTTTTACTTAACCAATTATAGCTGTTGTTTTGTAAAAGATATGGAGAATTAATTTACAAAAAATAGTATTTTTTTTTTAATTTTTTACATTTTTTTAAATATATTGATATTATCTTTTATCTAAATTTTTTCCAAAATTATAAATTCTTTCAAAAAAATATTTATAATTATAAATTTTTTTAAAAAAATATTTTTTTTTTCAAAGATATAGATTTTTGCAAAAAAATATTGATTTTTGTATAAAATTTATTTTTTAATTTTATCTTGGCAAAATTTTGATTTTTTTTTCAAAAAATATTGATTTTTTTTCAAAAACATTTTGAAATTTCAGATTGGGATTTTCAGTACTTTCTGAGATATCAATAAATAAAAATGTGGAAATACTATTTTATATTTACTCAAAGCTCCGTAGCACTATATCAAGAAAAATAAAAAATTTTGATTTTTCAAAAAAAAAATGATTTTTGGTTTTCAAAATATTGATTTTTTTCCAAAAAAAAATGTTCTTTATAGTGATTTTTTTAAATACATTTTATTCTAAACTCGAAAAAGTGAACCCTTTAATAAGTTTAAGAAAATGCAATATTTCTAAAGCAATATTTCTTCATATCAAGTTCAAACTTTTCCTTGAAAAAGTTTGCTTTGAACTTGATTCTAGTTCAATATTCTTCAAACCAAGTAAATTTTTACTCAAACTGAGCAAAATTGCAACAAGTTCTTCCTCACACCAACATTTTTACAAAATCTAAGTAATTTTTTTTAATTATTAAAAATTTTGTTCACAAAAAGGTAAATTAGGGAATTGAGCTTTATGCTATAATTATTTATTAGAATTATTATCGCAATTCGACAATTATAACTGTTTGTAAATGATATGGAGACTTAATTTACAAAAACATTGGTATTTTTTTTTCAAAAAATATTGTTATTTTTTATTTTTTCAAAAAATATTGATTTTATTTTTTATCTGATTTTTTCCAAAATTCTTTCAAAAACATTTTTTTTAATTACAAATTCTTCCAAAAAATATTTTTTTAAATATAAATGTTTCAAAAAAAATATTTTTTTCAAATATATAGATATAGATTTTTGCAAAAAAATATTGATGTTTTTTTACAAAATTTATTTTTTTAATTTTATCTTGGCAAATTTTTGATTTTTTTTTAAATATTGATTTTATATTTATATATTTACTTAAAGCTCCGTAGCACTATATCAAGAAAAATGAAAATTTTGATTTTTCAAAAAAAATTATTTTTGGTTTTCAAAATATTGATTTTTTTCCAAAAAAAATTGTTTTTTTATAGTGATTTTTTTTAAATACATTTTATTCTAAACTCGAAAAAGTGAACCTATTAATAAGTTTAAGGAAATGCAATATTTCTAAAACAATATTTCTTCATATCAAGTTCAAACTTTTCCTTGAAAAAGTTTGCTTTGAACTTGATTCTAGTTCAATATTCTTCAAACCAAGTAAATTTTTACTCAAACTGAGCAAAATTGCAAGAAGTTTTTCCTCACACCAACATTTTTACAAAATCTAAGTAATTTTTTTTAATTATTAAAAATTTTGATCACAAAAAGGTAAATTAGGGAATTGAGCTTTATGCTAGAATTATTTATTAGAATTATTATCGCAATTCGACAATTTCTATTTTCTTTCACTTCTCTTCTTGTTTTGTATAATTTTCTTATGGTTCACAAAAATGGCGATTACCACTCTTCGATTTCGATCGTGTTTGTAAAACCAGAAAAGGTGGTTCATTTTGACATTTTACTAATAACTACTGATTAGAAAAAAATTGCAGACAATTTTGGATTCTTACATTTTTAAAAAGTATATATTTTCAATTGTAAAAATTTATAGTAAAAAAAGATCTCGGGCTCTTTTTTAATTTATTAAACAAATATAATAGTAAAGGTCGAATATATAAAAAATCTGTGGATTCTTTTGAAAACAAAAAATATATCTTACCTGGGTCTTAAGTATGAAACTCGTGGAAAAGTTGGCTTCAGAAAACACTCATCAGGAATACACAATTGATACAAATTAAATGCATATTTTAATAACTGCCACCCTGCGATTCACACCCAATTAAAAAAATTCAAGGTAACTTTTTAGTTTAAATTTTTTATAAGTTCATACGAATGAAACTGATATTTATGTTTGTTAGTCTTTTCGAAGACAACTCCGCTCATATACTTTTTGCCACACTTCAACTGTGTGAAATTTCATCAAATCAGTTACTCTGAGTGTCATTAATATTATTAGCACTGCGTGCTTTGAATTTTGACTGCAGAACGCCAAAATTATTTTTATTATAGTCGTAAAGAAGAAGGAAAAACAGCAAAAGGTCAGCAAAGGGAGCTATCAAGGAGTTATTAAATTAATAATTCAAGTAAACAAATCGTGTTATGTCACTCTTACAGTAAATGAGCGAAATGTGAAAAATCAAAGAAAAAATATTAAAATATTTACTTTAATTAAAGTGTTACCATATTCACACTACTTTTGGTTTTTAAATTTAGTTTTATCTGAAGTTCTAACAGTACATGCCCCACAAATATTGTAAGAGGCTAATACAACAGGCTTGTACCCAAAGTTGCCATGCAAAATCCTCAATGATCTCCAAATTCAAAAAGTTTTTTATTTCAAAGAATTCGACCAAACGAAAAAAAATTATTAATGATTTGTTGATTCGTCAACAATTTGAGAATATTATGACCACCCTATGTCGTAAACAAGCTCCATATTTAAAATTGCAGTACATTTCGTTCTATGCAATTTAATGTTTTCAAATGGATAAGAAATAATAAAGCAGTAACTCAATAAATTTAAAATAAATAATGACAACCTCCGAGTATTTTTGATAATTAATTTATCTTCGAATATCAGCCAAAATCCCCGAATTTTTTAAGAAAATCCCGACAAAAATTTCACATTTTTTGACAATCGTAAAATCCTCACATCAGGAAAGCCCAATTTGAATATGTCCACAATATCATTTTTTCGTCCTTCTTGCTCGATTTCATTACGACGTAGTACGATTTTCAAAATTAGTTCCCATGTTTGAATCTCTTTACAAAAGTGTTTTATATTTACGGCTGTTTTAAATATAAATCACAGGCTAAATTGAATGTAGCATATCAAGAGATTGTATTTTTTAATAATAAAAATAGCTCCATAACTCCATTCCTCCGCATTTAGCCAAATCCGCGTCTCATTGAATGAGCTCTTATCGTATCCATCCAGGACAGATTTAGCTCCCTACCATTCACAATTTGCCTTAACAAACCTCTTTTTCCTTTTTCAAATAAAATATTTTTTCCTTTTTTTTATTATTTTTTATACTTTATTGAAACTTGTATTGTTTTAATTACATTTCATTTTGTTTGTTTTGTATCATTTTGGTTGTTGTTGTTGTTTGTTGTTATTAAATAATTTTTATTTATTATAAATATTTATTTGATTTTGTTGTTCTTTTTGTTTTGTCATCTATTTTTCTGTTTTCAAAATGTTTGTTGTTTTTCAGATGGCGCGATGATTCTCTTCTTCTGTTTTTCTTTTTGTTTGTTTGTTATTATTTTTACGATTCTTTCAATAAATAATAAACCATTCAATGTTAAAATTGGTATTTATTTAAAAATATTCATAATTATTGTTTTATTGTATTGCTGTTCTTTTTTCCGTATTTTTCTTTTGTTATAAATAATTTTTCCTTTTCACAATAAAATTGGTGTAAAAATGTGTGTGGCTGTGTGTGTGTGATGTACGTACGTGTGTTTGGTTTTTCTTATATCGTTTTTCTTTCTTTTCGTTATGTGCATTTGTTGTTGCTGTTTATGGTTGGTTTTTTGGTATCTTTTTACTTTCAGATTTTGTTTTTTTTTTCAATAAAGTTGAATTTCATAGTCAATTTCGGGTGATTTTGATTTTGAAATATTTGGTGATTTCTGAAGTGAATAAATAAATATGTTTCCGTTTGGAATTTTCTTTCTTTGTTGTTGTAGATGGTTTTTGATGTTATATTTTTGTGGTTGTTGTCTTAAATATATATATATATATAGCTATGTATATTTTACGTTAATATTTTAAAAATAAATCTGAAATTATACACAAAAAATAATTCACAAAAATACAATTCACAACTACTTTCTTCGTCTGTTCTCTTCAACTTCCACTTTCTTCCCTCGTTTGGTTTTCTTATTTTTTAAATAATATCCTTTTCTGTTTCATTTTTGTGTGTTTTTTTGTTTCTTTAACAGTTATTTTCGTAATACTTTTTTTCTCAAATTTGTTTTCTTGTAGTATTTGCTAAGGTTTCCTTTGTTTTGTTTTTTGTTTTTTTTTTTTTCTTTCAAAAATTTTACCAAAATCATTTCAAAAAATGAATTAAAAATATCGTATACATTGTTTAAGTGTGGGCGCGGGGGTCAAAAGTAAAATAATTGAATATATTTCGTTTACGTTGCAGTTATTCGAGAACGTTTTCGGAGCTTTGTCGGAAGGTCAAGGAAACACTCATTGTTCATGGGAAGACTAGGGAATTTGTGGCCTTTAACAGTTTCTTCTTGGATCTATAGGAAATGAAATAAATGTTAAAGTTTTTAAAATATTCCAAAGTTTTATGGCATCGAATTTATATAACTTTCAAAATATTCAAAAAAAAATAAAAAAGATTTAAACTCCCAACGAGCCAAACTATTTTAAAGAACAGGAACTCTAAATGCCTCAAACAGATCACTTGGAAAGAAGTTACTATTCCATTTAGGCTAAATGGACAATTTCAATTTGAGCCACAGTGTAACCTCGGCTTATAAAGCCCTCACACACAAATATCAATAAATTTATTGTATCAATATGTTAGTTTTACATCCACATTTGGAGGGAACCTTTTTCCACAGTGAAGTAGATTAGAAAATTCCCCTGAATATGGAGTAATAGGCAGAGCTTCACTTCACGTTACAATAGATGTCCACAATTCATGCAAAATTGGATTTTATTTGAATTTTTTGAATGATTTTTAATATTTTTTAAAGATCACCTCTCGGATGATAGTGTAGGGCTGTTTAAAAAGTGGACTCATATACGATGGAGCAAAGCATCTGCATTGTTGAGAAATATTTTTGCAATAATGAAGGTATACGAACAATATCATCATCAGCGATGCATCTTGATGGCTTCGTTAATCGTGAAAATTGTCGCATTTGGGGTTGAGAAATTCTTCTGAGTGATTCTTGAGAAATACACACTCATTTTTATTTTGTTGGTCAAAATTGTCTCATTTTGGGTTTACAAAATTGATCCATCCAAAACTTCATTTTCAACAATGAGGCTCATTTTTAGCTCGATGGCTGTGGAAAACGTCAAAATTATAGCATTTGGAGTATAGAAAATCCACGAGAGATTTTTTTTGTGAAACAAATATATCCTCAACGTGTCCGTCTAGGAGTAAGGAGCAAAGCATCTACGTTTTTGAAGAATATTTAAAAAATAATGAAAGTTTTCTGAAAAAACATCATCTTGCCAGGTGTATCTTGGTCAAAATTGTCGCATTATGGGTTGAGAAATTCTTTGAGTGATTCCTGAGATATAAATACAACCACAACATCATATTAAGCCGACGAGACTCATTTTCTCGATGGCTTAGTAAAGTGTCAATATTGTCTAATTTGGGGTTTAGAGAATACACTTCATTTTCAATAATGAGGGTCATTTTTAGCTCAATGGCTTTAGAAAACGTAAAAATTATAGCATTTGGAGTTTGGAAAATCCTCTAGATATTTTTTTTGTGAAACAAATGTATCCTCGACGTGTTTCTCTATGATCTGCGTTGTTGAAGAATATTTATAAAATAGTGAAAGTTTTCCGAAAAAACGTCACCTTCCCCGATGTATCTTGATGGCTTCGTTAAACGTCAAAATTGTTGAATTTGGGGTTGAGAAAATCAACGAGTGACTGTTGAGAAACAAATGCAACAAAAACGTCATATTCAACTGACGAGACTCATTTTTATTTCGAAGGCTTAGGAATATGTCAATATTGTCTCATTTGGGGTTTAGAGAATTCACTAGTGATGCATCCACAGCTTCATTAACAACAATGAGGTCCATTTTTAGCTCAATAGCTTTGGAAAACGCCAAAGTTGTAGCATTTGGTGTTTTGGAATTTTTCGAGAGATTTTTTTGTGAAATGTGTTCTTTTTCTATGAAAAAGGGTATAAATTATTTAAAAAATCCACTACTGATTTTTTGGGAAACAGACATGTGTCTCGACCTCGACTTCTTCGGTGTGACAACACACAATTAAAGAATGGTCACTGACATTGTGCTAAATTTCCAGAAATGTCATGTAGTTCCCAACAGCCGAGAAAAAATACTTTACTGCATTGAGACATTTCCAGATTGAGAAAATCACCACTTTGATGGTAACAATCTGTAGCACTCATACCTTTAAGAACGATTTATTAGGGTGCACATTATTTCTGGCAGCGCTTTAAAACTATTTTGATCATAAAAAATTGCTAAAGATCCTCTCCCACATTCCTTTCTCCTTAACCACTTTTTCTTGTTGAATTATCATTCCTTCAAACCTTTCCACAAATTTTCCGAAAACGTGTTCGATCGATTTTGTTAAAATTTTGTAAATTTTCTTTTTTTCATTTAATGTTTTCGCTATTAATTTAGTTTTGCTTGTGACGCTTTTTTTAACCAGTTTTCCGGGGTTTGGGTTGTTTTCTTCTTAATCATCTTTACAATACCAATTAGTAATTTTGTTACCATTCATTTTTCTAACACATTTTATGAGAGACCAACAAACGTCTACACGAACTTACGAACTAGATTTACCTTAAAACTTAATATATATATATATATATATTTATGTTAATATATATATAATATAAACATTTATTAAATTTATTTTGTAAAGTTTTCTGTTTTCTTGGGGTATTTTTAATATTTTTTGTTTTGGGTTGCTTTTAAATTTTAGTAAAACTTTTTGTCTTTTCAAATTACGTATATTCGTTACAAATGTTTTTCATCCTTAGGGGGAGGGGAGGTTAAGCTTATCTTAGCCAAAAAGGAGAGAAGCTTCTCTTGTTTCTCTGTTTTTTGGTTTTGTTTAGTTTTAGGGAATTTTTTCGTGTAAGGAAACATATTTCTACAGTACGTCATTACATATACATATACATTAAGCCTAAGGTACACTGAGAAAAGTATAGAAAACCTAAAACAAACTAAAGAAGAGAATAATGTGATTAAATCTAATTTGTTATGCTTAGGATTTGTTGTTTTTTTGCTTGTTTGTTTGTTTTTGCATGTGGGTAGAAAAAGTATTTTTGTTGATGATGATAGCTAGGCTTATAATACAAAAAAATTAAGCTTAAAGGCTGTTCACTTTACGCCAAAGTCGTGTATTTGTTGTGACTCTAGCTAGGAGCACAGCTCTTTTGTAGAATCATCCAAATTACTAATCTTCGATTTAGTCTTGAAATCTTTGGCTTTGTGTAAAGGATCAGCCCCCGGTGTTAGAAAACTTGTTTTTGTGTGGTTTTAAGGATTTTTTATAAAAAAATCTTTGGATTTTTGTAGGTTTGTAATTTTTGCTAAGGTTTATTAATAGGAGCTAAGTTTTTGAAAACTGTATTACCAATAAAGCCAGTGGGTTGGTTTTATATACCTACCACTGGCTTTATTTTGTGTAAAAACTGATCATTTTTAGAGAAATTCTAAATAAAAAATAAAAAACTGATATGGAAAACAATTTGACATATGTTAAAAAATGATAATTTTTGGAGAAATGTTGATTAAAATTAAGGAAAAATGAGAGAGCAAAAAAATAAAAAATTAAATAAAAAAGAGACAAAAAAAATAAAAAATTAAAACTTAACATAATTTTTACATAAGTTAAAAACTGATATTTTTCCAGAAATATTAATTAAATTTTAAAAATAAGAGAACAAAAAAAATAAAAAATTAAACTTAAAACAACTTTAACCCTCTCATGCCCAATGTTGCCTTGCGAGTTAGTCCTATAACATCTTTAAAATCACATATTTTGCAGAATTAATCATTTTTATTTTTGTTTACATATGTAACAAGGAATATTTAAAAGGGAAGCAACAAATTCGGTAACTTGAGTTTGCGTAGGAAGGTGAAAACAAAAGCGAAGTCTCAAATTTCAATTGTTTGAGTTTCTTGTAATTCGAAATTGTTTAGAAATTCTTCTTATTTTTATTGGATTTCTTCGAGTACAAGAAAAACCTTCTTTGTTATTCGAAGAGATATATATCAGAGATTTTTTAAAATGAAGAAACCATTTAAAAATATTTTTTTGTTTAACCGATATCTGCAGTATAATGATTTTAAGAAATATCCTGTTACTCATGTCCTGTATGAATTAGAACCCCAAGACTCTACAGACTCTACTCTCATATTTAGACCTATACTTCATCAAAAAGCATAATAAGTTTTATATATTTATTAAGAAGAAAAAAATATGGGGGTTAACTTAAATCTCAGTCGTTTAAATGCGAGTGTGACAATTTGCTAACGCCATCTGCAGACAGTTTTCATATTTCTGGATTGACAGTCTGTTTGCTATATTAAATTGTATCGGCTTGGGTTATACCATTGCTAATATTTGAACATGACAACTGTGGAAATAATGCCAGTTGTTTGCTCAAAATATTCAAATTTGCGAATAGAAAATTCGTTAAACTCTGATAAAAAGTATAAATAAAAAGAATGACATTTCGGAAGTATATTGTCCCTAGATGGCGCTGTATAAGATTATAAGGCCGCCAAAAGCTACTTTTTGTTTTAAGCTAGTTGCCACGTAAACTAGCTTAAAACTTTGTATCGAAGAGTTATTCGTCTTTGATAGCTTTCACAGTGGCTCGAATTCTCTGTTTCGTGATTTTAAATTAGGAATTTATCTTCAAATTGACTTGCTTATTCGAAAACACTCTCTTTTTTCGTTCTCTAAGGGAAATTCGATCCTTCTGCGTTTGTGGAGATTATCTCCATCGTATAGAACACCAGGCGCGAGAGGTTCACTAAGCCATGCGTTCACACGACTCGATTTCACGATTATGTGAGCGCCATATGTCGGTGTGAACAAGCCTCTCGCGTCGTAGATGTTTGTTTCAGACAATGATCAGCATAGCAACATAGTTGGCTGGAACTTCTTGTGAGGGCAAGAGAGAAAATCATTCATTGTAGAATTCTCTATGGAAGTCATGGAACTAAGTTCAACGATATTTCTCCAAACAAAGAACATGAATCCAACAACTGAGCAAAGCATCATTGCAATACTGGGAGGAGGAAATATGGAGTAGTGTCTGTTGACATCTGCTTTGAATTTCTGAATATCGTAATGGATGGGGAAGTTATTGCCGGAAGTCAATTCTACAGATATTTAAATTTATTTCTGTATTTTGAATATCCAACAAATTTAGAACATATTTATTTCTGTATTATGAATATCTCATCCTATATAAAATTCCTCTCGTATTTCAATAGCTTTCTTTCTTGGCCGATCTCACTCTTAACGTTGTGTCATGTTCTCTTGGCCGATTCTCTCGCGTTATTGGCTTAATGTACTAAACATTGAATTGATATCTTTCTCTTCTCCACTCTTAAGTGTACAAACATCTGTTGTTAATTTTTGAGGATATGGAAATGCTTTTTCCAAGAAATACAAAAGAATAGGGAACTAATAAGCATTTAAATCAGTGATTCAGTGCTTGACATTTGCAAAATGGGACGCAATATTCTCGAACAAAATTGGGAAATATTAAAAACTTACTTCCAAAGTAGTGAGTCTTTAACGCAAATTCAGTTCAGTCTTCATTTCGGTGACTAAGAAACATTGCCGTATATGGGGTTCAGAGGACCTACACGTGACTATTAAGAAGCCAATGCATCCTCAACGAGTCACTGTTTGGTGTGGATATTGGGCTGTACTGAAAAATTGGGTTGATCGGATGAGGTTCAACCTTTCCAATAAAACCAGAAATTTTAAAAAAATAATCAGTACTTTTTTAAGCCGATTCTAAGTTTAAGTTTTAAATGGCCCACCCTATACATGGATTCAGTTTTTTTCGTTAAAATTACCAATTTCAATTTGGTAATGCTTTTTGCAAACGATTTAAAACGGAAAATGTTAACGTTTTTCCTTTTGTCGAGAAGCTAAAATTGATTTCCTTTTCATTTTGAATTTTTGTGAAATGCCTAATTGATTTAACCTCCATATGAAGCGACAACGGCGTAAGAATCCCTCGAGTGTGGGGTGTTAAGATCACTGACTAAAATTATGTTTGAAAATGTAAACTGAAATGAATAAAATGAAGCTTTGAGAACTCAATGGAACAGAAAATAACAATAATTTTAAAGAAATCAACTTGAATCGAAATAAATATATCAATCAACAAAAAAGAGGACAACGAAGTTACGCAAATTAATTTGGAGTTTGACTCAACTGAAGACCTTCGAAGAACTTAACAATAACAAAAAATAAAATAAAAACAACTCAAAATATTTTTTAATAATTTTTTTAAATAAAAAAATCAGTTTTTATTGCAATTTCGTTTAGGATTATAAATTCATGGTTTTTTGTTTGTTTTGTTTTAATAATAGGATTATTAAGGATTTTTCTCATGGTTTCGATTTTTTTCTTTTTGTTTTCACATAAGTTATAGTTATAAATAATATTTATAGGTATGTATATATATGTATAGTATATTTTATTACTAAATATAAAACTTTATACACAAGGATTGTTGGTTTGGGGGGGGGGGGGGGTTGTTTTCTTTTGTTATTGATAGGTTTAGTAAAAATTGGCTTTTCTTAGAAAAAAAAAAACAAAGGAAAAAATAAACAGAAAATTTTAATTTAAAAACAAATGAAATAGAATTGAGCTTAAATGCTGGATTTTTTGTAAGTTAACATTTTTTTATTGAATATTTCCGTTTTTGTAGTTGCCAATTTTTAGAAAAATGCATGGTTCAAGACTTTTTGGGTTGGTTGTGTTATAATTTCTTTAAATACATTATTTTTTTAATTATAATTATCTTTCATATAAATTACTATGTACAATTTGTAGGGGTTAACTTATAAAACTAACAATGTGTTTTATTAAAATTAATGTTTTCACGTTTTCTTGTAGTATTATGATTTTTCTTTATATAATTATGTGGGGCGTTTCTTTTACTTTTACTTTTACTTTTGTTTTGTTTTAATAATAAATTCTAACTTAATTTTTTGTTTTGTTTTAAAAAATATGAAATATTTTACAAATGTTTTACTTTAATTCTGATATTTATTCGATTTTTAGTGATGTTTTTTTTTTGTTTTGTTTTTGGATGTTTTCAATACGCTTTTGTTGTTGCTGTTGTTTTTTACATTATGGCTTTGCGTTTGGCAGTGGCAGTATATGGTTTTTATCATGTTATCCTTGTTCACTGTTGCGGTCGTATTTTTTTTTTTTTAATTTTCTCAAAGATTTTCTTAAAACGTCTTCCTTAGTTTGTTTTGTTTGTTTATTTGTTTGTTTGTTATTAATTAAAGTCAGTCTATTTAAGAAAAATAATTAAAAAAGGAAAAGTAGTTTAGATGTTGTTTATTTTGAATAAACAATGTTGTTGTTTTTTGTTGGTTGGTTTGTTTGTTGTTTGTTTAAATTAATTAAAAGATATTGTGCTTTTCGTTTTTCATTTCATTTCATTTATCATTATTTCTCTTTACTTCCTCTCCTCGTCGTCCGTGGAGTTCGCTTAAAATGTATTATGGAAAAATGTGGACTAGATTTTTATGTAATAGTTAAAATAGCTTTTTTTGTTGTTTTTGTTATACGTAGTATGTGTTTTTTTAAAAAATTAAAAACTACTTTACTAGAGTTTAATATGGCGGCTGAATTCTTTTTGTACAGAAAACTGTTTAAAAAATTTAGCAAAGAAATTTGTTGTTGTTTTTACAAAAACAGAAAACTAAAAGACACAAACTAGTTTTGTCAATCGCGCCCTCGCGGCCAATCGAGCTCCTGGGCTTGCGTCCATCTGGACTCTTTACAACTGACTAAAACTACTTGTGGATACCCAGTGATTTGTATCAGGTCGTACCATTAACTATATAGGACCATAGTCACTTAATGCCTGACCCGGATGCTGATTACCAGGCCCGCCCGGTAGCGAAACCACCACAGACACCGCCCTAGAGTCGACCATACCGGGGCCATTGTTGCCATTGCCCCCACCGTTGCCATAAACATTGCCGGGTGCATTGATGCCATTGCCACCAGGGCCGCCGCCACCACCACCATGCATTAAACTGCCAGGAGGAGCCCCAACACCGTGCATGCCACTGCCGCCAACTGTACTATTGCCTGCCGTGCTCATAAGAGTACCATGTCCACCTAGCACGCTACCACCGCCAATTGTACTGCCGCCGCCGCCGCCACCACCGCCCATCGTTGAAGCTCCACCTGACTCTCCATGTCATACATGACTGGCGGCAGGCTGTTTCAAAACATGATGGTGCAAATGGTGGTGGCTGGTGGAGGCCACTGAGGCTCCGCCTGCCTGCGTGTATGGGGTTGCCAGTAGTGATCCGGCAGCGGATCCTACGGGCATACCCATGCCAGAGCCGGCATATGGATGTGGTATGGGTGGCCTTTGTTTGATGAGAGCCTGATTGGCACCCGTGCGATCCGGCTGACCAAACAGGCGTCTCCAGAAACGTCGCCAACTCTCGAGAGTCTTGCCAGACCATATCCATACGCCGGATGTTATTCCTACAGCTAAAGCCATAAAGTATTTCAACATTAGTACCGAATACAGCGGTTTCTTGCCGGGACCCTTGATCTGGGCGCAGGGACAAGCCAAGGCCTTGATCCAATCCTCGAAATAGGCTGCCTCATACAAGTAGCAGCCGATCACGATTGTTGCCGGCACGGTATACAGGACCGAGAATATGCCAATGCGTATCATTAACTTCTCCAGCTTGTCAGCTTTGACACCAGCTCCTACGCCGCCCTGTTGCTTAATCACCGAACGTATGCGGAACAGCGAAACAAAGCCGGCCATCAGGAATGTTGTGCCAATCACCAGGTAGACAAACAAAGGCGCCAACACGAAGGTCTTCAAGTGATCCGGATTCAGGTTGCCCACATAGCAGATGCCCAGTATGGGATCACCATCGACCGCGGAGAGCAGCAACACCGCCACCGACTGCACCGTGGGTATAAGCCAAGCCGCCAAATGGAAGTATTGCGAGTGTTTGGTTATAGCTTCGTTGCCCCATTTCAAGCCGGCTGCCAGGAACCAGGTGAAGCTCAGTATAACCCACCAGATTGAGGAGGCCATGCCAAAGAAGTAAGTCATAAGGAAAACCAACGTACACGAATGCGGCCCGGTCGAACTTTCCTTGAGCAGACGTCCGTCGCAGGCGATTTCTTCATTTTGCAAGAAGTTCTTGGAGAGATAACCAACGGCCACCATGAAGTAGCAGGCCGAGAGGAAGACAATGGGTCGTTCGGGGTACTTAAACCTTTCGGTGTCGATGATGAACGTTGTCAGTGTCATTAGAGTGCTGCAGAAGCATAGGCCCGACCAGAGTGTTATCCATATTCCGGCGAACTCCTTTTCGTCGTTTGTGAAGAACGGGCCCTTGCACGGTATTGCGCAGTTTTGAACGCCGGCGATTCTTGACACAGTCGAGTTCATGTACCACGGGTAGTGCATTGGTGGTTGCATCATTTGAGTTTCCTTCCCCAGGATTATTAGAGGTGGGCGACATGAGCATGTGCATTCCTTTGCGCTTGTTTTTTCTCCTAGGGAGCTTTGGCAGTTTTTTGAATTTTTACCTTTGCATTTTTGGGTACCAGACGAAGAACCTGAGCCGGATTGTTTGCGTTTACCACCACCAGATGAAGAGCTGCCGCCAGAAGCATCGCCGCGGCTAGAACCCGACGAGGAGGAACCACCCGATGAGGAGGAGCCACCCGAGGATGAGGAGTCGGTGTACGAAGGCTGTTCCATGCATAGATTCTCGGGATCACCGTGGAAGGGCAGATGTTCGCAGGCCATGCGCTCTGGCCACTCGAAGCTATACTGCTGCATAATGGGAGCACAACCAGCTCTGGCTCGCTCACATACCGAACGGCACACGGGCAAGGGTTTGTGGTAGTCCTCCAGACAGATGGGCGTGTACATGGAGCACAAGAAGAACTTCAGATCTTGGGAACATCGAATCTCGACCAAAGGCCAAAATTGATGCACCTCCAAACCGGCTTCGTCTTGAGTTTCGTGGTTCATTTCGTTGGGAAACGAGGTCATGTTGTAGCCAATACCGCGGCACATGGGTATGGTGATCTCTTCACATCGTGAATTGGGATCCTTGGGTATCGCGGGCAGGCCATAACCGGGCGCCGGGCTTACTTCCATGGAATGCATGCCCAAGCCCATGTTGCCGCCCATGCCGACACCGGCACCACCGCCATTATCGCCCATATGCTGCAGGCCATCCGCATGGCAGGAGTGTGAGTAGAGCAGGACGGCGAACGAGACCAGATAGAGTAGACTACTCCGTGTGAGAAGTGAAGAATGTAGAGATGACATCGTTGCAGGTGATGATGACCGAGAGTGTAGAACTCTTGTCATACTAGATTAGAAATGAGTTTGAGTGTGGGCGGGGGGTTGGGGTTCCTACCCCAAGTATAAGAGGTTGCTTTCGCAGGATTTCCAAAACTAGAGTTCCGTTTTCTTATCGTTCACCGTGAATGTGTGAATGTAGAGTAAAGATCTTTGTAGAGTTTTGGTAGATGAAGTGTAATAGTGTCTGGCGCTCAACAGAAATTCAGCGTCAAATGTGGAGATTTCGAAATTTAAAAAACATCTGTAAAGAGAAATAAAAAGAAAAAACACAATTCATTTAATTACAATCTCAACAGTTGATGAGGAGGTTCTACAGGCTACAACAAATACATACAACATAGTAAAAATAGTTTAGGTTGTTGTTTACACAGTTGCAAATCCCCCCGAAAAAAAAGAAAAACAAAAACGTATGCGTTCGCACAGGCATACACACACGTGAGAACTGAGCAACTGTGCGACTGTTCGAGTCAGAGTTTATTTCTTCGGGCGTCTTCTTTCCTTCCTAACCATTTGACATTTAACACCCAACTGTTTGCCCAGAGAGTTTCAATGGCCGTTCGTACCCTGAACTAACGAACGAACGCACATTCATTAGTTCGTGCGACCGGTCGTCGTCGTCTTCGTTCAATGAGCATGAATGCGCGAGTGTGAGTGTGTTTTCACCCTTTTCACGTACACTTTTCCCAAATGTCACTGAATTGTTGCTGTTGTTTTTGTTATTATTATTTTCGTCCCATCCTCGAACGCATACACACACGTACGCACAAATATTTACTTACTAGTTTTATGCCGTCGTCCGTCGTCGTCAGTCGCCGACGTCTGTGTGGTGTTCAAACTTCTCTAATGTCGCCTGCCGTCTATGGTGGCTGAACGATGAGTGTTTCGTGGTGCGTTTGTAAGTTCTGTTCTGGACTGAGTGAGTGAGAGAGTGTTGCTGCACACACACGGAAAAGGAGGAACAGATGATGGCGAATAAGAAGAAGAGCAGCTCAATAAAATAACATCAATCAAAATCAGTGATTTTTATTAAATTTGACAGACATAAACGGCTGCTGCTACTGTTATTACTGGTCGCTTGGGCGGACGGATGGTCGCTCGATTGGACTGGACTGTCTGTGTCTGTGTCACTTTGGCCAGCGTCTGACTGCATTATGTGAAATTAAAGATAATAAAAAAGTATAACTTCGGCCTGATTCGATGGGGTTGTGTTTTGTGCGCCAGAGGGTGGCCAGAGTGAGAAGGTGTTGTTGCTTGACCAGAGCTTTGATGATGTTTGTTTTGGTGTGTGTGTGTTGTTGTAAAAGTGTTGAAATAACACTAAAAATTAATTAAATTCAATTGAATTGCTCTTTTTTTGCTGTGGGCATTTAAAAATGAAACAACACCAGACAGACAGAACATTGCCCGAAATATTATTGGTAGGGAAGTTGTTGTCATTTAGCCTTAATTACTGACACTTTTGTCTGAGTGTAAGCAATTTTAGGGAAATGCCAGATTGCCAGATGAGTGATTTAGTTTGACAGTCACTTAAAAGTGACACTTGGTGAAGGACTTTATGATCAATTGTGAGTGATTCAAAGTGCTGTTGATTAAAGTTTGTCTGCAGATTCTTAATTTGAGACGTCTGCCGAGAACTACGAAAGGCAGCCCGCCCTTAAGGCAAATTTCCGGTAAATTACACCGTGCAACAGTATTTTTTGTAGCTGAACAAGAACAAATACATATGAAACTAGAGATAATATGTAAAAAAATTTCAGTGTACTCAGTTTTTCATTTGGTGATTTTTTCTCCCTTTTAAGGACTTCTAATTTCCAAAGTATATAATTATCTTAATAATTTTTTTTCATATTATCGAGAGCCATACATAGGCGATAGAGGTATCAAATGAAAGAGAAACGTGTATGTAATAAATACTAAAAATGCCATGCCTCTAACTGTATTAGTTTAAGATTAACAATCAATTCAAGCTTTCCCCCTTAAGTAGTAAAAGATGAATAAACTCAACAAAATAAGGTGGAAACTTGAAATTATTGTTAATGCCAAATTAATAAAGTTAAAAGAATTATATTTAAAATATTTTTAATGGATATTCTGCTCTTTCATTTGATACCCATATCACCTTTGTATGACTCGTTGATATATGAAAATAAATTATTTAAACACCTATATCCGTTGCAAATTAAAAGTCATGTAAAAATGAGAAAGGACGGTCTTATATATAGGTTATCGAAACAAAAAAATATTCACCCCTATCGCGAATAAAATTTCCCCGGGAATAAATTGTTCCCTTAAATTTCCAATCGCTATTTATGGCGATCTTTTCATGTTTCTTCACTTTCTTACTTGGATTTGATCGCCTTATATCTAAAACAACGCAAAAAAGAGAAATCTATTCCCGATTTATATTCATATACCATCCTACGCCAATAGGGAAATAGAAAATTCCACGTGAACAAATTCCCCTTTTATTCGCGATAAGGGTGATTGTCTATTGGTCTTGGCACTTAAAGGAACAGACTGGAATTTTCCAAGGAGTTTACCAAGCTATAGGAAAGAGAGCGTCAAATAAGTATGAGGAGCGCAGGATGACTTCTTGATTTAGGGTATTTTCTACTGTTTTTACCTATCCAAAATAAAGATTTGTAGTTTCAACCAGAGTTGTATTTTTTGGAGAGACTTTGCGAGACTACATCAGTAGATCATTGTTTATTTACTCGACCTTTATATAAACTATAATATATTTTTTTAAATTAAAAAAGTAAAAAACTAGCTCGTGGTATTTTTTAACAAAAATTATAATGACTTTAAAAGACTTTGACTCGAACCGTCGCTAAGTAAAGACATATGGTCGCGACTAGATTTAAACATAGGCTTATCGCGCGTGCGCTCGACCATTACATATAGTTGTCAAGGTTAGTAATCCCAAATACATTAAAAAATTTGATCATATTCTCTGCAATCTGAAGTTGTCAAGGTCAGGTTAAATATGAATGTTTCCTTAACAAACTCACCATATGTTTTATATAACTTTGAAGGACATCCCGCAAAGTATTGGTAGTTTTTCCAAAAAGGAAAGCCTTGAACATTTAATGGCATTGCTTAAAATAAATCCAAAAAATATGACTACATTTTCTAAGTATAGATATTATTGTTATTATTTTTTTGTGTGTTATTTATATCCAGTGGAATATCACCAAAGTTGTGATTTATCGATACAACGAACGCAAAAACTTTGCAAATGCCTTAAATCCATGGATACATTAAGGACATGGTTAATACCTACGAAAGAAATCTTGATAAGGGTTCCCGCAACTGCAAAATCTATCGAATGTATGACACAACCGCCCGAAGAGTTTCTCTAGCGCCTCGCCAATTAATTATGAATAACCAAAAACTTTTGTGTTTGTTTAGAAATTATGATTTGAAATAAAACAAAAAAGGAAAGAGATTACCAAACGGCACAAGCTCGTTAAACGAACGAACGCCTAAGAGAGGGATTGAGAAAAAGGATTACATTGACAAAGGATAGCAAAGGAAAAAGCCACCCTTTGGCAGGGACTACTTAATTGTATTTACATACATTATTGCAAAGAAACTTTTTCCCCAAAAGACATTTGCGTTGTATTTTAAGACCTCTCCTCCCCCCCTTCCCCACACTGTGTTGTAGTTTTTGCGTAACCGCAACACTTGTTTCGTTATATTTTGAACAGAAAAATCCAGTGATCTTAATTTTATAATTTAGTTTATATTAATTTCAAGTATTAAATTACTTTATTTTTAATGTCATTTCGTATATGCAAAAACAATAGCAGCAGCCAGAGCCACACCAACAAACAGCAACAACTTATAAACACATTCACATTATTATATGCAAACGACCACATGACAGTTTTTGTATCTGATAGTAGTAGGTACAATGTCTGTCTGTCTGTCTGTCTGTATGTTTGCCTTCTCTTGTTTTCGAGAAAAAAGCGTAATAATAAAACCACATCATCTCATAAAGTATTACAGTAGCCCAGAAAATTCAAAACCGCAAAATAATATTTTTAGAGAGACAGAGCAAAAAAAGACGACGACAACAACGTACATATTTGACATTGATATAAAAGTTATAAGCCAGAAACAGTAACTCAAGAAAGCAAGTGGAAAAAAGTGACAGTTTCGAAAAGCTATGACAGCCACATTTCAAAAATGGCATAACAAAAAAAAACAGACAGACAGACAGACAAAAGACAGGAGAGACACTGAATGTGGGTCAAATGCAGACCAAAACGGACAAGATTTGAAGGAATTTAAGAAACTGGAGTTCAATAAATATCTGGCAACGATGTTACTAATTTTGATTCAGTCTAAAAATGGCAAAAAATGAAAAATTAGAGTTGTATAAATATCTGGCAACAATATTAGTAAACTCAGATTCAGTCTAACAACGCGAACATTGAGACCCAAGACTTTGTAGGCGAACGACTTAGAGAAGCTCAAGGGTAGAAAAAAGTCACGAAATTTAGAGGTTTCTTGTAGAATTTTCAAATTTATATTGTTTTGAACATATGACGAAGGAAAAGTCAGAGTCTCAAGCAAAAAATCTTCGTGTAAATCCGCACGACTTTCCGTAGCAACTTCAAAAGAGAATTAAAAAGTCAAGCAAAAAAGTCATCGTGTAAATAGGACTTAGGCTTTATATGACTTTTTTCCTAAATCCAAAATATAGAATATTGTTTTCATTTAAAAAGGACAAAACTTCGGCATTTCCTTCTTGTACTATTGTCTGTAAAAGCCTTTTTGTTTTCCAAAATGGCTAACCTGTTTAATGGGTAATATTTGATCGCTGAAAGCGTTGCCATCTCTAAGTAAAACGAGCTCGCGCACACCAAAGCCTGTTTGATGACATTGTCTACATCGAAACTATTTTTAAGTTACTCAATTGAACATTTGATTCTATCCAAAATCCCCAATGTTATAGGGGTTTGGTGACTATATTTCCCAAATCCAAATATAAATCCAAATTATAATCCAAATCTAAATCCAAAATAAAAAAACATTGTTTATGATATAAAAAAGGACTAAATCTCAGCACAAGAAGTACTATTTTTCGTAATTTTTTTATTTCCCAAAACGGCAGATCTGTTTAATAGCTTTGTTTTGATTTCTGGAAGCGTTGCCATGTCAAAGTTATAGAAAGGCTCGCGCACACCGAAGCCCCAAACAACAGAAGTTGAATAAATCGCAGTTTAGACATAGCAAACTTTGGTTTGACAGATGCTTCACCGCAGTCAATGGAATGTTGGGATAAAAAGTAAAAAGTTTTTCGCGAATAGAAAAGGAAAATGACAGTTTCAAGAGCTATAATTAAAAGCAAATATTTCGATAGAGTTTTTCTTATTTTGGATTCTTCGAAATAATAGATGGCATTCGAATATATTACACCGTACCACAATTTAAGAAAAATGTTACCCTCGAACCGTATGAAACTATAGGCTAGATGTAGTTAATTGGCGTTTTTGGTTTTTCATTTCCTCATCCTGGACCACAAAGTTCTAAAGGATACAATTTCCCAAAAATTATTTTAAATACTTATTCGAATCCCATGATAACGATATTAGTGTCAAATTAAAGAGGAGAATATCTGTTGAAAATACTTTAAACATCATGCTTCTATGTGCATTAGTTTAGCATTAACAGCCATTTCAAATTTACCCCTTAGTTTATTTAGTTAATTCATATTTTACTTGAAAACTTGAAATAGTTATTAATGCTAAACTAATGCAGATAGAGGCTTGCAATTTCAAGTATTTTTAACAGACATTCTACTCTTTTTTTCTACCCATATCGCCAGTGTATGGGTCTTGAAACTATGAAAATAAATTATTAAGAAATTTAGAAATTAAAAGTCCTGTAACAAGGAGAAAAGATCACCAAATGAAGAATGGCCTTGTTCAGGCCCAAAAAGTACTGTCGCATGGTGATATAGCTCAAAAGGACAGTTTCTCGGCTTCAAATTAAAAACAAATATTTCGATTAAGTCTTTAGTTTTTTTTAGATTCTATGAAATAGCTATCAAAACTCCTAAAAATCAAGCAAAATCGATCACTAATCAAACAATACAGAAAAAATAGACGAAACCCCTGAAGAAGTCAACAATAAATTGAGGAAACGTTGAGTGGAACAAAATAAAAGGATTTTTATTTTGAAAATTAATAAGCTATTTAGGCCTATATTAATTAAAATTAATTTAAATAATTAATCAAAATGAATTCGGTTTTAGGATCGAACCCAAATCAACAACGATCGATTGCTGGGCCATTTTCGTCAATCAATCAATCAATGTTGTCAATTTGATTTTAACACCCAAATACAACTCTGTTGTCGAAAAATGATACTACACTTCTTCTTCTTTTTCTGTTGAGTGTTGCCACACTTGTTCTACGCTGGACTTTCGTAAACTCAAACAAACATATTTGTAATTTATAATTTAATTTAAAACGCTACAATTTTCTAGGAATTTCTAGCCATACTTAGTTGGCTCTCGGAATTGTTAGCTAAACAAAAAAAAAAGAAAAAACAAAACTAGATGAGATTTGAAATGTTTGTTTCCTATTTTGAAATTCAAATTGGTCCACATGCTCGCCATTGCCCGTCATTACCATTACCAAGTTGAGTTGCGACCATTTTAGCGCTCTTCAGTTTTTTAACGTAGCGCTTGTGTTCGCGTTCCTAGGAAAACATTCTTATGATCAGTTAGGTGATTGTTTGGGGTTTTTTTGTGGTTGCGACGACATCGTCAAGAGATTTAAATCTCAAGTCTTTAGCAAACATTGTTTAGAAGAAAGAATAACAGAAAAAACACTGTTGCTACTTTGGCTGAGCAGCAAGGCTTTAAGCCATGCCTGGGCCGTTTTGGTGGCCATAAACAGAGGCTGAATGTTTAGTATAGTGGTAGCTATGATGATGATGACGTTGTTTGCTGTTTTATGGCGATCGTGCTTAATGATCTTGTTCCCGGCTACGTTCTTGTATAATGTGTGCTTTGAAGTGGGGAGCCCAGTCTAGGCAAACATTTAAACCACTCACTTGAGACGGACAGGGTATACGACGAGTAGGAACATGCATGCCTGCTGGCATTTATGTGCATTTGTAATTCTTAGACCGAGGAGGACCGAGAGTCGTCGTTTTAGAAATCCATCATCACATGACATTGCCTTTGGTGGACTTTTCAAACCAGTAGTCATTGCGCTGCTCAATATTTATTTAAACGTCTGGCTCCTATTGTAATTGAGTGTCGTCTGTGTGTGATGGCTAAAACCCGGCCAAACATAATGAAGATCTTCAGAAGAGGAAACCAGCAGTCGAACACGTAAAAGGAAAGCATATTTTAGCTGGCCATAAAGAACAACACTGAAGAGTGTTTTCCTATTTCCAAAACTTAGATTTCATGTTGTTTGTTTTAGTTGTGATTTCTGTACGGCAGCGTGTTTATTTTACGCCGGCCAGTAGAAGAAACCGATTTTTGTCCATCAATTTTCTTTAATTATTTTTCTTTATCGCAATCAATTTATTCAATATTTACATAGCTCTTGAAGGCTTCAACTTGCCTACCTTTTTTTTTTTGCCTGCCTACGGACAGACAACGTCAAGAGAACGAACGTGGTTCTGGAACATTGTGTGTGTGTTGGCATGACTTGCATGTGATCGTTTAAGCCTTGTTCTGTGTTCCGTGTTCGTTCCTACTCCTCTCGTAAAGTGTGTTTACTTAAGGTTGGCTGGCTAGCTAGCTAGCTGGCTGGATGGCTGACTGTCTGCTGGATTGCTTGGTGATTTCCAAGGAAATTTACACTTAAAACTCATAAAATAAACATGATTAGCGTTGCACTACTAAATACTTGTATTTTTTATTCAACTTGGCCCGGCCCGGCGCGGTCCGTCTTCTTCACTTGACCATTGATTTTGTTGTTGTTGTTTTCTTACGAGTAAATAAAATCTTGTTAAATGTTATTCATTCTTTTTTCCCCCACTTCTTCTGTATAAAATGCACAATAATGTACATAGTTATAGTATAAAAACAATATTAAAGAAAAGAAAAAAACTAACAAATCACTAAATAAACACTTGACAATTGCCACAAAGTGGAGTGTGGAGTGACTGGTGTTGAGTGCAACGCTGGACAGCCCCCGGACACACATCTCTCCAGTCATGTTGTTTTCTTTCTTCTTCTAGAATTTCGTTTTAAAATTCCTTTTTTTTTGCTGTGGCCATCTAAACTTGAGAATTGTTGCTCTTTGGCTGCCTTCATTAATATTGAACAGAGATTTCTTATTATGTTTTTTACGATTCTTAAGATTTATGTTAATTGTGCATAAACATTTCAAGAATTTTAAATGAAACTCTTAAGAAACGGGCAAAGACAATGCCAAGAAAAGCTGAAAAAAAAACAAAGCGAAAATGCAACACTGTTTAATGCAATAACCCTGCCTGTGATGGTGTGGCTATATCTCGCTAAATTGCACACCCCATTGCTGGGTGCAGGGCGATCGCACATTATGTCGTGTTTACACTGGCAAAGCATTTCCGGCATTTCGCGGAATTCCACAAAAACTCAGGGTATGTGAGTTATGTATGATTAATTCTTTTAATTCTGGAAGAAAAATCTGGCAGCACCTTGCTCACGCATTGGAAAAATTCAAGCTTGTAATGCCAATCGAACCCATACCAATATTAAGAATTAAAATTTTAATTTTTGTGGCTTCTTTTGATTGTTTCGAACTCCAGTAATTTACCAAAAAAAAAAAATACAAAAGAATAAAATAAATAAAACCTACCAAGAATGAAATCTTCCCTACAAAGGCTCTAGAAAGCCGAAAAAATACAACTCTGTGGAGGTTGGATTAAAAAAAAATGTTTAAAACAAAAAATCACACAACAAGTGAAATAAAAAATAACAGTTAAAAAGGTAAACTCAAGTTAAGAGTTTTCCTTGCCATTGCAAGCAGCCTCTGATGGTACTGGTGTTGTTGTTGTTGTTTTTGTTTTATAACACAAACATGCCGCCAAGTTCTATGACCTTACAATCAAAGGCAACAGCAAATAGTACTACCCAACAACATTAACAGTCCTACCAACAACAACAACAACAGCAGCAGCAAAAGCTTAAGCATCAACGTACATGTAATTGCAAGCATGTTTATATCATGATGTTGATGATGCTGGTGCTGGAGCTGATGCTGCTGCCGTTTGTTTTTGGCTCTTCTCTCATTGCAAGGATAAAGGATAAAACTGAATGAAGTAGTAAATGCCTGTACAGAAAATAAAAAAAAAAACAAAAAAACGTACCTACAACAAACTCTTGGCGTATTTCCCCCGGTTTTTTGTAAAATAAGTACAATTTACATATATTAGGGAGTCCCCAAAAAATAGGAGAACGTTTAAAAAATACATCTTATCACGGGATTCAATATTGAGTAGTTACTATCGAAATTAATTTTTAATTTCTATGTATATATAGTTCCAACAAAAACAAATAGAAATTCGAGATAATGTAATTTGAAACTAATCCATTTAGAATTTTAATATTTTATGTCATAGAATCCGATTGAATTTTGGAATCGGTATTAAAATCTGCAAACAATTTGAGGTTCTTGCAGAATCCAAGTCGTAATTAAGAATCAATTACGATATGATTTGTTATGGAAAATTTACAAAACAAATTTTTTATAGAAAAATTTACAAAACAATTTTTTTATAGAAAAATTTACAAAGCAAAATTTTTATAGAAAAAATTACAAAAAAAAATGTTTATAGAAAAATTTACAAAACAAATTTTTTATAGAAAAATTTACAAAACAAATTTTTTATAGAAAAATTTACAAAACAAATTTTTTATAGAAAAATTTACAAAACAAATTTTTTATAGAAAAATTTACAAAACAAATTTTTTATAGAAAAATTTACAAAACAAATTTTTTATAGAAAAATTTACAAAACAAATTTTTTATAGAAAAATTTACAAAACAAATTTTTTATAGAAAAATTTACAAAACAAATTTTTTATAGAAAAATTTACAAAACAAATTTTTTATAGAAAAATTTACAAAACTAATTTTTTATAGAAAAATTTACAAAACAAATTTTTTATAGAAAAATTTACAAAACAAATTTTTTATAGAAAAATTTACAAAACAAATTTTTTATAGAAAAATTTACAAAACAAATTTTTTATAGAAAAATTTACAAAACAAATTTTTTTATAGAAAAATTTACAAAACAATTTTTTTTTATAGAAAAATTTACAAAACAAATTTTTTATAGAAAAATTTACAAAACAAATTTTTTATAGAAAAATTTACAAAACAAATTTGTATAGATTTACCAAAGAAAAAAATTACAAAACAATTTTTTATAAATTGATTTTCAAAACATTTTTTATAGAAAAAATTACAAAACAATTTTTTATAGAAAATTTACAAAACAAATTTTTATAGAAAAAATTTCAAAATAATTTTTTATAAAAAAATGTATTTGATATGAATTGGTGTCATGTCATCGTATTGTGATTTTTTTCAAACACGACGTCAATTTTAATTCCGAAAGATAGTTTCCCTGAAAGCTAGTTCCTTTTGCAGTCTACATAGAAGAACATGGAAAGCTTTTTTCAAAATTTCATTGAATTCATCAATACTTATCATCAAAATCCTGTCTATTTCTAGGCCACACTAATATTCTCCATGTATATTTGTATACATACATGTGTGTAAATTTGTACGTCGGCCTGTCTTTCTCTATGTGTTTGATATATTGAAGAGCTTACATGACGAGTTACTCCTTTGTACACAGAGAGAAATGTTTATTAAGCGTGAAAATGCAAACGCGCAAAAGGGCGCCAACAAAAATTAACTTTGAACGGAGTGTCTAAGAAAAATAAAACTACTTTCGCCATCAAAGGGACTGTATGAAAACGCATTTCAATGTAGGTCGACAGAGTATCAAAGAGTTTTTATTACAAGATTCTGTAATGACCAATAAACAATAGTTACAAATGTCATATTCCTTACAAACTGACAGAACACCTATCGGCGAAAGATTTCTAATTGAAAAATGGCTGATCATCCCCAGTTCTAAAAGTTGTATTCACAATCTTAAAGCCTATCAACACGGATTGCTCGTGAAGTGTAAACACGGCCGATTACTAAATTTTTCATTTATTTAAATGTAGAAGAGTAGGCATGTTTTCTATAACAATTTTGATTCACAATCTTAAAGCATATCAACACTTATTGCTAGTGTAGTGTAAACACGACCGATTACTAAATTTTACACTTAATAAAATGTAGAAGAGCAGGCATGTCTTCTATAAATTTTAAGCACTTTTAGATGATACAAAGAATTTTTTTTTCGAGTTTAACTTTTACTCATTTTCAGTAGTGCTCTGTTAAATGTCAAGCATTGTGTAAATGAGATAGAATATGTTGATATGATTTAAGCGCATTAAGATTTATCGTTCGTCTAGTGTAAACACGAGCGATTACTAAAGTTTGAAAATATAGAAGAGTCTTTAAATTTCCAGCATTTTTCAGGTGATTCGAAAATTTTTCTTTAAATAATTTAACTATTACTCATTGTCAGTATTCTGTTAATAGTTTATAAGAATAAGCTATCGCTGTTAATCTCGTGATGTTATTAACATTAAATATGATACTACGATGATTTTTTATTAATCCTCCACTTCTAGATTAGATGAGTAGGCATATTTTCTTCAAATCTCAAGCATTGTGTAAATGAGACAAAATATGTTGAAAGGATTTACGCCCATCTAGATTTATCGCCCGTCTTGTGTAAACATGACCGATTACTAAATTTTGAAAATATGTAAGAGTAGTGATTCAAACGATTTTCTTTTAAATTTTTAACTATTATTCACTTCCAGTGTTCTGTTAATAGTTTTTAACATCTATATAAGGATGAGCTATCGCTGCCATCGCCTAATGTTATTAACATTAAATGTAACATCACCCCCATCAGTTTTTTGTTAACGATTTTTTGATTAATCATCCTTTTCTAGTTTAGAAAAGGCATGTTTACGAATGATTTACTTTTCGATTTTAACTATTACTCATTTTCTGTGATCTATCAATACTTTTTACCCTTTATATCGCTGTTAATAGTTATTAACATTAAATGTTACATCAGCTTTCTGTTATAGATTTTTTTGTTTTTTTTTGTTTTGATTAATCCTCCCCTTTCTAGACCTCTCCTTTAAATCGCATTTTGTACTTTTTTTCAATACTCATTTCCTGTCTTCTTTCATTCGTTTCTTTTACTGTATTCTAATTAAATGATATCATCTGCTGTGTCTGTCTCACTTGATTCTCACTAAGAAGCGACTCATTTATCGGTCGTTAACGCTGCAATTGTGTTTGTTGCTTGCCTCTCGCTCGCTTAGGCGACAGTGCGTTCTTGTCAAAGCGATTCATGTACAAATCATTGACATTTAAAACGGCCAGGTGAATATGTAAAATGTTATTTGGTTTGTTTTTAGGAAGCTCCTCTTTTGTGTGTGTGTGTGCCTGAGTGTGGGAAAAAACTAGAAATCCTTTTACAGGGGATCCTTTTGGCTGTTGCCTTTGATTTGATGCTATTTGCATAGAAAAGTTGTAACTTTCTGTGTGTATTTTATTTGGACTTTTAACTTTGATGTTGTTTTTAGTAGAAAACAAACAGCTTGCTCTGCTCTGCTCTCCTCCAATGGATGGCAGTGTTTTGTACCCGAGTTGTTGGTTAAATCTTTTTGGGTGGGGGAGGAAGGTTTGTAACTTCAAACTCCCACTGAGGCCTGGTTGAAATTGCCACCCTGCTTTTTCTGTTTGTAATAATAATTTTTTTGTTTTATTTTATTTTTTATATTTCGCAATTACACATAGACAAAGTAATTATGTTTTGTGCTACACAAAAGGCAAAAAAGAGAAACTCTAGATTGTGTTGTTTTTATTCAAATCTTCAAGTGTTAAGCCAGCCAGCCAGCCAGTGAGCCAACTGTTTCTGGGTAAATGTTGTTGTATGCAAATGATTCAATTTTTTCCCATGCAACCCTGTGTTTAAGAGTTGCCAACTCTTTGAATGTATGCATGTGTTTCTGTGTGTGTGTGGGAGTGGATTATATTGCAGTTATTCTGAAGATGATGAGTTCATTAATTAAATAGAATTTCTGTTATATTGCACTAGTCAAGTAATTCACTTGTCGTTTTCGCGATTTATTCTTCTTGTTGTTGTTGGCTATTTTCTCGGTATAATTGGATTTTAATATTGTCTTTGTTTCATCAGCAGCCAAAGAAGTTTAGTTGCGGTGCATGCCATGCCATGGAAATGTTTTGAATGCAAATTTTCTTGTGCAGAAGAAATTCTGTTAATTTGATGAATTTCTACATTTTGTAAGGAATTTCTTATTTAATAATAACAGTTGGCTAAGGGGGATGGTTCGTACTTGTTCAGGGGTCTAGGGACTTTAATTATAGTAAATAACATTTCGTAATTACGCTGATTATTAGCTGGGATTGAGGTGGCCAGGCAAATGAAAGCTAAGGAAATATAGATTGAAACAATGATAATTTCTTATTTTTAATTTTCATAAATAAATCAAATGTTTTGAATATTTCACAACCTCTTTAAATATCTGTGTTTAAATATTTCCCCTAAACCTGTACTCTTTTGATTATTTTTTTCTTATTTGATCCTAGTTAATTTTCAACCTGGTCACCTTTGTCGTCGCCATGCAAAGTCATTAGATTTTCTTATTATTTCCATTAACGTTCATTTGCTGCCGTCTTGATATCCTGCTAATGTCCTTTATGGCGTATGAAACTATTCCTATGCCATGCCATTTACTCGTTGTCGCTCCTGTTCATCTTGTGCCTTTTTCTCATCACAAGGTAGAACAGCCAGCCAGCCAGCAAGCCCAGTAAGAAGCCAACGAAGAAAAAGTCAATGAGGAGAAAGAAAAAATCTTCCTAGCAAGAGCAGAGGAAAAAAACTTATTACAAGACTCATTAATTAAACACAATGTCAGCAACATATACATACGACAACAACAACATACAATGACGACAACGAAACATATAAATTTTATGTTGAACAAAAATGTTGACATTAATTAATACGCGTAAGCATTACAATTACTTCGTATTTTTTTGGGATTTCACGTTGGCTTTTTTCATTTCATTTTCCATCTTCTGCTCCAATATTTTCGCTCCCCCTTTTGCCCAGGCGTAGTAGTGTGTTTGGGGCTGTGCTAGGGCAGCAGGCAAATGCCTTACACACATGTGTAAACTATTTAATAATGGGACGGATGACTGGCTGGATGGATGGGAGTTCTGGGAAATTAAAAGGCCTTTAAAAATGTCACGCCAAAAGCACACAGAGAAACATCTCTGGAGGAGGGAAGAATAAACTATGAAAAAACTATAAAGTTTTTTTTAAAGATTTGTATTTTTATCATATTCAGTCGTTTAAACGAGGGACGGGAGTACAGTGATGTTGGGGTATAAAATAAAAACCATTAAAATGTAATAAAAAAACATTTCGAAGAGACATGTTTTCTGATAGAGGAAACAAATTTCTGATTAGAACAATATGATGAAAAACTTATCAGAAAATCAAAAAGATTTTTAATAAAAAACAATCAAACACTTTTTATAAAAAAATTTAAAAAAACTACTTTTTGTAAAAAATTGCAGAACAATTTTTTTTATAAAAAAATACCCAACAAATTTTATATAGAAAAAATTACTCAACAAATTTTTATAGAAAAAATTACCCAACCAATAGAGAAAAATTAACAAACAATTTTTTTAGAGAAAAAATTATCCAACCAATTTTTTAGAGAAAAAATTACCCAACAAATCTTTTTAGAGAAAAAATTACACAACAAATTTTTTAGAGAAAAAATTACCCAACAATTTTTTTAGAGAAAAAATTACCCAACAAATTTTTTAGAGGAAAAAAATCCAAACAGTTTTTCTATAAAAATTGCCAAACAATTTTTCTATAAAAAAATGCCAAACATTTTTTCTGTAGAAAAAATTGCCAGACAATTTTTCTGTAGAAAAAAATAACAAACAATTTTTCTATAGAAAAAAAAATTACCCAACAAATTTTTTAAGGAAAAAATTCCAAACAATTTTTCTGTAGAAAAAATTACAAAATAATTTTTCTGTAGAAAAATTACCAAACAATTTTTCTATAGAAAAAATTACCAAACAATTTTTCTATAGAAAAAATTACCAAACAATTTTTCTATAGAAAAAATTACCAAACAATTTTTCTATAGAAAAAATTACAAAACAATTTTTCTATAGAAAAAATTACAAAACAAATTTTTTATAAAAAAATTTACACAACAAATTTTGTATAAAAAAATTACACAACAATTTTTTTGAGAGAAAAAATTACTAAACAAATTTTCATATGAAAAAATTACAAATCATTCTTTTAGAGAAAAATTTACAAAACAAATTTTTTAGAGAAAAATTTACAAAACAAATTTTTAGAGAAAAATTTACAAAACAAATTTTTTAGAGAAAAATTTACAAAACAAATTTTTTAGAGAAAAATTTACAAAACAAATTTTTTAGAGAAAAATTTACAAAACAAATTTTTTAGAGAAAAATTTACAAAACAAATTTTTTGGAGAAAAATATACAAAACAAATTTTTTGGAGAAAAATTTACAAAACAAATATTTTAGAGAAAAATTTACAAAACAAATTTTTTAGAGAAATAATTACAAAATTACAAAAACATGTATCTTTTTTATTTTATATTACCTAAAATTTTTTCTATAAAAAGTTTGTATTTTTATCAAAAAAAAAAATATAAAAAGTTTGTAATTTTATAAAAACTATTTTTAAAAATTTTATTTTTTATAAAAAATATTTTTTTATAAAAAGTTTGTACTTAAAAAATTTTATATTGTATAAAAATATTTTTTATGTAGTTTTTATTTTTTATAAAAAATAATTCTTTTATAAAAATTTATTTTTTGGTGAAAAAATTATCATTTTATTTTAAATCTTTTTTAATATTTTTTTCTACCAATTCATTTATAGCAAAATTGTCGTTAACAAAATTATCATAAATAAGTTTGTTACAGCAAACTTTTCGTAATTGGTTGATAGAAATTGTGAACATTTTTTGGAAGAAAAATTGTGAAATCTTTTTTGAAGAAAAATTGTGATAATTGTTTGGAAGAAGAGTTGTGAAATTTTTTTGTATAGAAAATTTGCATTACTAACCAGTTTATTTATAGATTTTCTTAGAAATTTCGTAACAAATTTTTATAGATTTGTTTTATGGATTTTTAATATGAATTTTTTTGTACGTTTTTTATATAAAAATTGAGCCATAATTCGTTAGAGAAATTCCCTCTGCAAAATTCCCAAAGATTTATCTCTTAGATTACTGAAAGAGCAAAGTTATCTTAGAGAATTTATCACTGATCCTGGGAAAATTTATAGCTGCCATATTTCTGACAAATTCCACTTCACTTCCAGTATTGCCATTCCCCTCGCTTGCTGGCTTGCTGGTGATATGTAGCTGTTGCAATCGAAAGATCAGAAGTGCGACTGACACCGAAGCAACATTTCACTGCCGGGAGGGGATGGTGACAAATATGGCCTAAAAATATGCCCGTACATGATGTGTACAAGTATGTTTTTCCTCTCATAGATTTTTATACATCATAAAAATGTTGGGAAAACCTATTAATTGCTAAGTTTTTATGAACCGCCATAACACGCGCATCAACATTTGGGGACAGCTCGTAAACGCTTGTTGTTCGCTTACCACTCGAAGACAGGAGGTACAACGGCCGAACGACCCTACACACCACACACTCTGCGCTCTACGCTCTCCGGGTGATTTACGATCAAATGACGGATGAAATTTCTTTTTCTTTGTCGCATTGTGTACGATTGTATTTCTGTGCGATTTGTTAAAAGCCTGTAATGGCTTTTTAATAATCCATCCTAGCTAGCCTTCGTGTAGTAAAGATGTCGTGGAAGAGATGTGGTTGATGTTGTTTGAAAATGATTTGTTTCGTAACGGGGAAAATCATTCACAAAATCATTATTAAATTAACGTCATAAAAAGCATTTTAATGTTTGACACTTCAGAGAAACAACAGGAACGAAAAAAAATCAACAACAAGAAAATTTGTATGTGTCATTGTTGTTGTTCGTTCGCTTTCCTTCGGCCATACTTCATTATCTGTCATTTGAGGGCGGGAGCTCGCTACTGCAAACATGTGTCAAAATAGTCTTCGTTCCCATTTCCAAGGGGTGTATTTTGCACTAGGTATCAATGTTTGTATGTATGTAGACTGCTGCTACTGTAACTCTAAAAAGCACTTGTCATTTGCCGCCAGTGTTGTTATTGTTGTTGCCCTTAATGTTTTACAATATTTGCACACATGCTGCAGCGACAACGAAAAAACAAGAACTACTACTCTTTTGCTACCACCACCATCACCACTGACACATCGTCGTCACAGTTGTCATTGTCCTTAAAATTAAATTTCATTCTTATGCTGTTTTCATCTGCTCCCCTCTAACGTCCTGTAGTGCTCACCTCGCTATCACAACTCCCTCTCTTGCCGGCGAAATGACATTTGTAATCTTTTATGATTTCTCTCTGTTGGTAGTTTCTCTCTCTCTCTCAAAAAAATGACAATACTACCAACACAGGGTGGCTGTTTCATTTCTTCATTTTTCCTTTTCTCTTTCAATACTATTTTTTTGCGGTACATGAAAAGGGATTTTGATGAATGACAGGCATTTAAAACGAAGGATTTGTGTTAGCATTGTGTCAGGGCATTGGGAGCAACCCTCCCAGAGCACACCACACCGGGATGTGTGGGGTAGGAAGAAGTTTTCTTCTTTCATAGGACCGAGGACACACAACGAAAGAGTAAAATAATTTAGTCATTGTGGTTTTCGTCTATACGAAATCCAGGGGATTTGGACTGACATTTTCAATTGAAAACTTTTCATTGTGTTTTATGCGAAACAAGAAGTGAGTGGCAAAATAAGGATTAAGGATAACAAGCAGCAGCAAGCGTTTTCGATAGAAATGATAAATTTTAAATTTCCAAAGATCACAGGGCAGGGTATTCTAGCAAAGATGCTGCTAATGAACTTTAAAAATGTTTAAGAATTTCAGGTACAAAGGAAATAATTTCTTGGGATATGAGGATCCTGCAGAGAAATGATATAAATAAGAACCAATCCATATATTCAAATAGAACCCACCAAAATAAAGTCATTGTTTTTTACAAAATCCTGTTTGTATTGTCTTTTTAATGAAAATTGTATCTGTGATATTTTTCAAAAGAAAACTTGGGGCTGTGATATTTTTTTAAAGAGTTAATGTGGTTTGTTTTTTTTTTAAGAAAAATTGTGACAATGAAAATTTTTTATAAGAAAAATTGTGACTGTGATTATTTTTGAAAGAAAAATTGCTGCTGTAATAATTTCTTAAAGATGAATTTGTGGCTGTGACAATTTTTTAAAGAAAAATTTGGGCTGTAACAATTTTTCAATAAAAAAATTGTGCTTGATAATTTTGTAGAAGAAAATTTGTGACTGTGATAATTTTTTAAAACAAAAATTGCTGCTGTAATAATTTTTGAAAAGTAAAATTATGGCTGTAATAATTTTTCAACCGGAAAATTGTGGCTGTAATATTTTTTAAAGATAAATTGGGGCTGTGATAATATTCAAACAAAAAATTGTGGCTGTGATATATTTTCAACAAAAAAATAAGACTAATAATTCTTTAAAAGAAAACAAATGGGGCTGTGCTAATTTTTCAACAGAAAAATTGTGGCTGTAATATATTTTTAAAGATAAATTGGGTGTGTGATAATTTTTCAACAAAAAATTGTGACTAAGAATTTTTTAAAAGAAAAAAAGGGAGCTGTGATAAATTTTCAACAGAAAAATGAAATTTTTTAAAAGGAATTTTGGGACCATGATAATTTTTTAATAGAAAATTTTGTATCTGTTATACAATTTTTCAATAGAAAAATTATCTCAGATATAAAACTATGCTTAAACATATTTTTTCTGTCTTTTGTTGATTTACTTTTTTCTCAATCATTATGGCAAATAAATCAAAAAATGTGTATGTTACGATATGGTTTTATAAAAATTTTTCGTAGCCTTAATGTTCCAGTATAAAAATTGTGACTGTGATAATTTTCTTTATAGAAAATTTTTGCTGTGATTTTTTGAAGTGCAAAAAATAATGCTGTAATAATTTTGTAATACAAAGTACTACCTCAAATAACAAGATTACGTAGAAAACTAGCCTTTAAGATAATTTCTCTATCTTCTGTTTATTTATTTTTTCTCAATCATTTGGTAAATAAACTAAAACAAGATTTATGTTACGATATTCTGGGTACGAAGCTGCATGTCAGTGATATTATCTTTGTGCTGTGGCTTTCTAGAAAATTGTGGCTGCGATTAATTTAAAATAAAAAATAAAGCTATGACATTTTTATAATACAAAGAATTGTCAAATATCAATATTACGTAGAAAACTAGCCTTTAAAATAATTTTCGGTCTTCTGATTTTTTTAGTTTTTTTATCATTATGGTAAATAAATCATAATCATATGGTAATAATTATTACGATATCCTTGGTACGAGGCTGTATGCCAGTTTAATATCTTTTGTTTTATAATCTTTTTTTGTGATAATTTTTTATATATAATTGTTGCCGTTATTATTTTTAGATTTTATTTTTAAAAATAAAGCTGTGACAATTTTGTAATACAAAGAAATGCCTTTATTTTTATAGAAAATTGTTGCTGTGATTTATTTAAATGCAAAAAATAATACTGTGATAATTTTGTAATACAAAGAATTGCTTCAAAAATCAATATTACCTAGAAAACTAGCCGTAACATAATTTTTCTAATTATTTATTTTTCTCAATCATTATGGCAAATAAATCAGAGTAAAGGTTTTTATTACGATATCTTGGTATACGAGGCAGTGTGTCGGTGATATTATGTTTTATATTTTTTTCTGTGATAATTTTCATTATATAAAATTGTTTCTGTGATTATTTTTAAATTTTAGCTTTAAAAAAGCTGTGATAATTTTGTATTACAAATAAGTGTCTTCAGTTTTTTGTTGTTTTGTTTAGTGATTGGTTTTCTATGTGTTTTGAATGCAATACATTCGAATTCCAGTTTTCGGGTTTCTTTAATATTATTATTATATTTTTTTACTGTAACATTTTGTCACATAATATATCAGTTTTTTTTTTTAATTTTTATTATTTTTTTAATTGTTACATTTTTCCAAGAATATGTTTTCCCGCTTGTTGTGGAGAGGGAATTTCAATATCATTAATTTCTAAACCCAATATAAACTCTATCCCTCGGCATAAGTATTAACAACAAACAAATCGATTCCGCTGAATACATAATCATCATTATCTAGCTGAAAACAACTAACAAATTTGTTTAAATTTTTATGCCATAAAATTATTATGAGCGTCTAAAGGGTTTTTATGGTTAATTTTTATGTAGTTTTTTTTTTTTTGCGCCCGTCTATTTTTTATGAAGTGAAAACCCATAAAAAATCGCTTGACCTCTACTCCAACAACTCGCTCCTCCTCGCCGGGCAGGGAAGAAAGCACAGAGTTTTTAGGAAAATAAAACAAAACGGTCATAAAATCATCAGTTGCTGGCTCGTTCATAAAATCCAATTTTATAACTCCATAAAAAATTTCCTCCCTGGTTGTTTTTCGAAAAAACAGAACAACAAAACTCGGAATGTTTTTCACACATGTGTTTATGTTGTTGTTCGGTCGGTCGATCGGTTGTTGTTTTTTCTCTGTTTTTGTTTTTTGAAAACTGTGTGGAAAAAATGAACTGAAATCATTGAAAATGTATTTATATTCATTCCATATTCATTTGTGAAGTGTTAAACTTCCTTTTCACGAATGGAAAAATAAAACGGATGTTGTAAAACAAAACATTGCTCTGCAGCCAACATACACACACGCAGTTTGTCCGTCCATCCGCCTGTCTTTAGACAAGGAAGGAAAAATTAACATTTGAAACCTTCTAACAGACAGACAGACACACTCACGCAAATCTGGCACTTCCTTGCCGAAGGAAAACCCACCGGTTTTTGTGTGTACGCCAGAGAGAGACTGAAAGCCCAGGCTGTTGTTGTTTTAGACGTAGAAAAAAATTGAACAGAAAATCTTGTTGGATTTTTTCGAAATGATAGACATGTGTCATCTGTGTTTAGGCTCCTCAGAAATTACAACAGACGTTTTAGTCACCCAGAGAGCCGGCACCACATGTGTGTGCAAGGTTTTCCTTTATTTTTAGTTTCGAATAGATTTAGCATCGGCATAGACATATTTTTCTTTTATTTGAAATCCAAGGTTTGTTAATTAGAATTACAAATTTCAAAATATCAATGTGTGTGAGCAAACACTCAAATTAATTGCGTTGGGACCAGGAAATCTGGAAATTTCCATAAAATCCTCAACAAGTCATTGAAGGCTTTTATATTCTTCAGCTGTCATAGCAAACAAGCAACCTACTGTCAATGTTAAGTCTGCTTAAATGCAAGTAAAACTAAATCGTTTAGAAGAGCCCTCTAGGGAAGTTTATTGAAGCAATTCTTAATTTTATTAATAAATATTTTTTGTAAACCAAATTTCTAAACAAAGTTTGATGTAGAATTTTCTGTGTTTTTTTTTTCTCAATTATATTTCATTAATAAAATCGTCTGGATTTTCAATCATAAATTTTTCTTTAAAGTATATTTAGCAGCATTTAATTTTTAAGAAGTTTTCTAAGCCATAAATTTGATTATTTTCATTTTGATGGCTTCGTCGATGGTCAAAATTGTTGCATTTGGGGTTCAGAAAATTGACAAACTAATGCATCCACAAATTTTCCTTAAGAAAGTTATAGTACAATTTATTTCTCAATTATTGATTTTCATTTTGATGGCTTCGTCGATGGTCAATAATGTCGCATTTGGGGTCCAGAAAATTCTTGAGTGATTGTTGACAACTTAAGGCATTGTGGATGCCTACACTCAAAGGAATTTGTCAGTAAAAGAAAGCAAAAAGACTGCTGAGAGAGCAGATTTTCTGCTTAAAAAGATACAGCAGAGTTGTATCTGTTGAAATATCAAACAGCCGTTTGCTGTTTTTAGCAATAAAGAAAAAAACACTATCTTGAAACTTTAAGCATATGTACAGAACAGTATGGCCAGTTGAATATACATATTAGCAACACTTTTTAGAATAAAGGTTATTTTAACAAAATGTATTACCACCGAAAGATATTATCTATTTTTATATTTTAATTAACAGCAGCGATTTTTAGCAGACTGCAAACTCTTTAGCAGTGAGAATGCTGATGCAAGATTGCAGAGAAACTGCTGTTATAACAGAAAAAACTGTTGTAATAGCAGAAAATGCTAATGCTGCTGCTAAAAACAGACTTTTTTCTCTAAGTGTACCTTTACTTGAGAAATTTATTTTTTTTCTAAAGACAATTTATTTGGGTTGATAATTTTTCATTTTTAATTTTTCTTTCGAATAAAAATTAAATAGAATTTGTCTCCTAGGCATTTTCCCCAAAAACAAATGTTGTGTGTCTAAATATTTCCCAAAAGATTTATGACCTCTTTTTTCGTTTTCTTGGTTGGTATGTAATATGATGTATTGGCCAATTAAGAGAGTACAACAATTTGGTTGGGGAATATTTAAGATCTGGAATATTTCAAAAGGCTTTGGGTTATTTAAAAATTTTGGAATTCTTCTTTGGTTTCAAGCGAACGAAGAAATTCTTGAAGTGCATATTTCGACACAATTATGGCTTTTTAAATACATTTTTTTGCCTCAACTTAATTGAAATTCTTTAAATTTCCAAATTAAATTTCGAGTATTAAAGTTGTGGTGGTGGGGAGGATGTGAAGTGTTTTTCTTATATGTTTTATTTTGCTGTTGCGGCGTGGCCTGGCCTGGCCATGGTGTGGTAGTTTTGCTAGCTCCTCCCGTATTATTTTATTATTATTATTTTTATATTTTTGTCTATATTTGTCTATATTATTGTTTGTTCATATGTTGTTGGTTAGTGAGAATTGTGTGAGCTGTGTGTGTTTCAGTTTCAGCATGTCTGTCGGCTATTTGAGATAGATTTGTTTTCCAAGAGTTAATGGCTTTTAATGGCATTTTTGTGTGTGGCTGTTTGACTTTCTGGCCACTTATGATGCGCTGCTGCGGCAGCCAACCATGACGGTGGTGGTGGCATGGTCGCGACCGTGGCGGTGGTGGTAAAATAAAATTGCTCTGATGCTGTTCCACATTTCACGAAATACGAAATAAGAGCAATTCAATTTGGCTGTGTATGCCGTGCCATGCCGTATTGGAACTCTGACTGTTAGATAAATATTGGTATTTGAAGTACCAGAAAAAAGAAACAAATATCCGGGAAATAAACCACACACACACACACCCATGCACGCTAACAAAATAAAACATATTTGGTTTCCAGTGGATTTATTGCAAAAGTGCTTTTCCAAAAAAGAAAAAAATATTGAAAATGAAAATATGTTTGTTATTATTTGCCGCTAGCCCTTAAGTGATTCAGAGTATTTAGTTTTGTAATGACCATCCAGCATAATTCAAAAAGCAACCCCTCCCCGCCAGAAAAGTCTAATCTTTATGAATGATTTTACGATTAAAATGACCAATATTTCAATGTAAAGTGAAACACACACAGCACATCCTTCAATATCAATTTACAATCACCAAAAACACAGGGAAATTATTGAAATTTATGGCAATCGAAATATGCTTGAAATTGGAAAATTTATTATTACACTAGACTCCACCATAGTTTTGGAGAGACGAGAAACCCCTCCAGCCAAGTCCGTCGTCGTGCCCTGCTCTCATAAAAATCTCCCATAATCATAAATAAATCGTTTTCTTATCGTCGATTTGTTGGTTGCTGTTGTTGTTTTTCCTTGCCGCCATCGACAACAACAACCACAGGGCCACATAACATTTTTTGTGGTCATTTGAAAATCAAAAGACCGAAACCGCTTCAAAAAAAAAACGAAAAAAAAGAATCCATAAATTTAAATACAACAAATAATCATAAAATCGGACATACATGTGTATGTGTAAAAAATATCACAAAGAAATTGAAAAGAAATGAAGGAACACATTCTAAAGAATATTTTAAAACATGATAGGAAACTACACCGACCACCGAGAAAAAAACCGTATAAAATCTCATAAAAAGTTCTATTGAATTTGGAAAAGAAAATAAAATAAAACAAAAGTTGTGAAAAGAAGTCATTAAAAATCATCATCTTTTGGGACAGAACAAAACAAACAAAAAGAAACACAGCCAAACGCCGAAGACAAATTATTATTTTCAAGGTGCTAACGCCATTTGTTGGGACATTTTCGTAGACGCCATAATAAATTCTAAGCAGAAATTAAGACCCAGCAAAAGATTTCGGTGAAGAATTTTTTTAAATTTCTAATTTTTTAAACAAATAATAAATTTTACACATTTTTTAAGACCAAGCAAAAGATTTGGGTAGATATTTTTTAAAATATTTTTTTAAAGAAATTTTAAGCAAAAGATTTTTGGAGAGATTTTTTTAATATTATTTTTTTAAAGAAATAATAAATTCTACCCAAAAGTTTTGAAAAAATTTCAAAAAATAAATAATAAATTCTACGCATAAAATAAAGACCCAGCAAGAGATTTTAGTGAAGATTTTTTTTTAAATTTAAAATTTATAATTTTCCAAAGAAATTTTTGGTCAAATTTTCCAAAAAAAAATAATAAGTTCCATGCAGATATTAAGACCCAGGAAAAGATTTGGGTGGAGAATTTTTTAAATTTAAATTTTTAAAGAAATTTTAAGCAAAAGATTTTGGGAGAGATTTTTTAAATATTAATGTTTAAAGAAATAATAAAAATCTACACAGCAATTAAGACCCTGCAAATGATGGTGGAGATTTTTTTAAATATTTTTTTTAAGAAATTTTAATTTCAAAAAAAATAAATAGATAGATTTTTTAATTTAAAATTTATAATTTTCAAAAGAAATTTTTAGATAAAATTTCCAAAAAATATATTAAATTTCAAACATTTTTAATTCAAATTTTCTAAAGATTAATGCAAATTTTAATTTCAAAATTTCAAAAGTCATCATCAAACCAAAAAAAAAATAGCCAAATGTCGAAGACAAATTATTTTCAGAAATTGAGACCCAGCAAAAGATAGAGAGAATTTTTTTAAATTAATAATTTTTCAAAGAAATTTAAAAAAAAATTCCAAGGAAAATGAATTAAAAAATTGGAAGATTTTTGGAAACTTTTATTAGCTGTACATATATTGTTTTTTTTTTTAAATAAATAAAATAATTTTTAAAAGAAATAAATTTTCCAAAGAAAAAATTAAGGCAGGAAAAATTTTGGTTAAGAAATTTAAAACATTTTTAATTAAAATATTCTAAGGAATAAAGAAAAAATTAATTTAAATATTTCAAAAGGAATTAAAAATGGAAATTTTTAAAGTTCTGCATGTATTTATTTTTCAGCAATCAATCGCGGATTTTATAATCCCCAAAAGCGACAATTTTTTTTAAATATTTCTACACAATAAAATCGATTTGGTTTTTGGTAAATAAATTTAAAATTTTTTAATTAAAATTTTCTAAAGAAAAAGGAAATTTTAATTTGAAAATGAATTAAAAAATTGGAAGAAATTTAAATATTTTTAATTTAATTTTTTTAAAGAATAATTAAAAATTTCAAAAGGAATTAAAATATTTGACTTTTTTATTAGCTCTACATTTGTTTGCTATTCAACAATCGATCGTGAATTTTCTAATCCCCAAAAGCGACAATTTTGAAGAACGACGAAGCCATAAAGCTGAAAATGAACCTAATCGTCGAAGCTGATTTTATTCAAAAAATCTTCATAATTTTTAAAATATTTCTACACAATAAAAACACTTTGTTGAGTTTTACAGTTGACAAAGAAAGGTAGACTTGTTTTTAAAGAATATGCATCCTGGCTAAAAATCTCCTACAAGGACGCGCTATGAACGGACTTCTTTCTCTACAATGATGTGAGGTTTATCTAAACACCAAATGCCACAATTTTGTTGATTAAGGAATCCAATAATAAAAAATAGCCTAATGACAGAAGACGATTTTTTTGTATTTAAAATATTTCTCAAATAAATTTTCTTCTCAGCTAGACCTTTTCCTCAGAAACATTGACATTGTGTCAAAGAAAATGAGCCTTAGCAAATTATTTTTAAACTTGAAAGCATAGCACATGTAAATATTTATATTATTTACATTGTATCTCCCTCCTCCCTAAACATTTTCTGTTCATTAAATGTTTCTAATTTCGATATTGTTTATAATTTAAATTTTTAATCGTTTCGCAATAAATTCGTAATCCGATTTCTCAGCTCAAAAATAATTTCATTCCATTTCATTCTAATATCAATTTGCTGTGTTTACATTGATTGCGCAGCATTCATTGTATATAAGATGCGAACAATATTTATTTGTGTAGACAACAACAACAACATCGATAACAAAGAAAAAAGAATGTAAATTCATAAATTTATTACAATTTCAATACGAAAATCTAATGTAAATATTGCTACGATTTTGTATTTATTACGGCCACAGTCGGATGTAAATGGGCTGGGAATAAATTGAAAACTGGCGGGGAAGGGGAAAGCAGGAAAGTGTATGAATGGTGGGTGGTTGGATGGGCAGAGTTAGACTATGGCCTGGTGTTTGTATATTTCAGTTGTTAGTTTGTGCTGCTGCTGATGGTTATACGGCTCGTGTCTCTCTCTAGCTAGTCTGTCTATGGAATGGATGAATGAATGGCTGGATAGATGGATGGATGGACGGATGGATGGTTCATGTTCGACATGTATGATTACTGGGAGCAGGACGCTGCTCGGTACATGAGGTTTATAAATTTCACACATTATTTGTTAATCATCATCAAATTTGGCTGTTGTTGTTGATATGTATGTTGTTGTTATCGTATTTGTTATTTCTAAAATACGATATAAACATTAAACATATTTCCATTTCGAATGGCCGCCGCCGCAGCCGATCTATTGGAAAATTTATTTTCGATTATGTTTACAAATCGAAAATGAATTGTAATTGAAATTTTTTGGATAGCGAGATGAATGTTGTTGAGGATGAGAAGGAGGAAGGGGAGTGGGGATTTGTGGATGAGGATGTTATTTATACAAATGAGCATTGTTGACATTGATTACGGCAGCGGGAAGGGTTAACATCACATGAAGTTTATAATGACGGATTTACTAGGTGTTAGGAAAACGAATTTATAATGGCTTCGAATTGAATTTTCTGAGTGTTTGTGTGTGTATGTATTTTTAATTTGAGTACACAAATAGAGCACTCAAATTAATAAATTTTGGAAAAAGCTTCACAAACTGACAGATTTAAACATATTTTTTGAGGTGTTTTAAATTTTAAAACAAACTTCAATTACACTATGCAACAAAACATTTTTGTCGAAGGGTCATGTATAACATTTCGGATGTTTTTTGGCTTTCTAAACTCGAAAACGATATTGTAAAAAAAATAAGGTAATTTTTTTAAACTTTATTTCAAAATTCAAATTTTCGGGGAAGGTACCTTAAAAATTTGTCTCATTATGGAAATATAAGTCCGATAACACGCGGTTATATATTAAATTAAAGTTACTCATGATGGCTAAAAATACTGCGAATTATATATTCACATGGAAATAGTGGTTAGGAACAATCTTCAAAAATTTTGGAAAAAAAATATTTTTTTTTGAAAAAAATCTTAAAAAAATAAAAAGTAGTAAAAATATTTTTTTTATTTTATTTTCTAATAGCCAACATTCTACCGCAAAAAACGATGTATAGGTGTAAAAAATCAATGGATAAATGTGGAAGTTATTATATAAATATTAATGGTACCTACGACAAAAACTTAAAATTTTGTAAAAAATTAAAATATATATATATTTTTTATTTTATTTTATAATGCACAAAAAATATTTTTTCGGAATAAAATATTTTTATTTTTCGAAAAAAAAAATCGTTGTTTGTTGGCACGAAAAAATCAAAAAAAAAGTCGCAAAAAAATATTTTTAATAGCCAACATTGTAACGCAAGAAGAAAATTTTAGTAAAATTTTTAAACAAATCATTCATAAAAAAATTAAAAATATATATATATAAAAAATTAAAAATATCCATAAAATTTTTAAAAAAATGTATCCAGAATTTTTTTAAATTATCTTTAAAAAAATGTAACAATATATATTCATAATTTTTGTTTTAAATTATCTATAAAAAATGTAAAAAATATCGATAAAAATGTTTAAAAAAATTATACATTGTGTTTGGTGTTGATTTTATATATTTTTTTTTTCGAAAAAATCTATTTTTGTTGGTACAAAAAAATCATAAAAATGTTTTCTAATATTTATAAGAAAAAAATTTTTATTTTTGAATAGCCAACATTGTAATGCAAGAATAAAAAATTATTTTAGTAAAATTAAAAAAATATATATAAAAAATATATAATATATAAATATAATATATAATATATAAAAAAATATAAAAAATTAAAAAATATCCATAAACAATTTAAAAAAATATACATATTTTTTTAATTATCCATAAAAAAAATTCCAAAAAAATGTTTAAACAATATATATGTTAATAATGTTATAAATCAGCACGAAAAAAATTCGGGTTGGACAAACGATTTTTCTTCTCTGTTGCATAGTTTTATTTTATACTCTTCCAAAAATTATTTTTTTTTTCAATCTTCCCTCTATAAAATCTCCTATTTATTTCGATAATTTTGTTTAGATAATTTGCCGTAATTTTTTGCAGCATATTTGCTTGAATCACATTCTCAGGTATGTTCTGACTTCCACCTTGGGATTTAATCCACCGATTTTTCCTGGTCATAAGTCCATTAATACAAGAGAATTAATACAGGGAATATACAACAATCAGTTTAAAGCGGTTCATTTTGAACATCGCTTTTTAATTTAGTCTTAAAATTATTTTTTGTTCACGACAGGGTCAATATTAAAATGTTTATACAAAAACTAATCAAATTTTTCTTTCAATCGCTTTATTTAAATAGTACATTTTTTGTTTTGTTCACGTTCGTTGATGCTTTTTGTGGCAAAAAATCGAATTAATTTACACTCAAACGTACCAGCCTAAACTGGCTTTAAACTTGCTTTAATTTGTTTGTTCTTTTTTCCACCTGATGAATTAAATGGCATTTCATTTCAAACCTGCAAGTATTGTTATCAACATCATCATCATCACCATCCTCATCACCGCCACCATAGCCGTCATTATCAGTTTACAACGTATCTGTTTTACGATTATTTGATGTTATTATTACAAACATGTCACTATGCTCCGCCAGTCTGCCACAGCTCAGTCCCGCCAACGAGATGAAACAGAAAAAAAACAAGAACAACAACAACACTCGCCAAAGTGTGGTTTATGATGAAAATCTGTTTGATTTTCATACAAACACGCTCAAACTGAAACTGGATATAATTTTTTTATAGGCCTACAAAAATAATGCTGGAAAATGAGTGTGTCTGGCTGGCTGGAGTTGTAAAAACAGACAACCAAACCAAACAACAATTGATCGCTCGGTCGGTCTGGGGTGAAAAAAAGCGTTTTTGTCTGGTGTGCGCGGAAAAACGCACCAGACAGTTGGGGCAAAAACTACGGAGTACACACTGTTTAATATTAACGCCGATTTTTTCCAGTTTCAGCCAAACACACGCACACATCATGGGGATATCATTTTAAGTAGGAAAAATCGGGGAAAAAACTCCAAAAATAAACATTACAACCGGGTAACAAATAAAATTGAGTTGAAAACAACAGGAAAGCGAAACAAGCGATTCAAAATAAATGCGCTTCACTCACCAGCAACAACAAGAACAACAACATCAACATCACAGAGAAAAACAATTCACTTTTTTCCTGCATTTTTTGTGGCGTGTTTTAAATAAGTTCATTGATTGCTGATGATGGGTGAAAAACGTAAATTACTTTGTAGGCCTGACTATAAGTGAAGCAGCAGTTGTAGTAGCCAGCATGGATGGATGGTTGTTGTTGGCAGGGCGGTGTGATAAGGTATAGGAAATAAAGGATTAAGGAAAGAGAAGAGCGGAAGACAAGAATTGTATAAATTAATGAATGGAAAGAACTCGTTTCATTGTATTAATGAAACACATTCATTGGGTCATTTTTTAAAGTCCTAATACCAGGGAAAATGCCAAAATTATGAAGAAAACTTGATGGAAATTGTTACTAAATTTCATAATTTTGAAAAAATTGGTCGTATCAATGAAAGCCTTTCGTTGGCTCACTTTTAAATTCCGTTTATACAACAGAAACTGCTGTAAAGCTTCATAATTATAGAGAGCTTTGGTCTTATTTTTTCGCTTTGCTCACTTTTAAACTCCATTTATATAAGGGAAACTGCTGTAAAGCTTAATAATAATAAAAAGCTTTGGTCTTATCAATGAAACTTTTTCATTGACTCCCTTTAAAAGTCAATTTACACAAGCTTAATTGCTGTAAAGCTTCATAATTATAAAGAAGCTTTGTTGTTAACTTTTTGTTTGCCCACTTTTAAAGTCCATTTATAAAAGGGAAACTGTAAAGCTTTATAATTATAAAAAACTTTGAACTTATTTTTTCGTTTGCTCATTTTAAAGAACATTTATACAAGGGATACTGCTTTAAAGATTCATAATTATAAGAGTATTGGACTTATATTTTCATTTGCTAACTTTTGAAGTCCATTTCTACAAGGGAAAGTGGTGAAAAGCTTCATAATTATAAAAAGCTTTGACCTTACCAACAAAATTTTTTCATTGACGCGCTTTTAAAGTCCATTTACACAAGGGAAACTGCTATACAGCTTCATAATTATAAATTTTATCAATTAAACTTTTTCATTGACTCACTTTTAAAGTACCTTTATACAACGAAACTGTTATAAAGCTTTATAATTATATAACACTTTTGGTCTTATTTTTTCGTTTGCTCACTTTTAAAATCCATTTGTAAAATGGAAATTGCTGTAAAGCTTCATAATTATAAAGAAGCTTTGTTTTATCAATGGAACTTTTTCATTGACTAGCTTTTAAAGTCCATTTACACAACGGAAAATGGCATAAATTTTCACAGTTATAAAATAGCTTTGGTCTTACCAACGAATTCCTTTTATTGGCCAAATTTTAAATTCCGTTTACACAAAGGTACTGCTATAGCTATAAAAAAGCTTTGGTCTTATCAATGGAATATTTTCGTTGATTCACTTCTAAAGTTCATTTATACAAGCAAAATTGTCTAAAATTTCCAAAATTTAAAAAGATTTGGTTTATCAATGAAGCCCTTTCGTTGACTTACGTTTAGAGTCTGTTAAAACAACGGAACTGCTATAAAGCTTTATAATTATAAAAAAGCGTTGGTCTTATCAACGAAATCCTTCTATTGACTCACTTCTTGAGTCCGATAAGACATCTTAAAATTTCATAATCAAAAAAGCTTTGGTATTTTCCAAGCTTCTTAATTATAAAGAAGCTTTTGCCTTTTCAACGAAATCCTTTCATTGGCTCACTTCTTAAGTCATCTTAAAAATTCTTATTAAAAAAGCTTTGGTCTTATCAACGAAACTCTTTCGTTGGCTCACTTTGAAAGTACGTTAATACAATGAAACCTATCATTAACTTTGAGAAATATAAAGAAGCTTTCGTTTTATCATCAAAACTCTTTCTTTGACATGATTTGGCAACAAATGATCTCCATGATTTCTCTCTGCGAGAGTTATGAGTTATTTTCTCTCAGGGTCAATTGATCCAACCGCGCTCAATATACTGCCCTCCATAGAACTTTAAACAGCCTGCTGCTTAAACAGCAGTATAGAGATATATAGTTGTTGTGGCTGCTGGTTGCTGTTGCCGCTTTTTTATGAGAATCTACTAAATAGTTTTTCTACACTCCTTGAAAGCATTACACTGATGCTCCAAAGGGAAGCTGGTGAGGCAGAGGCTTTTAATGCTCATTTCGTGAAAGAAACAAGGCAGGCCAAATGAATGCTGAATGGGCAACAACAGCAGCAGCCAACCAAAATTACCAACACAACAAAGAGTTGAAAACCTCATTGCCCACGATGATGCTGAAGCTGATGTTGCTTCTGCTGCCGATGATGATATGGTGGCGTACCTAAACTCTGGTACGCTGGTGTTGCTGCAAGCTAAAATATGTACTAAAAAAACAACATTGCAAATGCTGCATACAAAAACACATGCTGTTTAATAAAAAAAACAACAAGAACAACAACAGCCAAGAATAACAATATTACAGATACTACTCTTCGTGTGTGTGTATAAATATATTTTCAAAATCTGAAAATTACATACTGCAGACCGAACGCGGCGAAACGAAGAGGAGCAGCAAGCTTGTTGCAACATGTGCTGCATGGAGCGGCCAACTCGACCGAACGACCAGCAAACCGACCATGGCCATGCAGATTCAGATTCCCCAGCTACAGATAAACATATGGAATTATAGGGATTCGAGACGATGAGTACATACTTCTCTGCCATCCAATAGTCCAATATTTAGTTGTAGTTATATTTATGTATGTGTTGTTGTTGTTTCTGCGCTGGTTACCATTTTAATAGTTGCAAATAGGGAAAAAGGTTCCAAGTGTACAGTGTACGTTGTAGTTGTTGGCCATAATAAAAAGACCGACGGCAAATTATAGAGTCTTTGATTTGCTGTTAAAACGCCCCCCTTTCAGTGAGAAGCGAGCAAGCGAACGAACGAGCTCTTGAAAGTTTAGCCGCCAACAAAGTTTAAGTTAAACAACGGCCACGAGAAATTGTGTGGCACAAAGGTTGTTAACGATGACAACAGCCGCATGAGCAGCAACAGCATCAGTAGTGGGGCAACAACTGCAACAACAATGTGTTGATGCCATACATCACAACATGAGATGTCCTGTTTTTGGTTTTCTTTGCGTCTTTCTACTCTACTCTTTGGCCAGATTACCACAGAAGTGTTGATTTTAGGGTAGGATGCTCCGGTCATTACCTTCAACCATTTGTTACTACCAATTATTCTATTTGCCCGCACCCGCCTGCCTGCGCGGCTTTTTATTATATTTCACATGTGGGTATTTTTGTTTTAGATTTACTATCTAAACTGTGTTTAATTCCATAATTCTAGAAGAAGAAGAATGGTTCGGTGATATCTTCAGCTTTAAATCGGCTTCAGAGACGCCGAATTTTTAATTACATTTTTTTTAAGAATATTTGGCTGAGTTTTTACGAAGAAAAAATTATATTTTCCAACAGATTGTTGTTTGCAAAGTTTGTTTTTTTAATTATTTTTTAATTAATTCTCTTAAATAAATTAAAAAAATAAAACTAAACAATGTTTCTTAATTGATTCAATTATTTTATTTAATTGAATTTGGAATTGACATTCGCTTTAAAGTGTTTAATTACTCCAATGAATAAAATTAATCAATATTTTCGTATTTATCAATTACTTTTTTAATTGATTCGTTTTTTTGTATTTTCAATCTAAATTCAAATAAATGTATTAATTGATTCATTAAGCCATTTGTTTAGAATTTATATAATTTCAATTAATTTTTTAATCATTATTATATTTTTAATTGAAACAAATTGTAATAACTTTGTAAATAATTTTAATTGAATTTTAAAATTAAAATTAAGCTATGTCTTAATTGATTCAATTATTTTATTTAATTGAAATTTTAAATTGAGATTCGCGTTAATTAATCCAATTAAATAATTAATCAATATTTCATTCAATTAAAATTTTATTTGATTTTTAAACTAAATTCAAATAAAAGTATTGATCATTGAATCAATTAAACCATTAATTAAAATGTTTATTAACTTAATAAAGAAATTAAATGCAATTAAAAAATATAATCAATATTTTCCAATTTTTTAAATACTTTTTAATTGATTTATAATCTAAATTCAAATAAAATTATTAATTCCATTTGCTTAAAATTTATAAAAAAAATTTATTAATTTTTTTATCAACATAATATTTATAATTGAAACAAATTGTTTTAACTTTGATGAATAGAAGAAGACGCAAAATATGCTTTTATTGAAAATCCACACCGTATAGTGAACATTTTTTTCTCAACAATAACTCGTAGATTTTTGAACCCTCAATTGCGACAATTTTGACGAAGCCATCAAGATGTTGAATTGAAATGGTTTTAGTACCAATGGTCGCACCAAAAAATAGACATTTTGTGGATACATTTATTTCTCAACATTTACTCGTTGAATGTGTGTCCAAGTCTGACAATTTTGACTGCGTCAAGCGTCAAAATAGACTCATTATGATGAATATGATCCTCATGGTTGGTTATATTTTTTTTTTGAAAAAAAAACATTATTTTTAAATATTGTTCGACAATAACACAAATGACCCGAAAATCAAGACTTGGGAGAATTTTGTGTCAATTCGAATTGTAAATGATTTTTTTCTTTTGGGGGAAAATTGCAACATTTATTCCTCCTTTCCTTGGGAGTTTTTCCAAAGACCGCTAAGTTTGTATTATTTCCGACAATTTTGTAAAATACTTTCACCTTTTGCCCTGTATGGGCAACTTGTTTTTCGGAAATTTGGAAATCATTAGATTTTCCTCGATTGGTAGTAGTCTTCCAAACAAGGCTTTGGTTTCGAACGGATTTGACTCAAAATTTACTCTTTCAAAATATCTGGCGACATTCGCTTTGCTTTAGTCTATGCCTTCATTATTTGAAGATGGTCAAAAATCGATTTGAGGAAATCATTTTCCGTTACGAAAACGATTATGAAATAGCACCATAGAATATGGAGTGCAGTGTTTCAAAACTGAGCGCCGAACTTCAAAGCATTTCATACATTGTTCCGTTTTCATAGAAATTTAAGAAAATATTGCATTTCGAACAATTTGCATAATTCAAAACTTGGTAAACCACCGTTTCATATTTGTTTCCTTAAGACATTTACATAATTCCACACATAATACACGGCACGGGCTGACTGAAATGTATTGAATTGAAATGTCTTTGTTTGGGTTTTTTTAAATACAAAAACCTATTTATATTTTCTTGATAATTTTTTACCTATACTTCGCGTATGATCTTTTGTGTTTTATTTTTTTTAGAGACAATTCAATTTATTCATAATTTCTAATTGTTTCTTTATGCATAATTATGAACATCAGCCCCGTTATACAGCCAGACTTGACCAAGTGATTGACAGAAACTATGTGTATATTTTGAAATGTGTAGCTTAATATGGCGCCTTAAATATGAATTTGTTATTTTGAATTTGAACTGGCGAAGGGATTTCGTAGACATTTTCTTGGAAATGTGTGTGCGCGCTCGTTTACAATTTTCATGACAAAATAACTAAATTTATTATTAATTTTTTTCTTTCGTCCAACATTGGCTTAAGGCGGCAGGGGATTGAGTTACAACGAAAAAAAACAGCCAGTCGTGGGTTCTCCTTTCATAGAGCGATTATGGATTTGTCAGATTGTTATGATAAGAATTTATAATTAAATGCGCGTTTAAATATTAGTTTTCTAAAAGGTTGCCGGTGATTTACACAGTTTTCGTTTTAGCCGTAATGGGTGGAGCAGGGGGGAGGGGGGAAAGACGCGGACAGACGGATGAACGAACGGGCGAACGGTGCTGTCGGTGATGTTGGAGGTGTTAGAAAAAACCAAATTGTGGAATTGTTTAGTTTCTATAAGGTAAACAATGCTGAACGTGTTGACACTTGTTAATAGAATGTGTTTGAAATTTTAATAAATTTTCCTGTTTCGTTTTGTGCTGATGACGATGATGGGGGGTTGGTGTTGCTGTGCGTACGTTCCACGTTCATTTCGTTGGCTTGTTGTGTTTTCGAGCTTTTGTTCGAAAAGGTTGTCCAAAAAAGGCATTGTTTTATGTTTTTATGTCCATGTCAAACAACAAATTAAAATACGATTAGAATTTGGTTATAAACAAAGTTGACAGCGCGGAAAAAAGCTTTACTGAAATTTGCATAAAGAAGGCAAAATGGGGAAGGGGGGGGAGGGGGGAGAAACAGCAAAAACGACTTAAGCAAATGCGCTACAAATTAAGTTTTATATATCGTTACTCTAATACAAGAAAGACCTAACTCATAATTTTTAATTAATTAATTTTGTTAATTATGACTTTTGGCGTTTTATTAAAAGAATCAAAAAATATTTTTTTTTATTATTTTTAAAAAACTATGAGTTAGGTCTTTTTATATTAGCGTCCGCCAAATAACTTTTTTTTTTGAAAATGCTATAAAAATAACTACTGAATATTTTCTCAAATTTCTTTTTTATTTGAAAGTACAATCCTTCCGGTTAATAATGGAAAATAATTTCATTCAAATGACTGCTGAGGGCACCCCACAAATAATAGTCCAACGGTTGAATAGTTGAAAAAAAAAACATTAGATGGCGGTCCATTTATTTTAGATAGGAACCTATTTAAATACTCTTCGAAAATCCCATGTACATATATCCTGGTCCTTGTATCTTTTTTAATTTCTCTACACTTTGCAACTGTGTTCTACTTCTTCTAAACTCTTTTTCCAATTCTTCATATAAATTGCCTTTGAACTTACCATTTTTTCCATTTTTTACAGCCTGTTTATCTTTATTAGTGCCTCCTTACGACGTGCTTCTAATTATATCTCCCACACTGTCAACCACGCACACACACACTGGCAATTTCAATCCGATAAATATAGACCTGCAAAGATAAAAAATTGAAAAATAAAAAATATTAATATTTAGATAGCAAGAAAATCACTCATTTAACAAATATTTGCCAGTGAACAATACAAACAACAACGGCCAGAGCAAAGAAATTTAATTAACATTTTTTTGTTATTGCTTTTCAAACTATAACAACAAATAAATATTTAAATTCCACGCACACACACACACAGACTCTTTTCAACATTTAATTAATAAAGTGTGCGGGAATAATGAAAAAGTCAACAAGACAGCACTAATTAACACAAGAGTTAACAACAACAACAACGACAATGTCGCTATAAAAAACGCAGCAACAACAAATAAATCCCCAGCCGGATGGGAAAAAATCTTCAAAGGATTGGAAAAAAGAGCGAAGATGTAAATCATTGAACTTTTACATCCTCGACACTCCACTCAACCATCCATCGATAAACAAGGGGGAAGGGGTAAGTTGCCTTGATTGTTTATAGTCTAAAGGGTCTTGGGTGATGGAGTGATATATGTTGTAATGAGAGACGAGTTCATTCATTCAAGTAAACTAAACAAAACTAAACTCTTGTATTGTTGATATACATATTAATGGGTTAATTAATTAAGCATTGGAAGTGGTGGATTTTTTTTGTGTTCGCACTAGGCCATAGAATGAAGAAAAACTGAAGGAAAGTGGGTCATAGAATAATACTAGCAAACAAACTTGGACTTTGATGATTTAGTTTATTACTTTATTTTTAAGATAAGTTAAATTTGAAAAAAAAAATGGTCCTTCGAGGTAATTTTTTGTCTCCACATAATGACAGTGAACCGCAGAATAATACTAACATATTGGCCTTTCATGATTTACTTTATTAATTAAACTTTTCGTTTTTATATTTGTGATATTTTGTTTTCTGTGGACACAAATTTAAGATAAACTAAAAATGGTCCTTCGAGGTCAATTTTTTGAGAAAAACTGAATGGCAGTGAGCCACAGAATAATACTAACATCTTGGACTTTCATGATTTACTTTATTAATCGATCTTTTCGTTTTAATATTGTGGACACAAAATTAAGATATTTTAAGTTTGAAAACTAGAAATGGTCCTACGAGGTCATTTTGTGTTTTTTTCTTTTTTAAGTTTTTGGATAAATATATAGCATAAATACAATGTTATGAATTTTTTTAATAAACTTAGTTGTTTAAGGTAAGCTAAAGTTAAATTTGTAAAAAAATGATCCTTCGAGGTCATATTTTGTCTCCACATAATTGAGAAAAACTGAATGACAGTGGGCCAGAGAATAATACTAAACAATTTAACTTTGACGATTAGTATTTCCGGTATTTCTTCTGGACACGATTAAGATAAGTTAGATTTGAAAAATAAAAATGGTCCTTCGAGGGTCAATTTTTGTTTGAATAAATCTGTAGTAGAATTCCAATGTTATGAACTATTGAAATTGAATTTATATATCTGACATAAACTTAGTTGTTTAAGATAAGCTAAAGGTGAATTTGAAAAATAAAGATGGTCCTTCGAGGTAAATTTTTTTTAATAAATCTATATAAGAATTCCAATTTTATGAACTATTTAAATTATATTTAATATCTAATACAACTAAGCTTATCTAAGACAAGCTGAAGATATATTTGAAAAATAAATCTAAATAAAGAAATTCAATGTTATGAACTATTTCTAATATCTAAGCTAAACTTAGGTTAAGCTTAAGTTAAATTTGAAAAATAAAAATGGTCCTTCGAGGTCAAAGTTTTTTTTTGAATAAATCTAAATAAAGAAATTCCATGTAACGAAATATTTTTAAAATCTGAAGCTAAACTTGGTTGTCTATGATAAGCTAAAGCTAAATTTGAAAACTAAAATTGGTCCTTCGAGTTCAAAATTTTATATTTTTGAAGTTTTTGGATAAATCTAAATAAAGAAATTCCATGTTACGAAATATTTTTAAAATCTGAAGCTAAACTTAGTTGTCTATGATAAGCTACAGGTAAATTTGAAAAACAAAAATGGTCCATCGAGGTAAATTTTTTTTTTTAATTTTTGAAGTTCTTGAATAAATTTAATATCTTAGCTAAGTTTATTTGATTATTTATTAAGAAATTGTGGAAGATCTCAGAAAATGTTGCTAAAAGAAAGAAGCTATCAGCCATATTATATTAAAGAAGAATTGTTCGGTGTGGTAGCTGTGAACTGAAGATCCCAAAAAGGAAGGTAGTAGCCATATTTTTGTGGAAGAATGATATGATGATATATTTCCATTTTATTTTAAATTATAACAGTTTTCTTTATTTAATGTTTTTAATTTCTTCCTCAAATTTAATGACCACCATGACGCCATGCTTTGATTTGCCAATCACTTAAAGCCTTCCGTGCATTTTGCCACTCGTTCATTTGCACACTTTAGTTTTAATTAATTTTAAATTAAACAACAGCGCACAGCCCAAGAAAATGCATTTTATCTCAGCTCTAGCAAACAAATCAAAATACGCCTCATATCTTGTTTTTTATATTGTAGTTTTCTAAACAAGAGCTCCTCGTTGATGGCTGTACAAATTAAATGAAATTGAAAAAGTAAGTGAACGGCTAGATAAATCAAAAAAAAAAAAAAGAAAAAAGCTAAATACCGCCCGACAGTTGTAGTTGTTTTCCCTTTTTCAACACTTTAAAATGTTAAGAAAATGTCACCGCCCGCCCTCTATTAGCCGACTATTGACTAAACACAACAACACCTACCTTCAATCGGTGTCAAGATGACTCCCTCTTTGCCTGATCTCATGGAAACCCTCCCCCTCCTACCCAGTACAGTATGTATTACAAGCCAAAGACAGCATCAACAACCAACAACGACGGAATAAATAAAACCCATCCACCCACTCACGCGCTCATTTAGTCAGTCAGTCATTCATTTCGTTTACACTCACTTGACTTAACATTTAATAAATATTAGTAATGAACAAAAGTTTTTTTCTTCTACAGAGACTGTGCATATGTATGTACGAGAACATTAACTTCAACTTTTGTATGATGTAAATCACATCATATCCTATAAGCACGCCGACGTACCGTTCTGCAACGTATAACGTGACAACGTATAAGAAGTCTATGATTAAGTGTAACTTCCTTTCAAAACACACACACGCAGTTAGTCAGCCAGCAGCGGCGTTAGCATCCGCGGCGGCTTAGGTTCAGATAGACTACGAACATCTCTTCCATCGGCCAGAAGATGAAGACAAAGAGTTTGTTGAATAAAAAAAGTTAATTAAATTGTAGAACTCAACTCTAATCTCATAATTCAAGCAGGCAATCTGCAAGAGAGACGCATAGAGCCAACGAGATATAAAGAGAGAGAGAGAGAGAAAGAAAGCAACGGCAAAAACAATTACAAAGGGCAGCTAACGTTATTAAATGTGTACCATAATGACATTTGTAAAGGGTGCAAAGGAAAGGCAAGATGATAGCTTTGGCGAAAGCAAAATGAGGGAAGGTCATCTGAGTTTGAGGGGGAACTTTAAACCAAGCTTTAATTCAACACAAGTGTATTATAAAATGTTAGCTTATTTACTAATAACAGAGACATGTTTACACGGTGTGATTAGCAGATAACATGAGAGGGATTTAACAGAAGAGTAATATAAAATGTTAGTTTATTGCAAATAACAGAGTTATGTATGTTATACAGTATGTTTACATGAGATATGGATTTAATTTAACAGAAGAGTAGCACTAAATGTTAGATTATTGCTTATAACAGAGAGTATAACAGAAGAGTACAATAAAATGTTAGTTTATTGCTAATAACAGAATTATGCTCATAAAGTATGTTTACATGAGATATAGATTTAATTTAACAGAAGAGTAGTTTAAAATGTTAGTTTATTGCTAATAACAGGGAAATTTTTACACGATATGTTTAATTTAACAGAAGAGTTCGATAAAATGTTACTATATTGCTAATACTAGGGACTAGGAAAGGGATTTTGTGATTACGCCCAAAACCTCTTAATTAATTTTGAATTATTTTTGAGATTTAAACATTCTTGGGTGCAGTCTCATATTTGAAGGCATTTTTTGTTTGTTTATCTTTTATTTCCTTCCCCCAAAAAAAAAAAAAACATTTTTAATTAATTCGGGATATGTGTGTGTTTGTTTATTCGTTTCTCTTCTTTTTTTCTGGTTCGTATTGGAATTCCTTCGTTTTTTTTTGTATAAAATTTTAATATTCTCCTTTAGAAATGTTTAATTTATGGGTTTTTGACAACACGAAAATTTATTATTTCCCCCCATCCTTATTTGTACACATCAGCAGCAAGGCCACAAAAAAAGTAATGAATATGTATCTTTTGCAAAAAAAAGAAAAAACATCACGAAATTGATTCAAGCTTTGCTCTGACCAAGCCCCATGAGCAAAAATTGTTGATTCTTTCAAAGAAATCAAACTAAACTTCAGCCGAGTGTATATAAGGAGTGAGACCAAAAACAAAAACAACAACAACAAACAAAAACAACGCCAAAATTAACAAGATGAAAATAACAAACAAACGCAACCAAATAAAGAAACATTTACGTATCGGTTGAAGGGGTGGTGGAGGAAGCATGGGTGGGGGGAAAAAAGGGGGAGAAACATTACTGCCGCCGCCGCCGCCACGTTTAACAAAAACAAACAGAAATTAATTATGTTTCGATACGAGCGCACAGTGAGAAGAAGCAAAGCAAAACACAGAAAACGTTCGAACGGGTAACAATATTGAATGTTGTAGAGATACTATTCTCTGTTGTTGTTGTTGTTGCCGAGGTCGTTACTGGTGCCTTAGTTGCTGGTGTGGTGTGCTGTTCTTTGATTTTGTTGTTGCTGTTGTTGAGGAGAAACGTCTGACGACGACGACGGCGATGACGATGATGAATATGTACGACGGGTATGTTCAAGTATTCAAAGGTACATTCCCCGCATGTATTGATATAATTGGTATATCAATGTATGGGTAGTAGTAGTAATCGATGTGTATTGCCTGCCTGCCAGCCATCCAGCCAAGGCTTGTTGGGTATTTGTAGCTATCTATGGCTGTATGGCCGAGCGGCGTGTATCTCTCTGAGCATTAAATACACATTTGTAGCTTTTGCTTTAAACAATAATATTTGTTTTGACTTCATATGCCGGTCGTTGTGGTGCTGCTGCTGCTGCCGCCGATGATGATAGTAATGCTGTGTGTGCGCCTCCTCGTTTGTATCTCATTTTGTTGGGCGGCGCGCCGCGCGTTGCGTACCTTATTAGTACGCCATGCGTTCTTATCGTTGTTTTTTAAGGAATACCCGGTATTTGCTCAACAATCACCTCACACCAGCCAGCCCAGCCGCCGCAGCGTACTACTCTACATGTTGAAAACAAGATGTGTATCTTTTAATTTACGTTTCTGTTTCGTTCGTTTTCGAACAAAATCTCCACAATAATATGCATCTTTTTGTTCAGCTTTTGCAGTGCGTTTGTAGGTATTTGTTAAATAAGTACAAGCGGGCGCGCACACACACGCACACTTTCGCTTGCAACATTTCTGGGATGATGCCGATGCTGCTGTTGCTCATTTGGCAATATATTGGCCTGTATAAACATTGCCTTAGTTCGTGTTTCTTAATGAAATCATATACACATAATCTTAAGAAAAATATCCGCACAACACAAAAAATTCTTTCTGTAAGAACTTTAAATTTATATATTTTTACAAAACAGTGAAACATAAAAGTGTGAAACACTTTAGCAATACATTTAAAAGAACAATTATTTGAAAATTCTGCACATTTTCTAAAGACTTAACTGTTCCCAATTTGTATTACTGCAAATGATTTAACAGGACATGTAAGAGAGTGTAAATCTTAACAAATCCTCCCGCTCTGAGTAAAATTTTGAAAGAGCGTTAGAGAAACGCCATATATTGAGAGGATAAGATAAATATTGGTCCTATCACACCAGCTTATATTTTCAATTATGAGGGCTACAAATGTTGATAATTTCAATATCACATATAAACATTGGTTCATGAACAGTCTCCAAATATTTGAGAAAAAATATTTTTTTTTTCGAAAAAAATATATATTTTTCTGAGACGAAGAAAAACAAAAATATAAAAATAAAAAATCTAGAAAAAATATTTTGTTGTTATTATTCTCTTCGTTAGAATGTTAGCTATCATTCTAATATCTATATTTAAGAGATCTCTTTGTAGACGCAAAAGATTTAAAAAATTGATTTTTTATTTTTTTCTTCAAATAGAGGAGAAAACTCCTTTGCAAATTATATAACAGTATATATTGTTTCCAAAAATTTGAGAACTTTTATTTGAAAAAATAGTTTGCTGCCAAAAAAATATGTTGTTAATAGCTCGAAAAAATCTGTCTATATGTTAAAGATCTTTGGATAAATGTAGGAGTTGTGACACTATTTGTAGACGCAAAAGATTTAAGTAATAATGAATTCTTAATTTTTCTTTAAAGAGCGGAGAAACCCACTTTACAAATTATAGAACAGAAAAATTTATTTTTCGAAAAAATTGTTTGCTGGCACGAAAAAATGTAGAAAAAATCTAAAATATATTTTGTTAACAGCTAACATTTTAACAAAGAAACCCATAACTATATGTGAAAGATCTATGGACAAATGTAGAAGTTGTGACACACTTTGAAGACGCAAAAGATTTAAAAAATAATTATTTTTTAATTTTTTGTCCCTTTACAAATTCTATAACAGAATATTTTGTTTTATATTATAATAACTGATATCCGAACAAAAAAAACAAGTCCTATTGGTAGAAAACTATAAATAAATGTAGAAGTTATGAGCCTTAATGTTGAAATATCAATATAACACTTAGAGAGAAAAATAAGTAATGTTAACATAATCATAACAAATGTTAAATGACAACAATGTTAAATATGTTAAAAAATTTACTGTTTCACTGTTAAAAAAACTAACATTATTACTATTTTAACATGACATTAACATTAGATAATATTAACAGTGCAATGTAATGTTAGCATGATAACATTTATGTATTGTTTTATTTGGCCTCTCTTGTAAGAGGCTGTACTTATTTAACAAGTAGTGCCTTAAGGCACCATTTTGAATAACATTTATGTATATTCTTTAACAGAAATAGAGAAATATAGATTTCATAATTGAAAGAACTAAACTTTTATCAAAAGTTAGTTTCATTCGATTTAAAATATTTAAACAAAAATATACGATTTAAGACTAAGGTAAAACCTAAATTTTTCCAACTTTAACATGGTATTAACATTAGGTAACATTAACATTGCAACGTAATGTTAGCCTGATAACATTTATGTACACTTTTTTAACTGAAATGGAGAAATTATGATTTTATAACTTAAAGAACTAAACTTTTACCAAGAGCATATAATTACTTTAAAGTTTTGAACAAATGTAATGTTAACAGCTACTGAGAACTATGTTAAACAAATGCGTTTAATGCACTGTAATCTGATATCATGCTTAAGTTAAATTACAAATGAAAGGCGAAAGTTACACAGAAAATCTGTTCCTGCTAGAAATTTTCCATAAACAGTGAAGAACAAAACTATAGCACACTTTTGAGCAAAAATAATAAAAATTAATTTTCTAAAAAGAATTTTTATATATAAAGGGGCAGTTAAAATCAAATTATATGATTTTTCTTGAACAAAATCGATTTGTTATTATTTTAAAAATTGTAATTTGTTTGCTATGTAATTTCATAAACAATGGAGAAAAAAACTATAGGACACTTTGAGGTAAAAAAAAAAATAAAAATTAATTTTCTAAAAAGAAAACGTTAAATGATATATTTTATATATTTTTATATAAATATAAAAAGAGCAGTTGAAATCAAAATAAACGATTTTTCTTAAACAAATTTGGCTTAAATAGATTTGTTGTTATTATTTTAATAATTGTAAATTTCCATAAACAGCGAAGAACAAAACTGTAAGACACTTTGAGGTAAAGATAAAAAAATGATTTTTTATATATTTTGTACATAAATATAAAAAGAGCAATATCTCAGTTGAAATCAAACTAATAATAAAAAAAAAAAAAAAAAAAAAAAAAAAAAAAAAAAAATTGTTTAAGAACATTTTGGATTATCTCGATTTGCTGTTATTATTATCTTTTTAATAATTATAAAATTCCCCTTCTGTAATTCAAATCAAATTAAATAATTTTTCTTAAACAAATTTGGATTAAATCAATTTGTTATTATTATTATTATTTTAATAATTGTCAAATTTTCCCTGTGTAATTCCGTAATTATATGAAAATTTGTGGTGAGTGTGCCACAATTTTGCCCCTCACTATGCCGCAACATAAGTAACTTTTTCTTTTGCTTCGTTCTTTTTTCAGCTTGTTTTCTTTTTTTTTTGTTGAAAAAAAGTGTTGTGTTCTTTCTTAGTTAGTATCTTGTTTTCCGTCTTTCATTTTTGTGTTGTTGTTGTTGTTGTTATTTCTGTTGCCGGGATGGGGATACAGTTTGGAGCATCTACCAGATTCTTTATTTGATTGCTGGCTGTTGATTATTATGCCCCTCGACTGTGTGTGCCGCCGCGCTCTGTTACGGCTGTTTCTGGCTTAATTTAAATTAATGCTTGTGTTTCGTCGTCGTGCTGCGTTCGCTGTGGCTCTTGCTGTTGTTGTATTTTAAAGATTTTTATTTAGTGATATTTTATTTTCAAGGGATTTCAGAGCGCTTCATTCTGCTGTGTGTGTTTTTTTAATTAGGTTGACAATTTTAGTTGTCATTTGTCGTTGTCTTCGTCGTCGTCGTTTCTTTCAATTTTTAAATTATTTTTAATTCAATGGTTTTTGTTTTGAGATTTCACTTCTTTGGAAGTTTTTGGAAATTCGGGAGACCATCATGATGATGATGAAGGCGATGATGATGACGATATTGTTGGCTGATAGCAGACTATGTGGAGTTTTTTTTGGCATTTGCTTGTCTGTTGCTCATTTGAAGTTTTGTGGTCTTAAGGGGTTAAATGCTTTTTAAGATTGATATCTTTCAAGTTCATTAGTCAATTATTTTGTGCGGTTTTCTGTGGCAGACAACAACGAAGCACTGGCTAAAGGGTCGCCTCGAGACCGGGGAAGAATTTAATTAAACATCATTGATTTGCAATGAAGGATAGGCACATAAAATAGAAGGACAGACGGGCGGACATTGTGAGATGGATACTGCACTCGTCCAAGGAAAATCATTGATTTTTAAATTAAAAAAGGGATAAAAATCAAATAAAATTTGATATCATCAATATTTTGAAATTATCTTCAAACCAATAAATCGGTCTAAGTTCGGCCATTGTTCGTTCTAAGGGCAGCTGCTTCACTGGTTTCGGAATTTATTGTTTTTTTTCTGCTTGGCCTTAGAGCAAGGTGCGCCTGCCTGCCTGCCCGCTTGATTAACTGATTATTTATATTGTTTACACGTTTACCAATTTAGCAGGAATTTAAATAATTATAATTATTCATTCTTTTGATATATGCTGAAACATTAATCATAATTAAAACACCTCATGTGGTAGAGGCGACCGACCACCATATCTCATAATTCTATGGAGCACCCAAAATGTATTCATAATTCACAAAAACCATCGGCCATAAATTGTCGCGAGATTTTAAATCGAAATCGACAAAAAAAACTGAATACTTTAAAATTAATGATATTATTTTGTTGAAATGTTGGCTTTGAAAATTCAATACAAGCTCTAATAAATTCAAAGAATTTCAAAACCAAACACACGGACGGAGGGCCAGACACGCCATAAAAATGAGTTGTGCCAGAGAAACCCTAAGAAATAAATTATATTCTTTTGTAAGGAAAACAACAAAACGTTGTTGTTAAAGATGTCTAAGCGTTCCATACCCAAAAAAGACAAAAACAACCTGTTTAACTCTTTCGTAAACTTAAACTTGAACGTTTGTGAAAACGTTCGTCGCTCAGAGTTCCTTCCCTCTCTCATTTCAATTCAATTCCAACGAATATGAATTCGGTCACCCATAAAAACGTTCAACATTCAAACACTCTGAAATACATCCATAAATATTTGTGAACAAACATAAAAATGACTAATTAAGCACCCGCAGATGGTTTTCAAATTAATTTGAAGATAATTTATGACCGTCCCCATGATGTGTTCCTCCTCAACAAAAGGCCATAAATAAGAAATGCATACTTGTCGTTGTTTTTTCGGTTTTCTGTTCTGTTCTTCTTCTTATTCTCATCTTCATCAAGATATCCATCCGTACAGACATAAATTAAAAGGATTTCCTGGGGTTTTAAGGAATGCCTGAATGGCAGCGGGTGGGGCATGTAAAGGAAAGGAGAAGCCATATGGTAGGGGTTATGCTTGGGTGACATAGTTTTTTGGGGCAGAAACACTTGGGTTTCGGAGACTGAGAACTTGAGATAATTTATTTAAGAAAAATGTCTCAGAATCAGGGATATTTTCTCAAGAAAATCGTGATGCCTTTAAATCAAATGTTTTGGAACAGATTTCGAGCTAAAATCAGCGAACACCAAAATTCCCTATACAAGAGTCTTTCTCTCTCTATCTGAACAATATATTGATTTAATAGCTTGTCGTTACATATGAGAGAGCCTCTCGTGAGGTAAGTTTTGCCCAACGCTGCTTTAAATAAAAAACTTATACTTAAATAAAAATGTTTATTTCAGAAAAATTTGATTAGAAAATTATTCCCCAAGAAAATATTTCTTTCAATTGGCGATATATTTGTAGGTTAATGATCCTTTAAATAAAGCGTTTGACAAAATCCGACACAAGAGAGTCTCTCTCAAATCGTTTTACGCATACACCAATTGTTGTAATCATTGCGGTAGCATATGTTCTATGAGAGAGCCTATCGCCACGCTTTTGTCCATTTTTTAAAATATTTTTAGCCATTTTTCAACTTTGGCTATATTTTTGCAGATTATTTTGCTTGGTGACTGCAATACCTGTAAATTAATTTTAATAGCATATTTAGTAAGGATTAAAACGACGATTTGTTTTTAAATATCCCTTAGTAATTGACTGAGTTATTGAAGTTTTCATAAATGCTAAATTTTTTAATAATTTAACGATAAAATTTACGAATAAAAGTAAAATCCCAATAAAAATACTTAAAATTCGTCAAAATGATAAAAATTATGATAAATTACTAGATTTTCTATTTTTTTTTGAAAAAAAAAAAATACGAATTCCCAAAGTGGGGAAAATGTGTTCCAAAATTTGGAAATTTACGAATTGGAGTCCAATAAAAATACTTAAAATTCGTTAAAATAATAAAAACGATGAAAAATTACTAGATTTACAATTTAAAATAAAACCGAAATTCCCAAAGTGGGGAAAATGTGTTCCAAAATTGGGGATTTGGGAAATTTACGAATAAAATCTAAATACCTAAATTTCGTTAAAATAGTAAAAACGAGGAAAAAATACTAGATTTTCTATAAAAATACCGGAATTCACAAAGTGGGGAAAATTTGTTCCAAAATTGGGGTTTTGGGAAATTTACGGATAAAATTAAAATACCTAAAAATCGTTAAAATAATAAAAACGATGAAAACTTACTAGATTTTCCCTTTTAAAAATACCCGAATTCCCAAAGTGGGGAAAATTTGTTCCAAAATTGGGGATTTGGAAAATTTACGAATAAAATAAAAATACTTAAAATTCGTTAAAATGATAAAAACGAGATTTTGTATTTTACAAAAATGAAAAAAGTATCCGAATTCCCAAAGTGGGGAAAATTTGTTCCAAAATTGGGGATTTGGAAAATTTACGAATAAAATAAAAATACTTAAAATTCGTTAAAATGATAAAAAACGAGATTTTGTATTTTACAAAAATGAAAAAAGTACCCGAATTCCCAAAGTGGGGAAAATGTGTGCCAAAATTGGGGATTTGGAAAATTTACTAATAAAATAAAAATACTTAAAATTTGTTAAAATAATAAAAACGACGAAAAATTGCTAGATTTTCCATTAAACAAAATACCCAAATTCCCCAAGTTGGGAAAATTTGACCCAAAATTGGGTATTTAGGGAATTTACGAATTTGGGCCCAATAAAAATACTTAAGATTCATCAAAATGATAGAAACGATGAAAAATTACTAGATTTGCCATTTTTTTAAATACCCGAATTCCCAAAGTGGGGAAAATTTGTTCCAAAATTTGGGGATTTTTTAAATGTTTTTTTTTTTTTTACCATTTTTATCTGCTTTGATGAATTGTACGTATTCTTATTGGACTTCAATTCGTAAAATAATGAGAGATGTGAATGGAGTGGCCTAAACTTGTATTTTTTCCCAAAATTTAGTATTAATAAAAACTTCAATAACTCAGTCAACTACTAAGGGATTTTTAAAAACAATGCAGCGTTATTTAAATAAATTTACAAGTCTTGTCGTTACCAAGCAAAATAACGTGCGAAAACATTGCCAAAGTTGAAAATGTCTAAACATTAAAAATAAAATTATGTTTACTGGACAAAATCACATAGATTTCTTAAGTTTTCTTAAATAATCGATAATAATTATTAATAGATCGAAATTTCCAGGTTTCTTCTTCTTTTCAAATCCTCTGAGAAAGTGAAAATCGGTTGATAAACGACTAAGTTATAGGCTTATAAGTTTGCAAAGGTACGAAAACCTGGTTTTTCTAACTGTAACTCAAGATTTTGGGGCTGTCTGGGAAATTTCAAATACCTGTTTCTACTCCACAATACCTACCAGAAAGAGTATTTTTGAACCGGTCGCACAGTGTAATTATTTTGATTTAAACCTCGAAGGCCAGGATTTTTTGGAATCAAAAAAATTGTCAAATGGAATATATCTTTGATTTAAGGCGTTTCCTTGACTTTGAGTCTTGATCGTGGACCAGCTTTATGAAAATATTCGCTAATATGAGTTGGAATAAAAAGCGCCTGATTTCTTCATCTTCCCTTTAATGTCCACGTCCCTGAAGGGCAGTACGCTTGCTCAAAATGTCCCTTCATTTATCATTAACTCCTTAGTCCCCACCTTCCACAGCAACAAACAGGTTCTTGGTTTGCACAACAGCCTTGCCCAAATGAGCCTTATCTTAACTGCTTTATTTTGGCCATTTATAGATATTTCAGTGTGTCCAATGTTGTTGTTGTTGGTGGTGGTGGTGGTCGTGGTGTTGTACCACCTTAAGATAACCAACTCATGTTAAAGACATTTTAAAAAGTTGTAAACGAGGCCTAAAACAGAATGAACGACGACGAACATAAATGCTTTTATGAATTTTGATTAATTTTTTTCTTCTACTTCTTCTGGTGGTGGTTCTGTCGATGTTGTGTCCCGTGTGTTGTGGTACTCTCTTTCTCTCTCACCCTCTGTCTATCTGCTTTCCAGGTATGAGGTACTGATTGTAATTCATCAATCATCACAGCCATCACAAGACCAGTTATGGATGATTTATTTTTGGGACGTTTGTTGGCAGCAGCAACCGCGTAGCAGCAGAAGGCTGAACATGATGGAGAGGAAGGAGTGGAGTAGTGGAGAAGAACAACACGGATTCAGTTTTTTTAATTTGTTGTACAAGAAATACAAATACGTTAAATATGTGAAGAAGTGAAGTGAAGTTGTTTGTTTGTCTTACAGCCAAACACAAGTACGAGGGATGGGCAGATCAGCAAAGGACAAATCAATTTCCTTTGAATTTGTTAAGGATTTATGGACAGAATATGAAGACTTACTTTTCAATGCTTGGAATATGTAAATTTCTTCAAACAAGTGTGGTGTTGGTTGTCTATTTTGATTTTCTCTTTTTTCTTAACTTGTATTGCCGGGTTTGTGAGTTTTGGACGCTAAACAAATATTTAGGCTCCAAACAACAACACCAGCCACAACCACCACCACCATCAGCACCGAGAAGAAAAAAAGCCTGAAAAAGACCCATAAAACAAACGGTGTAAGCCATTTGTATTTATGGCTCATTTGTTTTCAATTTAAACCGAAATTTATTCCGTGTTGTAGACGATAATTAGCCAAAACAAATTAACCAAACAACACCAGCAACAGCGACACAAACAACAACAGCACATCATGGTATGTTTGGCCCGCTCATTAATTGCCAGTAAAAACGTCATTTCGATCATCATCATATGGTCACTCTTGATTATCATATAACCATAATGATCATCATCTTTATTATTATGGTGATGATGGTGATCATCATGATGATGATTATATTGGCTTTTATTTATTTAAATGACTTTGGTGAATAATTTGTTATGATTGATTTTCTTTGTTAATGTTTATAGAAATTTTTCTGTTCACATTGGGTTTTGTTTCGAGGGGAGGGGGTGTTTTAACATTTTTTCGTCATCTTCTGCTTCTCCTCCATGTTATTTGTTTAGAAATATGAAAAATGACCGTAATGACATGAACACACGTTGAAGATCGGGGTTTTTCGGACAACGGCAACACAGCAACAGTTTTTGCGTCTAAAGAAGGTCGCTTTACTTTGATGATCGTTTTGTCCGCGCCATGGCTGGATTTGAAGATGAAACTTAATTGGTTTTGTTCGAAAAGTTTAACGAATGATTTCAATTTTAAAATGCGGGCTATATAACAATTAAATAGTAGGTTTTTGTTATGACAAACAAAAGGCGTTACGGCGACAAAAATTCAAATTCAATATTTGAATAATGAAAAAAATATGAAAGACTTTGAAAAAGTCTTTCAGAAAGAAACATTTGAATAGAAGAAGAAGAGGTATTTCTTGAAGAAAACATTTCTTTAAATTGCCTATATTTTCAAATTCAATATGTGAATAACAAGAGAAAAATGTCTAAACCGTTAAGGAGGATTTCTATGAAGACAAAAAATTTAAATCTTGCTCATGAATCAAATAACAAAACAATTCTTTAACTGGCTATTATTTTCAAATTCAATATTTACAAAATATTAAAAAAAGCAAAACCCGTTGGGTCTTTTAATGAAGCCAAAAACTTAAAATCTTGCCAATCAATTTTCCAACATTCAAATATTGAATTTTTGATGAAGCCTCAGTTAAAAAAATTTAATTATTTTTTTGTTTTTAATTTTTTAAATTCAATATTTGAATAACAAAGAAAAAACGCAAAAAACATTTTAAATTAGAAAATATTTCATTTTTTTTATTTTCAAATTCAATATTTGAATAACAAAAGAAAAACTTTAAAACATGACAAGCAATTCTACACTATTCAAATATTGAATTTGTATTTGAATTTTTGATGAACCTCGCTTAAAAAAGTCATCGAAAAAAATATTATTTTTCAAAACGTCATAAACCTAAAAAAGATTACCCATTTAGAGACATTTATTTTATGTAAATACTTTTGGATTAAAAAATTTAGATTAGAAAAAAAATTAATTAGATAAATTTAAAGTATAAAAATTTTTTCTCATTTTTTAATTTTATTTTTTTTTAATGAAAAACTTTAAATCTTACTAAGCAATTTTTTAATTTTCAAATATTGAATTTGTATTTGAATTTTTGATGAAGCCTCCCTTAAGAAACGTTATTTTTCAATTATTATTATTATTATGATTTAATAAAATTTTAAATAAAATTTTCCTATTTTTTTTTCTTCTTACGAAGGAAATTTTTGCGTTTTGTTAATGGAAAGGAGGAGAACCACACTCAACTTAACGCATTTCGTACCCTGAAGGGGGTTAACCCATCAGTGGACCTCCTGTATAGAGTGTTTGTGTTAGTTACCATGTTCTCTATAAGGCTCACCCTGTTCTTCCAGTGAGAAGCAAATTTTCTGCAGTGTTTTCTGTTTTAATTGAAAAGTCAGCAATTTAAAGATTTTCTCACCAAAGGACATTTTTTTCTCAAAATTCTTTTATTCGTCTAGAATATATTCCAATCTCTTTCTAAATATTATATCATTTGTTCGACATTTATTTTAAACAACTTTTATATAACATTTCAAAAATCGCTTCAACCTTGATTTTTTACGTCCAACACCACCACCAGCAATCCCAGGGATTTACAACATTACCAAGTAATTAAAGTCTAAATGACTTTGAATTGTGTATACGAGTCAACAATTTCCTCGTCATTTCGGTGGCGAGTGGGCTGAAAACGTTTTATTCATTTTGCCTTACAATAGTATTTAGTATTTTTTCTAACAAATACTAGTCGTTGTTCTACTACTACCTACTCTGGTTATGATTTTTTGAAAAAATAATCTATAAATGTTTTGTCACAGGTAGAGTTTATAGATAGATACAAGTATTGATGATGATGTATGTTGTTGAGGTTGGCATTCTATGAAAAAAAATAATAGACAACAAACAGCAAGACCTCATAACATTGTCGCAGTCGTCGTCGCCGTTGCCGTCGAATTAAAGCGCAATCACCTACTCGTTCATAGCTATGAACATTTGTGAAAATTCTTACATACATCTATACTCTATGTATGTTTGTACTATCAGAAATTCGAACTACCTTAACAGCAGTACTGTGCTGTGCAGTGTTCTTTTATCTACAAAAATGAAAACCAAAACCAAACATTGTCTACAGACAACAGCACCGAGAGCGATTAAATGATTTATGACTTTATTGAAAGAAAATCAAACAAAAAACTGTGTGTGTGTGTGTAGCAGAGAAGGGCATTTGTGGCAGACTATGGAAAATGAAAGTAATTGGGAAAGAAAAGGCTGTGTCGAAGAGAAATTCCCCTAAATAGGGTCCCAACTTTCACATTTAACTTTTAGTTACAAGGCGACATCTAGTGGTAAACTTGGGTTTGATTACATTTAATAAATATGATCAAAGTTAGCCGAAATTGTGAAGATCTAAAGCATACAATATTCAATTCGTTCATTTAAACGCATTACCTCAGAAGTGTTTGACGTAAACGTTGACTTCCTCCTTTAAGATCTCCATTTAAATCTGTATTCATCCATTGTTAAAAATAGCCTAAAATCTATATTCTATAAAATCTATATAATCTATAAAAATCTAAAATCTGTATAATCTATAAAAATATCTATTAGTTTCCTAAGAATCTATTGTCGATCTTTAAAAGGAATTAAAAAACTATTTATATAATGATATGATGTAGAAATCCTACGATTTATTATGACAGTTTTCGTCATAATAAACAGTTTTCGGGGTGTTCACTACTTCTTTCATGAGATTTAAAATGATGCAAAAGCGACATCTGTTAATAAAATCACTTCTGATGATCGCTAATTGTCAAAATTTACCAAAATGATCGCCATAGTGAACCAGTTTTCATGCTGAAACAAGTCTCACAAATTGTACTTCGTCTGAAAATTTAGGAAGTTTAAAATTTTACAATTGATTCAACAGCTACATCTCTTGCAAATATTTATTTGTAACACAAAATAACTTCGTGGTCAAAATTTCTATATAATGCGAGCCAAATTTCTATATAGAGAGTCATTTTTGTTGCAGAAAAATTATCTCTAATTAAACCTTTTGCAATGCTTTCGGTTCTTTTCAAAATTAGCTCATTGATACAACAGCGACATCTGTGGACAATGTTTTTAGATGATCGCTGATTGTCCAAAATTCTATATAATGGTCCCTATTGTCCAGCACTTTCTCTTCATGGTACCTACGGGCATTCGGCAAACTTTCTTTTCGATTACAATCCTTTGATTTTATTTCTTATTGACCTGAATTGTAAAGCATGTCGTCTGAACAAAAATAGAAAATTTGGCTGTGTTTATATCTCGTTCTCAATTGAGCTAAACATTCAATCCTGTGTTAATTTCTGAGAGGTGACTGGAAAAGGAGATTTGGAAATGTCATTATACAGCAGCGACATCTGTTATTATCTTTCAGGTGTTTTCAATACAACTGAAAATCTCACATCCTGATCACAGACTATAGAACATTAGCCTTCAGATTCATTTAATCTCTCCTTCTCAATTAAGTTAATCAATCTCTAGAGGATTTCTGAAAGGTGATCATGCTTGGAAACTTCTTCATATGACAGCGACATCTGCTGTTATCTTTCCATGTTTGCAGCATAACTCAAAATCGCGTCTCCTGATCTCAGACTATTAAAAGTAAGTCAGTCTTCAGTTTAATTTAATCTCTTAATCAATCCCTTGCCGATTTCCGAAAGGAGATCATATTTGGAAACTTCTTCATACAAAAGCGACATCTATTGTTATATTTATTTCTTTTCAATTCAACATCAAATACCATCGCATGATCACAGACTATAAAAATATTAATTTTACATTTCGTCCTCGATTAACTTAATCAATCCCTTGTCGATTTCTCAAAGGAGAATAGATTTGGAGCTTTAGTATATATTATCGCCATCTGGTGGCATCTTTTAAGTTGTATTGAAAGGGTCGTGTGCGAATGTATATAAGGATTTTTGAAAATTGTGCCGAGATTTTTTCATTAAATTATAATCTAGATTTGCTCCATCCTACTCTTCCTCATACAGAGCTGGAGTCGCGTTTACACTTTTAATGCCGTAAAAAACTAGAAGACTTGTGGATTCATAGATAAAACTAATTGAAAGTGGAATATGGCCAGTGTTTGGAAATGAAAATCAACCACTACTCTACGATAGACTCGACTCTCTTTCTTTCGAATCGGAATACGTAGCTGGGACTTAGACTCTTAAAGGGGTTGGCTGCAAATCACTTTAGATCCAAGTTGCCGAAATATTAATATGAAATGAAACCTTCTAGATCGTCAGTGAACAGTGCCTAGTTTCTAATAAGATTGCCTTTGGCCACATTCAAATCAATGCAACTAATTGGCTGAAGGGTTAAAACAAAATGAAACCCATTAGTTCTTCTGTGAGCGAATCCTAGTTTCTAATAAGATGACCTTCGATCACATTCAAATTTATTTTCTTCGCTTAGATTAATTTTTGTATTAAGAAATCAATATTAGTTCGATCTCCCCCCAATAAATTTCCTTTTGTACTCTCCATGTAACAACTTGTTCTTCTTCGTTTTTGTGGCTGTAAATTAAACATTCTAAAGAATTAATTAACTTTTCTTTCTTCTCCATCAAAGAGAGAGAGAGAAACAGGGCCAACGAAAAGTCAATAAAATTTTCCTTTTGTGTTCAATGAAACGAGAGGCGTATTGTCACCTTAATGACAAACGGCAGACAGCACTTCAGAGATGGTGCAACAACAACGGCAACAAAACAAGAAACCCCTTAAAACATAATTTATGGTTTGATTTTCAAGTTAAAAAGTTAAAAAACATAACACAAAACAGATCGAAAAGTTAAGATACGGAAATTAAAACAACAGAAAGAACAACAACAGACACAAACCCAAATAATCGAGAAATAAGGGCCCAGGCCAGGTAAGAAACTCTAAATGCACACACAGATCACCTGTTTTCACAAAAGGAATTTCTTCGGTTGCGCTACAACAGCCCAAAACGAAAACAACAACAACAAAAAAGAGACCATAAAATAAAACTGAACCGAAGGACCGTAAAACAACAGCACAGCACAGAGAGAAAGACCAGAAAACCAGCGGGAGTTAAAGAGTCACAAAAAGCCAAGAAACAGAAATTCCAAATGACAGACAAAGGAACACAGAGACGCCTGGATTGTTGGCTGCTGCTGGTGGTGGTGCCTGGCCTTCTTCTTCCTACAACTACTCTCTGGCCGCTTGCTTTGCATATGTTATATGTTGCTGTGGCACGGCACGGTATGGTGTCTGATGCCTGATGTGAGATTTGAGATATTTACTTCTGCTGATGGGATGGGTTGGGATGTGTATTTTTTTCGCTTATTCCTTGTTTCCCCCAAAACACAGCATGTGTTCGCCAAATCAAAAAGCAACGAAGTTAAATCACAAGGTAGCACAGAACAAGGAGGAGGAAGAGAAGAAGGAAAACGCATGAATGCCGAGCAAAATATCGGTGATATTTTTAAACCCAAAAGTCATTCTTGAGTTAACCACAAAAACAAAACCAAAAATAAAAAACAAAGAATTGCAAAAACTGCGTATGTAAATTGATATTTTTGCAGAATTTGAAGGCGATCAAGAGAAACAAATATTCAAAAAGAAAAAAATACACAAAAACTAGGTAATAAAATTTGAAAAGGTTTAGAGAGAAACAAGTTAAGCAAAAGAAGGACTTTTGTGCCGTAATATTCAAATTCAACAACAACATAAATTCTATTTTGCCATTTGGAAATAAATTTGCATTTTAAAAAATATTGAGAAAAAAAAGTTCTTGAAACAGGGCAATATCCCAGTTCAAATCAAATATTGTTTACAGACCGAAATGAAACAAACAACAAAATAAAATTCAACAATTTTGAACCCAAATGATCAAAAAATGGATAGTAAGATAATCTCTGCTCGGGCGCCAATATATGAGAGTTTTCAGTATTTATATATTTATATGAAAATACTATATTTATTTCACAATTTTTTATACAAATTCTCTCATTTGATACTCTTTTCAATACTAGGTATTAAAATTTGAATTTGTTTAGAGACTCATTTTAGGAAATAAGTTTAACAAAACCAGGACTTTTGTGAGGGAATATTCAAAGTCAACAAAAAAATATAAAATTTAACATTTTTTGCCATTGGGAAATAAATTAGCATTTTATAAAATATTGATAGAAAAAGGTCTTGAGCCATGGCATTATCCCAGCTCAAATCAAATATTGATAACACCGTGCGACAATTTTTAAAAAAGTCGTTACACTTGAACCGTATAATATAGGTATGACGTATAGACAAAATTGAGTTACTTGGCGTTTTTAGTTTCTCATAATACTTTTATAATAATTAGTTTAAATACTTATTCACGCACTATGATAACGGTATTAGTACCAAATTAAAGAGGAGAATATCTGTTAAACATACTTCAAATATCATGCTTCAATCTGTATTAGTTCAGAATTCCAGTTCAAATGTACCCATTAGTTTATTTAATTTGTTTTTTTTAAGAGGGGAACATGAAATGGTTCTTAATAGTAAACTAATAAAGATAGAAGCTTACAATTTGAAGTATTTTTGGCACACATTCTCTTCTTTAATTTGACATTTATACCAGGATCATATGGTGGGAATAAGTATTTAAAATAAATTTTGAAAAATGACAAAAGGATGAGGAAATGAAAAACGCCAATTAACTCCATTGCACCTATATCCATTCAGACGTATATGATTTGGTGCAAGTGTAATATGGACTGTTGCTCGGGCGCCAATATATGAGATTTTTTAGTGTTTCCGAGTATTTAACTTGAGCTGTGATATATTTATATGAAAAGACTATGTTTATTTGATAGTTTTGTATGCAAGACTCTCATACTTCTTTCAATATGATTGAAATTATATGATGATTAATTTGTATTTTTGCAGAATTTGAAGTGGACTTTTGTGTGTGTATATTCTAAATCAACAAAAAATAAATTCAACATTTTTGTTATTTGAAGGTCTTAAAGAATTTTTAACCCAAATGACCAAAAAAAAGGACAATAAAATAATCTCTGCTCGGGCGCCAATATATGAGATTTTTCAGCTATTTGACTAGAAGTAGAATATATTTATATAATGATTAATTTGTATTTTTGCAGAGTTTGAAGTCGATCAAGAGAAACAAATATTAAAAAATACAAAAAAAGGTAATAAAACCTGAATTTTTTTAGAGAGTCATTTTTGGAATTGGAATATTCAAATTCAACAAAAAGAAATAAAAACTAAATTCAAAAATGTTAAACCCAAATGAGCTAATTTTAAGAAAAAAGTTAACTCCAAAAAAGTAAAACATTTGTTACTTATTCCAATATGATTATATCTGTAATTAATAATTTAATTTGAATTTTTCCTTTGCAGCTAATTTTTAAACGCGTTAAACATATATTTCCGCTCGGGCGCAAATATATGCGAATTTAAAGCTATTTGATTAGATTTATTTGACTATTGTGTATGCACTCATATGACTCTCATTTTATCCTGTTTTCAATATGATGATATATTGATATTTTTGCAGAGTTCGAAGGCGTTCAAGAGAAACAAATATTCAAAATTATAAATACAAAAACTAGGTAAAAATTGAATTTGTATAGAGAGCCAACAAGTAATACGTAAATTAAAAAAATAAAAATAAATCAAAATTCAAATTCAACAAAAAATAAAAATTCAAAAATTGTAAACCCAAATGAGCTACTTTTAAGAAATAAATTAACTACAAAAAAGTAATACATTTGATACTTCTTTCGATATGATTGATTCTGCAATTAGTGCAATTAATTATTTAATCGTTTGAATATTTACTTTGTAGCTAATTTTTAATTTCATGTGTCTGTGCTCGGGCGCCAATTACTGAAACTTTTCAGATATTTGACTTGGTATATATTTATATGAAAATACTATATTCATATGAAATTTTTGTATGCAAAGATTCACATTTGATACTTATGATATGATTATATCTACAATTAGTGCTATTAATTATTTAATCGTTTGAATTTGTGCTTTGTAGCTAATTTTTAATTGCCGCAAACATATATTTCCTATGATGTATGATATGATATTGTATTTCTTTGGAATTTCAAATTAATTGTGTCTTGTCTGCCTGCCCGTGTTAACACTATCAAATTAACCTAAATCTTGGTTACAAAACCTATTTTCTACGACCATGTTCAACACTCTTCCTCCCTCCCTCTCAGAAATCAAATCAACAAAAATCATAAAAACAAAGTTAATAATTTACGAGTACTCAATAACTTCAGGTTGAGTTTTCGTTTTCCCAGTTATTTATTTTTTTTGTGAGGAATCTGTGACAGTTGTTTTACTTCATTTCGCTTGCTCGGCTGGCTACCAACAATTCTTGTGATTTGTTTGTTTGCTTGCCGTGCCGTGCCGTCTGTCTGTCGTTTATGTTTTCGGTGTGTTTGTTGGTAGCGTATCTTCAAATTCTTCAATTCTTATCATTTTGACATTTGTTGGAACGCATACAAAAAAAAAAATACCAGCAATTTTTTCCAACAAAATTTCCAATATATTTTTTTTACGCTCGTTTTCTCTCCCTTTTTCGCCGTGTTGTTGTTCAATAATAATTGATATCGCTTTGCGTTGTTGTTGTGATATTGTGTCAAAAATATTTATGATTAGCTCTACCCTACCTCTGCCATAAAGTAGTCCAACTAACTAATGATTACTGGCAATGTTATCAACATTTTGTGTGTTGACGTTTTTTTTCTTGTGGATGTGTCTGTGTGTCGTTTTTATTGTTTATTTAACCGAAAAAACGGTTTCGATTTTGGTCGCCGAAAACAAATTTGTATAAACATTTTGTCAATTTTGGAAATCAGCGAAAATGTAACGGATTTCGGGAAAAGTTTTGGAAGCAACAGGAGGAACAAAGCATTGAAATGTTCTTGTGGATTTACAAACATATAAACAATTATAATATTTGTTTATACAACAAAAATAAAAAAAATGAAAAAAGTCAAAAAATATCTTGTTTTATTTATATAAAAAATCATAATTTTAAAAAAAAATATTTTTGCGTCTGCAAATAATATCATAACTTCTACATTTATCCATAGATTTTTTATATAAATATAAAGATATTTTTTTGTGTTGGAATGTTAGCTATAAAAAATAAAACAAAAAACATTTTTCAGGCTTTTTTCTATTTTTTATGATTTTTTCCTGCCAGAAAAATAGATTTTTTCGAAAAAAAATCCAAATTTTTCAATTTTTGTTACAAAAAATATTTAAAAAATTAATTACAGAATTTGAATTTGAATACAATAAAATTGATATAACGAACAATTAATAAATTTTTAATCAGTTTGAACCAAAAGTTATTTTTGTCATTTGAATTTAATTAATTTCGATTTCCAATTTGTATAAATGAATCGACATTTCAAATAATTGAAAACAGTTTGAAGAGTTTTAGAATTTAAAATAATTGATATTACAAATTATTTGTTTCTTTCTATCTATCTATCCATCTAGATATCTTGCCAACGGCATTTCTATCTTCCCAACCTAAACACCTGGGGCATCTTTGTGTGTGTTTCCAATAACTTATCCCTCTACCTGCATATTTGGTTTAACAACTACAACTGTTGTTACTCGATTTCCCTGAAATAGAAATTGTCATTTGCTTGTGATTTAATTTATCTTGTCGAAGATCTTGTTATTCTCCTCCCCCTCCACATCACCACATCACTATCCGCCCCATGTCCAGTTGACAGATCATTATCATAATTCTAACATGGAACCTGAGAATGTACCTAGAAAGTGTACATACTCGCATGTGTGTGTGTGCATGTCAGACTTTGGATGCTTGTCTAGTAAAATAAATGCATTCCTTCGAAAGGTTTAAATTACAAGTCTTTAATCAAAACCTCGAAACCTAGCAGATGTTGTGCAGTCACAGACGGAGAAGAAGACCGACCGACCAACAAGTCAAGCTGAGCTGAGCCAGACATACCCAGACGTACACAGGCAGTCAGTCAGAGTCTAAAGGAAAACCAGAAGAAGACGAAGAAGATGAAGCAGAAGGGTTACATGTTGCATGTCTTAACAAGGAAAGAGTAACATCATCAACAGCAACAACATGTACTTTTAACATCGTCGGATTGTGACTGTGGATTTCAGAGCCCAGAAACACACTAACAACGAAAAATTATGGATTGTTTGTGGTACACATAAATTATGCGTAACGTGACACCTTTTTCTTGTTTTGGGACACGATGTTGTTAAATAGACTTCTTTTTAACAGGTTTTCTTGTTTTGCCTTTATGTGCCAGCAGCAGCAACAACAGAAGAAGGCAGAAAAAAGAGCGACAACTGTGTTGTTTTTGTCTTCTTCTTTTCAGAAAAAGAATTAATGAAATACCACGAAATATACCAAGAATAGATCAAATTTCATTATCAAACATAAAACGAGGGGCACCATAAATTTATACAAATCAGTTGAAGCAAAAAAAAAAATGAAAGACTTTACAAAAAAGGCCAGAAAGAAGGCGTTGTGTGTTGGGCTTTTTTAAAAGTTCACATTGTTGCAAACTTTCGATGGTAGCAATAAATGCTCTCCACTTTGCAAAGTAGTTAGAGAACTTGTTGCGGCAAATTCAGGGTTTTGGACACATAGAGATATATTTATAGTGCTAAAAATATGGAAAGAATTCTCTTCTGATTGATAGTGAATTTGAGAAAAAATGATTATATAGACTGTAGTTATAAGGAAAAAATTCTTTGCAAAATTTCCCAGTACATCATAAATATGGATTCCCAAATTTAAAATCTTATATACAAGATATGGCAACGTCATGTAAAGGTCATACAAACTGTGGAGAACAGCTGATTAATCGGAAAGTCTAAACATGAAACGCCTTTGCAAAATTAAAAGGAAAAATAACTAATAAAAATAAAAATCACTAGCTTTTAAAAACAGTTCTCTGCTCGGGCGCCAGTTTTGATTGAATACGGTTTCCTCATAAGGAGACATGATTAACTAGAACACAATTATCAGCCGAAGCAGCCGCCGTTTAACATTAAAAGGAAAAATAACTAATACCCGACTCGTTTTTTATAAACTACACCTTAAACAGATCTCTGCTCGGGCGCCAATTTTGATTGTATAACTATCGAAATTGGTTTTCTTCATGAGAAGGTGCTTTCATCAATAAGTTAGCCGTTTAAAATCCTCTTCTGAATTCATATCATCCCAGTGGAGCGTTTAAAGGAAGAGAATGATTCCTATTGATAAATTTCCCTGCCTAACGCAGATTAAATTTTATAAATTACACCTTAAACAGTTCCCTGCTCGGCCGCCAATTTTGATTGCATAACGATACAAGTAAGTTTTCTTCATAAGAAGTGTACTTTCATCAATATTTTGCTCAAATGGAAATAGTCCGCTTAAGAGGCGTATATTTTTTGCAATAACCCATATTTTTTTCTTGAAAAATTTCTTTGTTCGATCGTTACAAGAGTTTACTTTCTGTTATATTTTCTCGAATGGAACAAGTCCGCTGAAGACATCACCATTTGAAAGATTGTAATATACATGTCTGGAAGTCATCTACGATTCTTATTGAGAATAATAGGATTTTCGGCTTACAATATTGTTTGGGGTAGATCTTAAAGAAGTTTTTCTTCAAAAGAGATATAATTTCAGCGACATTTTCTTCAGTTCATCCGTCGTAAAGGATACATTCGTATATTTTATGGAATAATCTATATTTCCTATTGTATTCTGACATGAATGTTGGTTGGGGAGATCTTGTTCCCTGTTCGGTCGCCAATTTAGATTCGATTAATGTATAAGACTCATTTTCTTTGCAAGAGGTTATATATTTTTTCGAAGGGAAAAATTTCTCTGAAGACGCTACCATCCAAAAAGGTGAAGTCATCTAAGATGCTTCTGAGAAGCTGGTAGGATTTTCGAACATATAATTGTCTGGGGGAGATCTTAAAGAAGTATTCCTTCACAATAGGTCGTGGTGGCAGTAAGAAAGCTTCTGACTCACACAGTCCAGAATAGGTCCACTGTGGGTTTCAGTGATATTTTTTGTGTGGATAAAGTCCGTTGTATTTGTAAATTTTATGCAACAATCTATGATTCCTATTGAAAGCTGATAGGACTTTTAGTTTTAAAATGTTCATTGATGAATATATTAAAAAAAGTTCCCTGCGCGGGCGCCAATTTGAATAGAATAATGACTTTCCTTCATATGTAGTAGAAATAAGTGGTCTGCAGAAGAGAATATATTCGTATATTGATTTAAATAGCCTGTGATTTCTATTTGAGACTGACAAGACTTTTGGTCTTGAAATATATTTGTATATTTTATGTAACAATCTACGATTCCTATTGGAAGCTGTTAGGACTTTTGGTCTAAAAAGGTTCTTTGATCGATTTTTTAAAACAACTTTCCCTGCTCGGGCGCCAGTTTGAAACGAATAACGACAAAAGAGGATTTTCAAGCAGAACTCACATGGTCCGCTGAAGAGGATATATTGCTTTGTGATTTGTTTGTGATTTCTATTTGAGAATGAGACTTTTGAAATATATTTGTATATTTTATTTAACAATCTGAGATTCCTATTGGAGGCTAATAGGACTTTCGGTCTTAAAATGTTCCTAGATGGATATTTGTAAAAAGTTCACTGCTCGGGCGCCAATTTCTTCAATTCATTTTCTTTGTCGTTCATCAATATTTTATTCGCCTGAAAGTGGTTCGCTTAAAGTAGTCGTTGATTCCTATAGGATACTGACAAGACTTTGGTCTGGAGATGTTTATTTTTTAGAAAATTTCTTTGCTCTGGAAGAAGTTTTTCTTCAGCTGAGGTATATTTCAGCAATATTGTCAATGATTTTGCTTGAATGAGAATAGTGCGTTGAGGAGTACACCATTCTAAAAGGTCTTCTTTGAATATCTATGGATATCTTAGAAATTTTCTCTGCTCGGGAAGATCTTTTTCCTCCGCTGTGGTATATTTCAGGGGTATTTTCTGCGATATTTCACTTGAATGAGAATACTTTGTGAAAGATTTGACTATTCTAAGTGATCTTCATATTTCCCTGGAAGTTTGTCAGATTTTCTATTGGAGACTAATAGGAATTTCGGTCTTAATCATTTCCTATAGATTAGAAATTCTCCAGGAGGTAATGTTTTTTTTCATACATCTCAATAATTTCAATCATATTATCTATTATGGGTGCACTTAAAAATACTTATTTTCTTTTTAAAATATATTTGTTTGAATGTGTATTTTTGTCTGTCTCTTTAACATACCTTTTAGCTGATTCATGTGCTTTTGTTGTGTGTGCTTATTATCCAATCCAATTGTTTTTTAATCCCAAGTGATAGAAAATATTTCGAGAAGATCTCTTTGAAGATAAACACGTACGGTTGGTTAGCCGCTAGTAGATTACGCTACGCCGCTTTGGCGTTTTGTTTCGAGATATTTTGTTTAATTTCGAAATGTTTTCTTTTTGTCAAATTTGGCACACGACGTCGTTTGTCAACATTCTTGAGATTTTTTTCGTGGTTTGCAAGACCAGCATGAAAAAATCTCAGAAGTTGAGTTTGTTGGCTGGTCGGTCGGTCGGGTCGGTTCACGCGATGCTTTTTTAGACGTTTCAACAGATACAACAAATTCTTTACCGGCAGAAAAGAAAAAAAGAAATTCCGTGTTGTTCGTTGTTGTTATTATAGATTTGCTCGTCTCGTTAATAGTTGTTAAACAAAATGGCACAATGTATTTAGTTTTTTTTTAGTTTTTCTGTTTGTTTGTTTGTCTGGTTTTAACAAATAGTGAGTTAAAGGTGGCACTGTTGGCGTTGATGCAGCTAAGGCCGCTAACGGTGATAATGATGATGGTGATGATGAGCCGCAGCTTTTTTTTCTTCTTCTTACAACAAATTTAACGCTTAACAAGCATAATTTCTTTTTATTCTATGCGGCGTTTGCGATAACGTTAACGTTTTGTTAGTTGTTTGATATAATTTTTTCGCTTTTTTCGCTAAATAAATCAACAATACATGGCGGCGCGCGCACACACGAAAAACAAAACACAAAACTCGTTTTTATTTTTATAAATTTTTTTCACCGATTTTGGTATCACATAAACTCCACCATGGCTGTGTTGGCTGGCTGACTGGCTGGTTGGTTAAGACCACAAACAATGGAATCGTGTCAACATTAACAACAACAACAGCGACAGCAGCAGCGGCATGAAAACACACCACCAAACAATTGGAATTAAGTATTTGTTGTATTGCTGCACGAAAAGGAATCACAACGTTTTCTGTTTTCTAAACACCATTACAGACATCTTTTTAATATTTTTGCTGTTAAACTGTTTTTGATTTGTTTATATGAAATTGCCAGAAATTATTATATGTTTTTTTATTTAAGTAAAGTCTCTTTTAACATCCACGAAATCGTTTTAGTTCTTTAGCGATTTTTCGGTTCTATTTTCCACTGCCACCAGATTCATTTGTATCTTTTTTTCGGTTTTTATAACGTTCTTGTTTTGTCCGTGTTTAACATCCATGCGACACGATCGCTCTTTAGAAACTGAACTAAATTAGACAAGACTCCGGCATGGCGGCGTTCGCAAACCAAACATACTCACAAATCAATTCGATTTATAAAAGATATACTCTGGCTCGCTCTCTTGCTCTTTGGCTCTCCGCAGGCAACAGCAGATACACCACCCAAAAACGTAACGTAAAGTAATGAAAAAAAATGTAGCGTAAAAACCTGATATGATTTGTTTTCATTGTTGTTGTTGTTCTTGCTGCTCCTTTGTCTGTCCGTCCGTCCGTCTTTCGTGTGCTCACGCTCTGGGTATCTTTGAGATACACAAAACGAACAACAACAACAGCAGCAACAAAAAGCGTCATCGAACGTTGAAACATTACACACATGGAACACAACACACAGCCTTTGGGTTGCGGGTTGGTTGGGGTGAGTGTTGGTACACATGCTGCCAGCATGTGTTAGATAGTTCTCAGAGAGAGAGAGAGAGAGAGAGTAGAGAAACAATCACAAACACACCGAACCCGTTGTGAGAGAGAGGACATATTTTCCTATAAGTATCCCATCGAGCAGAGATACTTCACAGTTTTAAATAAACAGAGAGTCTTCTGTTCGGAGAGGGAGAGCGAGAGATTATCTCTGTTCCCTCATTTCATATATTTATAGCATGCTAGAGATTTTTCAACTTAGTTACTTCTACTACTTACCTTTGCTGATGAGTTGATGTTGTTGTTGTTGCTTCACGTTGTGGAAAAGATTCTTTCTGCTGATCACCTGTAATGAAGAGACAACAGAACAGAGACTTATTGTGAGCCCATGACTATTGGAAAATTGTCATAACAACGATAAATAATGTCATAATTAATGAAATATTTATTGGACAGAAGAATCATTGGAGGGGTCTTGTTTGTTGTGTGAGAAGTATTGAATGTCAACGAGTATTAATTTAAAAATAAAAGAAGGTATAACGAATCTGATGAGAAATCCGATAATCACTATACAATAACAATAAGAAAGTTAATTGGAGGGGTACTTATTTTCTAAGTTATTGACTGTGTTCTTGAAACAACTTGAAATTGAAGAAATAGTTTTTGATTTTTTTAATTTTTATATCACAGAAATTTAGCCCGCTGAACCTTGCAAACGTTAGCACCAAGTACTTTAAATAAAAAATTTTATACTTGTCTTAGAATATCTCATTGGTCGTATTATTATTATTATTTCAAGTTGACAGCTAAAAACTCATATTTCTTGGAAACATTTTGTAAGAGATGGTTTCGAATGATGCCTAAATTAAGAATATCGTACGAAATATGACGTCACTGATTCCATGCATGTAAAATAATTTAATACAGGAGATGCAGTTTCAGAGCCAACATTTTCAATTTAATTTTACAAAAATGAGCGCTGTGGCGTCAATTTCCTTCCAATGTTCATCATTTGAAAGGTAGTGACTGCCGCTATTTATTTTTTATAAAATACTAACACCAAATATGAAAAATTTTTGAGTTGCCACTATGAAAAAACTCAAAAAATTACTGTAAAGGGTCAATAATTCGACCAAAAAGTAACTCTAAGACAAGGCTCAAAATTTATATTTAAAGTAATTTCAAGGGTCTATTACTTCAGAAAAAAATACAAAAAAATTACACGGGAAAACATAATTTTTAGGGGTATTTTCAGGAGTGTTTAACTCACAGAAGGCTTGATCTAGGGACGAAATATTTCGCAAAGAATCATTAAACAATCCAAACTTTACTGTACTTTTGTGCGCGACCCAGCCTAATACGCATATACAGGGTGACTGCTGAAGTTTGCTACATTAGAAAATTCGTATGACTGTTTTTAATCAGATAAATAATTTTATTTTTATTCATTTGAAAATTAATATATTTTCATTAAATCTTTTTAATAGGTTTGAAAAATTTAAACGACCTCCACGCTTAGTGACGCATGTACGACATCTTACTAGCTGGAGACTTGCAGCGGGAATCGCCTCGTTCGAATACATTACTTAAAATCATCTTTCACATCATTAACGGTCAAAATGATAATAACGAAGAAATATTAATAGATTTTCCATTTTTCCATATTCCCAATGTGTGAAAAATGTCTTCCAAAATTGGGGTTTTGTTATTATTTTTATTGGACTTCAATTCGTATAATAATGAGAGACCAAAACTTGTATTTTACCAAAATTTAGTATTAATAAAAACTTCAATAACTCAGTCAATTATTAATGGATTTTTAAAAACAACTCGGAGTTTTATTTATCACTAAATGTGTTATTGAAATAAATTTACTAAAATTGCGGCAGGATCAACTTGTATGGCAGCAGTAATAGTTTTCTGCGTCAGAACTGTGCTACCTCTATAAGACTGTCTCACGCTTGGAAAAATTGTTTACGAACCTAACCATAGTCCTTCTGTTCGGAGGAGTGCCGCCAAATGTTCCTCTAAACTTTCTTTGGATGGAAATGACAGTCTCCAGTGTGCGAAAACGAGGCACAATCCAAATTCTCGTCTCATTATCCCAATCACCATTTGTCTTTAAAGTTAAAGCTCACATAAGAAGAAAAATGGAACCGATTGATTACACAGAAAAAAATATATAACGTTTATTTTTTGTAGCAGATCAAAGTAAAGATCAAACTAAAGAACGAAGAAAAACAATACATCCCGAGTTAGACCCGAAGGATTAAAGATTATAACTTTAACTTCAAAATATGACAGTAACGCCCGAGCATCTATCAAATAAATTTTTTTCGGACAATCTTAAGAACTGATGCTTTTCAAGATCAGTTTCTAAGGTAATCTCTTTCTATCTTCAGTGAATTTTGTTCGCCGTGTCTCACTTAGTAACTCTACTTTAGGTTCTCGATTGAACTAAAGGTCAAGTAGGATTCACTACATAGTTTTAAAATAATTCTAAGTTTATAATTTTTATTATTCATTGAAAGACGCCTACTGTTTATAGCCGACTCCGAACTGCTAGCCCTCAAAAATTAACCAGGGATTTTAGGCCTGATAAGCACGAACCCAACCTGTCACATCAAGGCGGTCAAAATGTTAAAATGGAATTAGAATTGAGAAGAAAAAGTCTTTGGACTCTTCAAAATTTCGGAATATTAAGAATATTTGGTTGGGGCCATTTTCAGTTGAAATTGAGAAAATACAAGTTTAAATCGAGAAATGAAAATTGAGAAAATACAATGTGAAGTTGAGAAATAAAATTTGGAATCGAGAAAATGCAAATTGAAAAATAAAATTTGAAATCGAGAAAATGAAATTAAAAAATCAGAAATTATAATTGAAGTTGAGATTAAAACTAATTGATATTCAGAAATTTAAATTAAAATTAATTTGTGTTTTCTCATTGGAATTGAGAAATGAAATTTGAAATCGAGAAAATGAAAATTGAAGTTGAGAAAATGCAAATTGAAGTTGAGAAAATGGAAATTGAAAGTTCAGAAAAGAAAATTGAAATTGAGTATAAACAAATTGATATTCAGAAATGTAAATTGAAATTAATTTGAGTTTTTCATTTTCAATTGTTTATTTCTCAATATCAAATTGTATATTCACAATATCAATACACATACATTTATGAATTTAAATTTTTATTTTCTCAATTTCAATTTACATTTCTGAATTTAAATTTACAAATTTTGGTAGTATAAAGAAAAATTGTTGTATAACCATAATAGGGACAATTTCACTAGAAAGCTGGGACCCCTAAGTGCAAGGTGGCGCTAATAGAGGTTGCTAAATGGACCCGAGGAAAATGTAGTCCACCTTGAACTTACTTTCCTCTACTAAACATTTACAATTTTTAATTTACGCACGCTTAGATAATACACAAGGTAACCAACGCTAACGCCGCCTGTAGCGCACCCACTGTACTGCACTGTGCGCTACCCTGCTCCTGCTTCTTTCGGGGGCTACGTGCGTGTGGGTATATGTTACAATTAAATTAAGTATGAAAGTAAAGACGAAACAAGCGCCCCGAAAAAAAAGGAAAACAGGGAAAACACAGACTGATTCCCATTGTAAGTTCATTAGCGCAGTGCCGCACGATTTTACAAAATGTCTAAACAACATGATCCAAGCAACAACAATGGTAACTACTACAACTACTGTAACCCCAACAACATGCAGATAAATGAAGAGTCCAGAACAGCTAACAAACAAGAAGCAGAAGCTACAACAACCACATCACTGCAACTGCAACAACGCCAACAATCAGAACACAAACAATGCACATGCACATGCGAGTACGGACGGGCAGGCGGACGGACGGACGGGGAGTATAAACACAAATTCTTCAACTGCTTGTTTCGTGTAGAACAGAACTGAAATGCAGCAAAAGAACAACAATAACAACACCAAACAGCCCAATGAAAATCCCAAAACTACACGTGTGTGCTGGACTGAGGATCCATTCCGGCGGGCGCATAGCATCGCATCGTTCGGTTTGGGCGAGCTACAGCAACAAGAAAAGTTTACAAATAAACAAAACTAGTGATGCACCAACGAGGTGAACGAGAGTGGAGGAGTAGTTAACTGGCTGCCTGTTGGGCACCCTGTTGCTATGAATTGCCAGAAGCTGTAAGAACTTCATGGCATTCCTGGTCGATCCGAGAAAAGTGTAATGAACCATAGGGAGTATTGGGGTTTGGCGGGGGTATATGAAGGGAGAGCACTAATGATCAGTGATAGGGATTTCTGGAGAACAACACTCTCTGCCACGCTCTCTATTAACTGGGAGAAAAAAATGGCCAAAGGAGAGCAGTTCTCGGTTGTTCTTCTTTTCTCTCTCACTTTCATGCCCAGAAGAGAGAATGTGGAACTCTCATACCCTACCAAACCAAACAAACTTGTCTTGTAATGCAGCCTGAAATCTTAACAATCCGTTGCTTGTTTTGCTCGGCTGTCCGTCCAGGCTCGGCTTGGCTCGCCAGTTGCCTCGCTGTGTCTCGTTTTCTTGCTGTGGCTTGTTTATGTTCCTCTTGTCAGTTGCGAGCCATACCTCTTTTGTTGTTTTCTTAACAAGCTCTGTTTAGCCTTATGGCGGTTATTATCTGGTAACAACGTGTTACGAATTACTTTTAACAAGACCCTTAAAAAGATAACAACGCGCGCGCATATAGCAGAGGACGAAGCAAATGTGACGAAGTATCGCCAAAACGGACATTGGAAGAATCGAAGAACAGGAATACATTCGAAGAGGAAGAAGAGATGAAAGGAAGAACGAGGGACAAAAGTGAAATGATAATAATAATAAGGGTAGGGTTGTGCTTGGATCTTGTTAAGTTGAGAACTGAGTTGGCAAGACGTTGAGCAATTGCAATAAGAGGATTGTCTGGAAGGTAAAGGAAACATATGAGGGAGTAAGAATGAAGAATAGTTTGATTAGGTTTAGTGAACGATTGATGGCTGGGGGGGTATTTTGTTAAAAGGATGGAAAAAGAAAAGTTAGAAAAGAAAGGAGGTTATACATCTACACGATTCCACCTGAGCTAGATCCAAAATATCCATTCATTTTTAGTTCTCTAAATCGAACTTTATGGAACCACGGATGAACATAGATCAACTTAGAATTTAAATATATATCTCCTCCTTTGTCTCCTTTGATTATTTCGATGAGAAGCAGAGGGACCAATTTCTATTTGTGTGAAAGATTTATATGTATCTCGACAAAGGATCAAACTGTTGAAAAAGATGATTATATCCTAAATTCAAGTGGCTCCAAATAAATAACTCTCCGATGAGATGTCTGACATGTAACTTCATAAATATCTGTGTTATGAAGTAAATGAGAGAAAAAGAAAAATATTTGAGGAAGAATCTAAGTATAGGATGGACCATTAAAAACCTTAAATTAGAATCGGCTGGTTTTAATAATGGTGGAGCACAATATCAGTCATATGACTACCATGACTGGCTCGTCAGTACCCCATCCGATCATCTCAAATTTTCAGTACGGCCCAAAATACACGCCAAATTGTGACTCGTTGCACATGTATTGGCTTCTCAATAGTTACGTGTGGGTTCTCTGAACCCCATATGCGGCATTCTTGCTTATTGACATAGACACCGACATCAAATGAGCTTCATGAAGGCCGATCTTTTCTCGAAAATTGTCCACGTAAATTTATTACAGTTTACAGTTTTTACATTACATTTGAAGTTATATTTCACAATTTTGTTGGAATTTAAAAACAAAATAAAAATAAATGTTATTCTACCTTTCAAAGCCAAAGTAACCGGTAGTTCAAATTTAACATTTTAAATGGCCCACCCTACATATTAGAATGGGACACTAGAATAAATTTCTATGGTCACCACCTAAAAATGAAGATTAGATTGTTTAATGATGATTTACAAAGTAATTCGTCCCTAGGTTCAACCATCTGTGAGCTAAACGCTCCAGACAACACCTCCAAAAATATTTTTTTCCCTTGTATTTTCTTTAAGTTTAATTTTTTTAATTTTTTTTAATTAAAAAACAAAATTTTTATTCTTGCCTTAGAACAACTCATTGGTCGTATTATTGGACGTTTATATTAATTTTTTGTGGGGTTTTCAAAGTGACAGCTACAAACTCATATTTCTTGTAAACATTTTGTAAAAGATGTTATAACAAATAAATGGAAGGAATAGATACCTGTCGAATGATGACTACATTTTGAATATCGGATGAAAAATGATGTTATTGACTTCATTTTTGTGAAATAATTTAATAAAGAGATGGTTTTTAGAAGGCAAAATTTGCAAGCTCTTTTTACAAAAATGATTTCCTTCCGATATTCATCATTTAGGCATCATTCGAAAGGTATTGAAAGCTATTTATTAGCTATATAATACTTTATATAAAACAAAAACGTTTTCAGATGTAATTGTGAAAAACAAAAAAAATACTTTAATCGTCCAATAATTCGACCCATAAGCTACTCTAAGACAAGAATCAAAATTTATATTTAAAGTGTTTTCAAGGGTCTATTAATTCAGGAAAAAAGTTGGACAAAATGCACAATAATTTTTTTTAGGAGCGCTTAGCTCACAGACGGCTTGATCTTGGAACGAAATATTTTGCAAATCATCATTAAACAATCCAAACTTCATTTTTGTGGGGTGACTGGAAATTGTTTTTTCATTTGTTCAGCCTATTTGCACATGTATCTGTTTCGAACTGATCTAGTCCCAAATATCCATCCAAATTTCATTAATATAAATTGATCTTTATGGATCCTGGAACATAACTATGCCATTTTCTGCTGAAATTGAGGAAATACAAGTTGAGATTGAGAAATGAAAATTAAAATTGAGAAAATACAAATTGAAATTCAGAAATAAAAATTGAAATTGAGAATATACAATTTGTAAATGAGAAATGAAATTTGAAATCGAGCAAATGCAAATTGAAATTCAGAAAAGAAAATTGAAATTAAGAAAATACAGGTTGAGATTGAGAAATGAAAATTTAAATTGAGAAAATACAGATTGAGAAAATACAATTTGAAATTCAGAAATGTAAATTAAAGTTCAGAAAATACAAAAACAAATTCGAATTCCGAAATAAAAATTTAAATTGAGAGAAAATACAATTTGAAATTGAGAAATGGAATTTTAAATTGAAAAAATACAATTTGAAAATGAGAAGTTATATTTGAAATCGAAGAAATGTAAATTGAAATTTATAAACGAATATTGAAATTCATAAATGAAAATTAAAATTGAGAAAATACCAGTTGAAATTGAGAAATAAAAATTTAAATCTAGAAAATACAAATTAAAATTCAGAAATGAAAATTGAAATTGAGAAAATCCAAATTGAAACTCAGAAATTAAAATAGAAAGTGAGATAATGAAAATTGAAATTTAGAAATGAAAACTGAAGTTGAGAATAAACAAAGTGATATTTAGAAATTTAAATTGAAATTGATTAGCTTTTTCTCATTTTCAATTGTTTATTTCTCAATACCGAATTGTGTATTCTCAATTTCATTTTAAAATTTCTGAATTTCAATTTAAATTCCTGATTTGAAGTCTATTTATATTATATATATATTATTTTCTCAATTTCAAATTTACATTTCTGAATTACAATTTTTATTTTCTCAATTTAAATTTACATTTCTGATTTTCAATTTACATTTCTGATTCCAATTTGTATCTCCACAATTTAAATTTACATTTTTGACTTTCTATTTGTTTTTTTCTGAATTTCAATTTGCATTTCTCAATTTTATTTTCTCAATATGATATTGTATTTTCTTAATTTTAATTGAAAATGGTGTAGATCAACTTAGAAATTAAAATAAATACCATTGTGTGGGCTGATTGTTTTAAGCAGATACAGTCGTACATCCACAATAGACCTTATAGTCCAACTGATCCAAGGGCATCTAGAAGATGACTATATTATGAATTAGGGTAAGCTATGGACGAAATAACTCACTGTTGTGTATATATTGGTCCAACGAGGATAAGATGTATGACATGCACCTTTTTAATGTCCCTGTTATGAGGAACATAGGAGAACAGTGAATATCAATTTATTTTTGGAACAGAAGATTGAGGCCCGATCTTATATCTCTTCTAATATTTTGAACCATTGGGATTGCTTCTAATGAATGACATTTAGAACTCTTTGCATCCAATTGCATTTGGATTCAATTGCGTTTACTTATGCCCTGCATACCGACCTCGTGCCAACAAAAAGTGTGCTACAAGTCATCATCATCAACATCATTGTCGTAAATGTTAGTTGTAAACAATTAAAACATAAAACCCTTCCCTATGATAATCATAAAATCAAGCAGAGGAAATAGCAAACTACGACTCATCATCATCATCGCCAACAGAGTCAGAGTCATGATCATCACCATCCGCCGCATTATCAGCGTCATTGTGCCACACCGTTAAAAAAGGGGAAGCGGGCCACAGAGACAATGAGCAGCGAGTAGTGGCGAGTGGCGAGGGTTTGTTGTCTGCAACATTAACTGCGGGTTTAAAGTGTTGCTGGCTGGCGTTGTTGAAATTGCCATCATAATTTATGATAGTGATAAATGTTTTTCTAATTTGTTTAAATTTAAAAATAAAAATACCACAAAAAAGAGGCAAGAGCCAGCGCACATGAATCGTAATTATTTTCACACGTTCCCCAACGAACCCGAACCCTCTTGTTTTCCGCCACGACGTGTGTTTAAACTTTTTTCCAAAACAAAAGTGAACTTTGTTAGATGGAGGGAGGGAGGGATGGAGGCAACATTCATTCAGTCAGTCAACAACTTTAGAAAGCAAAATTTAGGCAAGCGATCAGAAAAGATTTAAATATTTCATCGTTGGACCAATCAAACGGGTTGTCGGTCGGTCTGCTCGTGTTCGCTATTGTTTATTTATTCAAGGTTCACAATTGACACCCCAAGTTTTGGGTGTTCCTTCCATTCCATTCAGCATCCAGCATCCAGGCAGCAAAGTCTATTTGTCTGCTTAGGGCCATAACGAAACCCCGAAATGCATGTCATGTGTGTGCATGTGTGCAGACAGAGCTTGCAACAATCGCGCTGCACTGCACAACACTTGAATGTCTTGTGGCGAACACACTGGCATTTTATGGCATGGTATGAGTCCGTGAAGAGCTATTGAGGCTGCCTGCCATTTGAAGCAGGCATTCATGCCACATAGCCGCGGAGTACGAGCAAGCAGTGAGCGCACATTAACAGCAGCAGGGTGCTGCCATAAATTACGCACGTATTATAACAACCAACCGAGAAGTAAAACCGATACGTGCGTAATGCATTTTTTTCGTGTCGGTTGTCGTAACGAAATATATCGAGAGTTCATTTTCTATGCAACTCACATAATTGTTGGCTGGCTGGCTGGTTGGTTGGTTGGCTGATTTTTTTCTTTTCGGGTTCTGCTAGTTTATTTTTTCCTGTGAACATAAGGTAACTACAGGGTGACCAGATGAGGTGTGCGGTTAATCCTTTTGGATTAAAATGTTATTGGAAATGGAGCAAACGGCATGTTCCAGCATTCGATTCCATAAACTTGAGTGTAGATCTCACATAAACTTTGCGGAGCTTGGTAGATAAAGCATGTGAGGTTATAGGTGAAAGAGGCGAAGAATAGGTAGACCTCTTCAAAAAAAGTACTCTTGATTCGGCAGGAGCGCTATGAATTAACACAAGAGGAACTGATTCGAATACATAACTTATCATAGATGTCAGAATTAGCATGAAACTGGCATCAGGAGCGGAAATTTGGATGAGATAGTTCTTCCTGTGTAGTGATAATGCCGTTATTCAGCTTGCCAGTGAATTAAACCTTGATAGGAACGTTTTCAGGAAATCTCCAAAAAGATGATTTCTTAGATCATTCCATCTGTGCGAGATGGTGTCACTAGTCAGCTAGCCAATGAAGAACAACCTCAGATTCAAAATTTATATAGAAAACTGTCGAACCTTCCTAGCCCTATTCAATATTTTGAGGTATCTGAGGATGAGGACATGAGTTACAGCAAAAGTTTCGGATCAGCTAGCAAATGAAAAACTATCCTATAACGAAAACGTACCAGGACGTACTATCAGATCTTTCTAAGCTGCTTTAATATTTTAGAAGTATCGAGGGATTTTTATAGAACCGATTTGGGATTGACATCGACAAATGTTTGATAGAAAAGCCATGACCCAGAGAACCTACAAATCAATGACATGATCAATTTAAATATTGGGTTCGGGTTTCACAAGCATTCTACCTTCAGATATTTTGCATGGAATAGTAGTATTTAATTTTCAGAGCTTCATGCTACTCTGAGAGTGTTGTGGACTGATTTGTACTATAGGTTGAACCATTTAATATTTTAAATTTGAAATACCGATTGCTTTGACTTTGAAAGGTAGAATAACATTTATTTTTATTTTCAGGTTTATGTTTGATATTTCCTCGACCGAAATTGGGAAATATTAAAAACTTACTTCCAAAGTAGTGAGTCTTTAACGCAAACTGTAAGAAATTTACGAATAGATCGGCCTTCAGTTCAGCCTTCATGAAGCTCATTTTCATCTCGGTGGCTATGTCAATAAACAAAATTGCCGCATATGGGTTTCAGAGAACCCACGCGTGACTATTGAGAAGCCAATGCATCCACAACGAGTCATTGTTTGGTGGGGATTTTGGCCTGACGGCATCATTGGGCCATGTACTGAAAAAATTGGGTTGATCAGATGAGGTACTGCCGAGCCAGTCGTGGTAGCCATATGAATTGTATTGTGTTCCATTATTAAATGACAAAGTTCAGCCTTTCCAATAAATCCAGAAATTCGAAAATATAATCAGTATTTTTTTATAGCCGATTCTAATTTAAAATTTTAAATGTTCCACCCTATATCATGGGATTTTTGTTAGAACATCAGACACAACAAAAGTTTGGGATTGTTTGGTATTTCCATCGGTAAATGTTGGTTAAAAAGTCATGGTGACAAACGTTTGCGAAGTGATGATCCCCACTATTCAGCTTGCCAGTGAGTTCAATCCATGGTAGTTAATACTTGATAGACAAGTTATCAGGAAACGAAAGATATTTTTGGATCATAGCATCCGTGTGGGAAGGTCTCACTAGTCAGCTATCAAATGAAAAACAATCCTAGAATGGAGACTTATCTGGATGGCTATCAGCTCCTTCTAAGCGGTTTCAACAGAGATTTGCAGTAGAACATGAGGGGCAAAATAAATCAAATTGGTGACGCTCTTCTTCGAAGGAATTTGGCTTCAATCAGTTCATTCATTATCGAACAAAGGAGATCGCGTATATCAAACAGTGTCTTAATTTTTGATATTCATTCGAGGGACAAAAATTATGTTTTTTCTTTTTTTATGATTTTTTTGTTAATTTTTTTTCAACCTTTTCTCAATATTTGGGAGACTGTTCCTATGTTTTATGTGAATGTGAAACTCGCAACATTTGCAGCCATCATAATTACCATATAAGCAGTTGTGATCGGACCTATATTTCCAAAATGAGAGTACAACTATTAAAGGTACCTTCGACAATAATTGGAGTTTCAGTAAAAACTTAAAAAAAAATAGGAACAAATAAAATGAAAACGAGACTATCATCATATAAATTCAGTCACAAATCACTTGACGAACCCAAAAAATTGCCCTTGTAGGCCACCGAATAATTGAACATTTTTAAGGATTTTAGCCTGGAGCAACATCTACAAAAATAAGACTGGTCAGATCATCCAATAGAGTACAGTTTAGAGTAGATTCTGAATATGGTTAATATTCTTTGGGGGAAGATGTTTGATTTGGATTGTTAAGCTATTTCGACACTGTTTTCATTGTTTCAAACTTGACGTCAATTTTAATTCCGATTCCGCCAACAAACGGATTCTATGCCACCCTAGAATGTCTTGCCTTACTTTCTACACGACATATACTCTAGGATTAAAGAAGCTTTTGGCTAATAGAATGGGCAGTCCAGACTACTTACTTATGATTAAGTCGGAGATGATGATGCCTAATTTAATATTTGTGTACCACTGGTAATAGTTGCTAATATTTCAACAAATGTGCATGAGCCTTTTGTATTGAGGACGTTGATGTAGAGACCTCAAGCTTGATTAATTAAAAAAAAAATTCAGTAAAAATATAACTAAAAAAATAACAAACCCTAAGATAAAAATGGAGTTTCTAAGATTATGGCTCTAAATAGGTAAATTTGTGCCAGTTAGAATGATAGTGGTCTAAGTAAAAAAATGAGATATGCCAATTTTTCTCTTAACTTTGAACAGATCTCTAATTTAAGAAATTTTATTATTGATATTTATACAAAAATGTGCCCCTACAATGACATTTGTCATTTTATGCACACCAAAATTGTCTTTAGTGTTAGTTTGAAAGTGGTCTAAGTCACACTGAATCCACTGATATTAATGTGTGACGATGTAAACAACATTTTAGGTGATTCAAATAATTTGAATAACATATAAAATGAAATTATTTGATAAGTAAATAAAAATTTTAAAATAAAGTTTCTAGACGAACAACCTGTAAATATTTTTATATATTTTTTTATTTATTTTTTTTTGAAATAAAATATTTTGTGTTTCTTTAATTTTTGTTAAAGAAATATTACTTTTGCGTAAAAAATTAAAAAATTTGAGTGTTCAATTTTGAGAAGAATGAAAGTGATCTAAGTCAGTACATCCTCTTAAAGTAGTGGTTTCCTTAGAGGTACCAACGTTGTCGATTTTTTTTTATAAAAGTTCTATATTGTAAAGGGTGATTTTTTAAGAGCTTGATAACTTTTTTTAAAAAAAAAACGCATAAAATTTGCAAAATCTCATCGGTTCTTTATTTGAAACGTTAGATTGGTCCATGACATTTACTTTTTGAAGATAATTTCATTTAAATGTTGACCGCGGCTGCGTCTTAGGTGGTCCATTCGGAAAGTCCAATTTTGGGCAACTTTTTCGAGCATTTCGGCCGGAATAGCCCGAATTTCTTCGGAAATGTTGTCTTCCAAAGCTGGAATAGTTGCTGGCTTATTTCTGTAGACTTTAGACTTGACGTAGCCCCACAAAAAATAGTCTAAAGGCGTCAAATCGCATGATCTTGGTGGCCAACTTACCGGTCCATTTCTTGAGATGAATTGTTCTCCGAAGTTTTCCCTCAAAATGGCCATAGAATCGCGAGCTGTGTGGCATGTAGCGCCATCTTGTTGAAACCACATGTCAACCAAGTTCAGTTCTTCCATTTTGGGCAAAAAAAAAGTTGGATATCATCTCACGGTAGCGCTCACCATTCACAGTTACGTTACGATTCGCATCATCTTTGAAGAAGTACGGTCCAATGATGCCACCAGCCCATAAACCGCACCAAACTGTGACTTTTTCTGGATGCATTGGTAGCTCTTGCAATGCTTCTGGCTGATATTCACTCCAAAATCGACAATTCTGCCTATTTACGTACCCATTGAGCCAAAAATGAGCTTCGTCGCTGAACACAATTTCTTTCTTTCTGAACTTTCTTAACAGAGCACGCATTTTGATAATAAAATTCAATGATTTGCAAGCGTTGCTCGTTAGTAAGTCTATTCATGATGAAATGTCAAAGCATACTGAGCATCTTTCTCTTTGACACCATGTCTGAAATCCCACGTGATCTGTCAAATACTAATGCATGAAAATCCTAACCTCAAAAAAATCACTCTTTACTAGGATATTCTAAGAAAAAAATGTGTGCTTCGGTGAAGAATATTTTTCAAACGAATCAAACATAAATCATTGCATATCTCAGAACGGATAAAGTGTGACTTAGACCACTATCATTTTTATTTTGTTATGACCAATGTTGTTTTCTTATTAACTTCAATTTTGTACGGGCTAATTTGGTCAACTTTTTATTGAAATGAAACTAATTTATTTCATTTTTTACCCAACGTTTCTCTGGCTTGTTTCCAGCTTCTTCAGGGGTCTGTTTATTTGAAAATCCTACCAAATAAATTTTTCAATTACAAATATGTTTTTGTTCTAACACAGTATTAATTCTACTTACAATTAGTTTGCATTACAGTTGTCATTATTACTTATTATTATAAAAAACTGGACATCACTCACAATTAAGTATAATTAAAATAAATAATAATAACTAAATGTAAAAATCACAGTAGAACTTAATACTAATATCACAGAACTTAACGTTTCAACTTATTGCGACGGAATACTGTAGCTTTGCATTGTCTTTATCTTCTTTGGTGTTGATTGAATTTTTCAGTCTCTCTTGTATGCGTAGGCTCTCTAGTGTGTATCTCTTATTCTCTTTCTTCTCGATGTCAAGTATTTTTACGTTCTTGAGATCTGCTCTGTGTCCCTTCTCTTTAACATGTTGTGCTAAAGCTGTGCTTTCTTTTCCCTTTTTAATGTCTGTTTCATGTTCATGCAGTCGGACGCTCAGCACTATCATTTTAACTGGCACATTTATACTGTCTGAGATCATGTTTCTCTGCTGTTAAACCTATTTTTAAACCTATGTATACCCACTGCATTGGCGTCTTCAAGTTCTATGCTACAATCTAGCAGATTTTCTGTTTATGCAGGACCATCTCGAAGGACCATTTATAACAAGGTTACTCTCTAATAAATGCGAGAACTACTAACAAATGAATTGTTTGAGTAGCTTTACGGGGCTTTTTATTCCGCAGTAAATCTGATCTGAATCTGTATTTCTCTATATAGTAGGCCTGTTTCTCGACATTCCTATGTTTCGAATTCACAATCATATAGCACGCTAGCAAACACTGGTGTAATTTATCGAACCCAGCGGTCTTTTGTCAAGTTTCTTTGGCGGGTGATCCATTTTTTTCAGTGTACAATATGTTGCTGGATCTCAAAGGATTGGTGGCTTTTGATATCCACGCTTCTTCCATAAAATTTGTATATTTGCATATGGTCACCTTTGTTGTGGCATGTACTGATGTAAATTGCATTTCTGGTTGCAAACAGAAATCACAACATCTCAATACTTCTCATTTGTTTGGTTGTTTTTCTCGCACTCGTATTTCGTTACGTTTTCACTCTCTATCTCTTGACTTTTTCCAGAGAGTGTGTGTGTGTGAGACATTTGCAATTTTCTGTTTCCAAGATTTGCGTAAAAAATTGCCATAAGCTCGCTGTTGTTGTGCGTGGTGTCTTGTACTGTGCCGGGTGTTGTTGCGTTTGGCTTTTGGTGCTGCTGCTGCTGTTGGTGCTGGTGTTGTTGTAGTTTTCTTATTTTCTAAAACTGTCAAAATGACATTATTTGCGTAGTTGTCAGATTTATGTGACATTGTCATAAGATCTGTACAGGATTTGTTTGGTGTAAGTTGTGTTGTTTTGTTTTTTCAGCTTTTTCTTCTTCTTGGCTCTACACAAATATTTCAAAGATATTTCTTTTCTTGTTGTTTGTTTGGTGTGCTCGAGTACGACGAGTGCGAGTTGCGAGTACGAGTGAGTAGTTTATTGTCTTCGTATTATTTCTTTTTATATATATTTAAATTGTTGTGTGAATGTGCAATTTTGTGGTTATGTTGTTGTCTGCTGTCTGTTGTTGTTGTTGCTTTCTTGTGCGTTGTCTCTAAGCAGAGAGAAATTTATTTTTAGTGGATTTAAATGTCAAGTTTAACATGATGGGGTAATAACTTTTGTCGGTTGCTTGTAACGGTAAATAGGATAGGATTTGTTTGCGCTGTTTGTTACTTTACTTTTGCCGAGTTGTTGTATTCGCCACCAGCACCACCACAGAAGAATGGGGGGGATTAATTAAAGAATTGTACAAGATTGCTATTTGCGGTTGAATGGGGTTTGTCTATGTGTCTAGTTTCAGTGACATCTAGTGTCTGGGAGAGGGATATTAATGGCAGGAGATTGTTGGCATTGAGAGTAGATCGATTGGTTGTAGGTATTACAACTTGGAATTTAGTGGAGATGTAAAGTATTTTTTCTACACTTAAAGAAAAAAGTCTGTTATTAACTGCAGTGATTGTCTGCTGCCTATCAGCAGGCAATTTTCTGCTATTACAGCAGATTTTCTGTCATAACAGCAGTTTTTCAGCAATCTTGCATCATCATTCACACTGCTAAAGTGTTTGCAGACTTCCAAAAAATGGCTGCTGTTAATTAAATTATAAAAATAGCTGAAACAATAATCGTTATAATTTAAAATCCTTTCAGATTGACGGCGAGAACGAAATTAGCTCGAATTTCGTTTTTATATTAGCTTTTATTAGCATTAAAAAATACAATCAGAATATCTTTCAGTGGTAAAAATTCCCTTATAATAACATTTATTCTAAAAAGTGTTGTTAAAAAAATTGTTAACTGGCTATATTGCTCAATACACAGGCTTAAAATTTCAAGGAAGCGTTTTTTTCTTTATTGATAAAAACAGCAAACAGCTGTTTGCTATTTCAGCAGCAAATCTGCTCTTACAGCAGAATTTCTGCTTTCTTTTACTGACAAATTCCTTTGAGTGTAGAAATAACGGAAGCACTTGGCCCTTCCGCGCTTGGCCCAATTTGGTGATTTTGCGTAAAGACACAACAATATTGGGTGGACCATTTAAAATTTTAAATTAGAATCGGCTATAAAAATACTGATTACTTTTTAAAATTTTTGTTTTTTATGGAAAGGTAGAACATTGTAATTTAATAATGGAGCACAATAGCATTCATATGACAACCACGGCTGCACTGAAAGGATTTCCATTCATAATATTTATGAAGCGATTTCAGAAAAGGTTTTTCATAAATTTTCATAAAATTATTGAAGTTTCTTTATAAAATCTATGAAAATTTTCATAAATCTTATTATGAAAAATAATGAACTTGTATGACAAAAGTTCATAGAATAAAGAACTGCATTCCATAATTTCTAAGAAATGTTTCATAAATTTTATGACAGTTTTCATTGATTTGTGAAACGTGTTTCATACATTTTATGAAGTGTTTCTGTGGTGACTTTTTAATAAAAATTTTCTTTGAGGTTAAGATAAAATCATAAATAGTATGAAGATAATTCTTTCAGTGTGGCTCGGCAGTACCTCATCCGATCAACCCAATACTGGCCAAAATCCACACCAAACAGTGACTCGTTGTGGATGCATTGGCTTCTCAATAGTCACGTGAGGGTTCTCTGAACCCCATATACGGCAATTTTGCTTATTAACATAGCCAACGAGATGAAAATGAGCTTCATGGAGGCTGAACTGAAGGCCGATCCCTTCTCGAAATTTTCCACGCAAATTTCTTACAGTTTACGTTAAAGACTCACTGCTTTGGTAGTAAGTTTTTATCCATTCCCAATATTGTTCGAGCATATAGCGTCCCATTTTGCAAATGTCAAACATAAGGCTGAAAATAAAAATGAATTTTATTCTACCTTTCAAAGTCAAAGTAATCGGTAGTTCAAATTTAAAATGTTAAATGGCCCACTGAAAGAACTGAGAAATCGTCATACGCTCGCTGATTGGGCTCTAGAGTAGCAAAGTGGATCCAAATATTGGCAGAAGGGTTTTGTTAACAAGCAAAATTGCCGCTCTTGGGGTAGGACTAATCCTTGTCAGTATGAGGAGACTATAAGTCTTCCGCAACCACAACGAGAATTATTTCGCTTGTAAAGGGTGGTTAAATTGTAAGGGCCGTTGTTGAATGTGAACCACACCTAAACGTCAAGTTTTTTCTGCATTTCATTTGACATTTCTCAATTTTAGACTAACTCAATTTTAACCATGGAAATATACACAATTGAGCAACGCGTTTAAGTTATTCAGGCTTGTTATGAAAATGGGCGTCCAAATTTCGAAGAAAATCATCTTCAGTGATGAAGATTTCATTTTCACCTCATCAATAAGCAGAATTGCCGCATTTGGGTGAATGATAATCCAAGAGCGATTGTCGAAAAACCAATGCACCCACAAAGAGTGACTGTTTGGTGCGGTTTATTTTTTTCCAAAATGAGGCCGGTCAGACAGTTACTGTGAATGGTCTTCGCTATCGAGAGATGATAACGAACTTCTAATGACACGAATTGGAAGATATGGATGTGGACTATATGTGGTTTCAACAGGATGGTGCCACTTGCCACACAGCTAATGAAACAATGGCTCTTTTGAGCGACAAATTCAATGGTCGTGTTATCTCACGTGGTAGCGATGTCAATTGGCTGCCAAGATCATGTGATTTGACACCGTTGGATTTCTTTCTTTGGGGTTATTTGAAAGAAAAGCTGTACGTTGATAAGCCAGCAACAATTCAAGAGCTAAAGGATAAGAGAAGTCGGCACATTAACGGGATAGAACCTCAATTATGCCTCAGCGTTATCGAAAATTTGGACCGTCGGATGGAGGTGTGCCGCCGAGGTCGCGGCGACCATTTGGCCGATATTTTGGTCCATATTATCATAATAAAAAGAAATGACAATAATCTCCTAAATAATTTGTGTTTTATTCAAAATCGGCTTTTAAAATTTAACCACCCTTTATATTCTTCCAACTAAGTTGGAAGCAACCTACAATACTTTCGGCATTTGAAGCTTTTGACTGTCTCGAAGGACCATATACCAAGAATCCTCTTGTTCTTATTTACTTAGATAGTCTAGGCCAATTTAAGAGAAGATCTCCAGTCACTTCGGTCTTGAGCGTGTCAGTCTGTAACACAAGTGATTGAGAGGTCGTCCTCATACACTTGGTCCTTCCACCGTATTCTCGTTTTCCCGTATACGCTTCCCCTGATATTTTACGTCGAATGCCTTTATGGCTGGAGTACCCGTCCGTGCAACTTGCTGTAGCCTTGGCCTCTTCTATTGCCATCTCGAAGGACCATTTATAACAAAGCCACTCTCATATGAACCGATCAGAGTGTAATTTGTTTAATTTTATAGCAAATATATTTATATCTCTATATTTAATCCAATACAATACTTTTGGCATTTGACAATCTCGAAGGACCATTTATAATAATATTACACAAAATAAGCACCCACTTTTTCTTATTAACTTAGATGGTCTGGGCCAATTTAAGAGTACATCTCCAGGCATTTCGGTGTTGTGCGTGTCAATTTGTAACACAAATAATTGAGAGGTCCTCATACAGTTGTTTTTTCCACCGGACTCTCGGCATTCCTTGTCTGCCCCTACCCTCATATTTTTCGTAGAATGCATTTATGGCCGGAATACCCGCTACGTCATCCGTCCAACTTGCCTTAGCCTTGGCTTCTTCCATTTATTTCATTATTTGCAAATTTTGACCATCTCGAAGGACCATTTTTAAACAAAGTTACTCTCATATGAACCAATCAGAGTCTAAATTGTTTAATAAATTTCATATCTCGACATTTAATCCACAATATCTTTTGGTAATGTAGGGATCATCTATAATAGATTCGCGAGTTGTGAGTAAGTGCCTGCCAAGTCAAAACTTGGTGCTTAATGCATGAATCCACTTCGCGTCATTGAAAATATTTCATTTCTACTGTTGATGATGTATGCACGTAGGTTTGAAATCGTCTTAAAGTCACAGCCATCTTCGTCTCCAAAACAACTTCTCATGACATTTGTCCATATAATAATAATAGTAATAATAACGTTGGTTTTCTTCCTCTTTCTGCCACACTTAATGAAGCATGTTGTTGTGCATCTGCAACTGGTTGTTGCTGCAACCAAATGCAGAAACATGATATGCCTCATAAAACAGAACTAACAACATTTGCACAACAGCAACAACGAACGTGTAGTTGTAATCCAAGACGAGTCACTTACACCACCACCATCGCCACCAAGTACAAGAATTTCATGGAAGCCACCCATAAAGTGGAGAACGAATGGCGATTTTCCTCTTCTTCTGAACATTGAGAAAAAAAAGAGTGCATAAAAAGTTCATTAGTTGCTCGTTGCACCAGTTGCCAAGTGTACAATCAATTGAAAAAAAAACACAGATGAGGTAAGCATCATAGGGGTCAGAAGTTTTGAATAGCCGGAAGCTACAAATAGTTATAACAACTGCTATAATAAGCAGCGACATCCGTTGTAGGGTTGATAATTAATTGTTAAAAATTAAACATGATTAAAATTAATAATTGAAACTTGTCTCCGTAGAGGCTCTGAATAATTTGTATATTTCCTCTCTTTTTAATTAATTTAAATTTCTTTAAAAATTTTGAACATTTTCTACCATTTAATAAAATTTCCTTCTTAAAAGAGTTCTTTCATTCCTTTCCCCAAGAGTTTCAATTCCTTTCACACTCTGCCTTTAGTAAAAACTGAAATATATTGACTACACAAACAGCAGCAAAAACCCTGAGGTTTATAAGGTGAGAGATTTATACAACAAACCTTATGAAAAACACTGCAAATAATAAACAAAACAATTAACAGTGGGTGTAACTGAGTAACAATGAAAAAAGGCAAAAAACAGCAGCAACAACAACAAAACATGAAGTCAAAAAACGTGAATTAATAAATCAGCCATGAAAACACAATCGTGTGCCTAAGGCGATATTTCGATTATTTCGAGATGTTTAATACATTATCCACAGAAGAGTGCTGTGAAGAGCAAAAGACAACAACAGATGGCGTTGACGGGATAATTGGGCAGTGACTTTAGAAGCTAGCAGCGATTTCGTAAGACACATTCAAGCAAAATTGATGGTTTCAAAAGCCAAAGGCTCGAAATGAAGTGAATTTTTAAGTAGATCATCTGTTTCAGGATATTAAAACGCACACATTTTGTCTCAGATGGCGCTGCTGAGTGTTGAAAATTCGTAAATGCGAAAGAAGACCTTAATTAGAGTGAATTTTAGATTACAAGCTGCCGTTATTTTCGCTTATAGATCAAAACCAATTCGCTCTGCTTCCCTCAAAAATTCTTCATTAAAAGAAATATTTAACTGGTCCGCAAATAGCTAAACAACACTCCATTTCCCTAGCAAGAAACTGCGAAGATTGCCAAACTTTTTCGGCCTGTCATCTCGCCTTTATGTTGAGAGAGAACCTCCGATTTTTGTCTGGTATTTCCTCCGATGTTTTTCTGAATTTACTCCTTTTTCTCTACTTCCTTCGGTATGTTCACTATTTCATCGGAATGTAAGCCCATCCTTCAGAACGTCAATCTTCACAACTACCACCTTCAGAATGTGATCCAATCCTTCAGAACATTTACCCATCAATCGAATCGTCAGACCTTGGTGTATTTCCTCTGAAGTTTCTCTGAACTTACTCCAAATCGGCTTCCTTCCATCGGACGTCCACCCTATCTACGGAATGACGTCCAATCATTCTGAATGTTCATCCTTTATTCGGTTCGTCAGAGCTTGGTGTATTTCCCCCGAAATTTCTCTGAATCTAGTCCATTTCTATTTCCTTTGTCTACCATTCCGTCGTAACGTCCACCCTTTCTTCGGAACATCAGCCCATTTTTCAGCGCGTCAATCCTTTCTACGCAACGCCCAACTTCGGAATGAGCCCCAAACCTTCAGAATTATCATCATTCATTCGGATCTTCAATCTTCCTTCGTAACGTCCACCCTTCTATTGACACCTCTACCATGACTTTGGCATGTCCGTCCTTCGAAATGTTTCCTTCCTTCAAAAAGTCCGTTCCTTCCTTCGGAACATTCCTTCTTTGGAACGTCGATCTCTCTCTTCCGCACGTCAATCCCTCCCTTTGTCTACTTCGGAACGTCGACCTTCCTTTCGGAACGTTCTCTTCCTTCGAAACGTGTGTATCTTCACGCACCCTTTCTTTGGGACGTCGATCTCTTTCTTCGGGACGTCAATTCCTCTCCACTTCGGAACGTCGACAATTCATCCACCATTTCTCCGGAACTTTCAGTTTTTTCTTAAAAACGTCTTCTCTTCCTTCGGAACATTCTTTCCTTGGAGCGTCGACTCTCTCTTCCGCACGTCAATCCTTCCCTTTGTCCACTTCGGAACGTCAACCATCCATTCAGAACGTTCTCTTCCTTCGAAACGTGTGTACTACCTTCACTCACCCATTCTTTGGGACTTCAATTCCTCTCCACTTCGGAACGTCGACAATTCATTCAGAACGCCCACCATTTCTCCGGAACTTTCAGTTTTTTTTTAAACGTCTTCTCTTCCGTCGTTCTTCCTTCAGAACATCTTTCCTCCATCCACGTCTATCCTTCTTTGGTACCTCTATACTTACTTTGGAATGTCCGCCGTATCTTCGGAATATCCACACTTTCTTCGAAATGTCTATCCTTTCCTCCAAAACGTCAGCCCTTTCCCTTCGGAACATCCACCATTTCTTCGAGACGTTAGTCCCTCTCGTCGATACGTCTGTTCTTCCTTTGCAATGTCCCCACTTTCCTTCGGATTATCGACCATTCATTTGGAATTTCCAGTGTTTTTATGGAACTTTCAGACTATTTTAAAAACGTCTACAGTTCCTTCGCTCTTCCTTCAGTCACTCAGTCTATTCTTGCTTCGGCACTTCAACACCTCTTAGGAAATATCCGTCCTGTCTTCACAAAGTCCACCCTTTCTTCAAAATATCCCTTCCTTCCTTCGTTTGAGACGCCCGTCCCATCGGAACGACAGTTCCTCTCTTCGATATGTCAATTCTTTCATTCCTTCGGAACGTCGACCATTCATTCGGAACTTTCAGTCTTTCTTAAAACCGTCTATCCTTCCTTCGGAACATATCTCCTCCATTCATTCACCAGTCTTTCTTCGGAATGTCCATCGAAGTCCACCCTTACTACCACAAGTCCACACTTATTTCGGAAAGTTCTCCTTACTTCGCCCATACCCTACTTCGTAAGATCAATCCTATCTTCGGAACATCAATCCTATCTTGGGAAAGTTCACCATTTATCCGGAATTTTTACTCTTTCTTAAACCTTCGCAACATCCATTCGTTCTTCGGAATGTCCATCCATATTTTGGAAGTTCGTTCTGTCTTGGATATCTGTCCTTCAAGTTGAGCTTAATTCTGAACTTCCGTCATAATTTCTCATAGCCTGTTCTTCTATATGCCTATCTATCTATTATTTCGAATTTCGTTCCGCAGAAGTCAAATGAGTTGTCTTCGATGATCTTACTGAAAATATTTTTAGGGTCTTAAACGTTTGTTCCTCGTTCCGAACACTGTTCCTAATTTCTTATTTCATGTTAATGCTTCGAACTATTGGCTATCTTTATATTCTTTCTATCTATCCTTCTTAACATACAATATTAATTCTTCGTGCATTTCGTTGATTGATCCTGTTCGATTATCTTATTAAAAATAATTGTAAGTTTTAAACGTTCCGAATTTCCGATTTTCTGTCAGAACTTCGGAATATTGGATTTTCTTCGATGTTTGGCATCAATTATTCTTCAAATTCAATGTTTTTCTTCGGAATATTCCTCTGTCTCCCATGAGTTCTTCCATCGGTTATTCCCTTAATACTCTAAAGGCATCCCCGAATCTCTAAAGGTCCAGCTGATCTACAATTGTCTGTCCTGGCTGATAATAATTTCATTCTTCCATATGTTTGTTCCTTGTTTTCCAACGCCTATTCTTCTCCACATTCGTTTGCTTTTTATGATCTACGCAAACTTTGCTGCTCGAATTCAATTTGTTTCCACATTTGCTGTGCCTTCGAACCACTGTTACTAAATAATTGTCATGTCTTTTTTTTTTTAAAACAAGAATCCCTAACGACATGGGGTAACACCTCTTGTTAGTTTTACTGATCTTGGCAGTTACGTTTTTTTTTGGTTGAGCGATGCTCTGTTCCTCAGTCGTTGGTGTTGTTGCTGATGCTGCTGATGTAGTGCTCGTGGTGGTGGTGACTCTTGTTATGGGCCTTCCCCCGCTGTTGCCACCATTCCCGGCTTCTGACGACGAGCCATGATCATGCCTTTCATGTTTCGTTTTCCGGAGAGTACTTGTTAAAGATTGCGCTGTGGTTGTTGGAGGCTGCTGCAATACAATGCCCCAAGTAATGTGGCCAAACCGCTGATCATCATGATCGGCGTGATGATGACGATGTGGCAAAAACGTTGGAGGAACAAAACAAAACAAAACCGAATTGAAAAGAAATATTTTGTGATGTTTGCAAGTTTCATGTCTTATAACCTGAGGATCAAATTCTGTGCAGACTGAGTTGGATTTTTTTTTTCGTTGGATTCTGTGTGGCGTGGTGGAGCAACAACGACAACAAAAAACGCAGAGCTCACGATTTGTGGCTTAACGATTCTGGTATGACCATTTAGGAGTCACATTCGTTGACGCGAGGTTTCTGGGTAAGCTGCAGCCACTCCACTGCACCACCACGCCATCTTCTCACCGGAGATGAAGTGTGATTTCGGACTGCTGGTGTATTAGTGTAGCTTGGGTTCGTTCGTTCGTTTTTGTTTTTTGTTGTTGTCGTATAAACTCTCCATGTACAATCATTCACAATATTTGCTTAGAGTTGCACTTAATCATGTCGTTTTGTTGTCCAAAGTCTCACTTTAGTTGACATTGATGTTGGTGGTGGCTGGACGGCAGGCTCCAGTGTGTGGCATGGCACAGCTTGGCGGCCAGCCCGATCATTCGGTCCAGGGTGGTTGCTGCTGCCTACCTCGTGATGAGTGCTTAGTTTAGTTGTCTCCATGGAAGCCTCATTGCAATTCCATGTAGTTATTTTGTTGTTGTTGTTATTATTAAGCATTGGGGAATTCTAAATGAGTTATTTTTAAGTTTTTTTTGGACTGCTGTGCTCATATTGTTGTTTGTCGCCGCAACTCTGTGTCTTTTGTACAATAGTTTGTAAGAAGCAGCAGAAGATGAAAATTGTGGAAAAAGGCGTGGGTTTTCGTTGATACACAGTTTGTTTCGCTATTCATGTGTGTGGAGCTGGTGGAGTGCTGCCCCCAGTGGATGAAGTGAGTTTTTAGTGTAAACAATTAAATTAAAGCATGATTAATGACTTCACAAAAGAGTTGTTCGCGTTTGGTATCATGTTTTCTGTTTGAAATTGTATCCCCCCCTCCCCTCCACAAAAAATGTCATAAAATAAATTCAAATTTGTTAGGTTTTTGTAAAATTATAGCGTTTCACTTTTGTTTTATGTTTAAGAGTGTAATCATAACAAATGTCTTTTCTATATGGAGCTTGAAATATTGGTTGTTTGTGACAAAGGAGATAGTCATCGGAGGTTTTTATGATAACGCAACGCTTTTGCTATCCCATCTCATCTCATAAAGTTATTAATCCGTTGGGGATTTGGACACTGTGGATGGGAGTGTAAACGTAGCTATTATTAGCAACAAGACATGACATTGTTCATCGTAAATTTAAAGAAAACTCAAAGATATTATATGTATAGTAGGGTTGCCCGAATAGACTTGAATCTTTTCAAAATGTAAACGATTATTAACTAAATTTTTAGTTAGCTACTGGCATGGCAAGAATATGCTCGAAGATCCTATGATGTAGTTTATCTCACCTAATATTCCTTTGAGAGGTGAGATAATGATTCTCATTCTTAGTTTCAGGCAATATGTCTGGATGCCGCTTTGTCTTTACAAATCCATAAATAATCGACTGAGTTATTGAAGTTTTTACATTTTGACATGGTCGAAATCATGATCGTGGTAATCTGCAGCCAAGCAATAAATGTCACCATGCCATCTGTAAAAAAATTTGCATTCTATTAAATATAGATGTAAAATAGTCTTGAGCCAGGGCACTATCCCAGTTCAAATCAAAAGTTTTTATAAATACTAAATTTTTCCAAAAATCCTGTTTTTGGTCATTCTAGTTCAAAACTCTCATTACTTTATGAGTTGAAGTGCCATCAAAATACCTAAAATTCGTCAAAAGTGATAAAAATGGTATAAAGCATGGCTACAATATTAATAAAAAATCCCCAATTTTGGAACACATTTTCCCCACTTTGGGAATTCGGGTATTTCTTTTGGAAAACATGGAAAATCTAGTATTTTTCATAATTTTTATCTTTTCCATTTTTATTGGACTTCAATTCGTAAAATATTGAGAGATGTGAACTGGAATGGTCAATACTTGTATTTTTGTAAAAATTCAGTATTAAAAAAATTTCTATAACTCAGTCAATTACTAAGTGATTTTTAAAACCAAAGTGTCATTTTACTCCTTACCAAATGTGTTTTTTAAACGGAATAACAAATGCTACGGTTACCTAACAAAATAATGTGCAAAAACATTGCCAAATTTGAAAAATGATTAATTTTTTTTTTACAATAAATGTGTTTGCTGGATATAAGCACGATCGAAAGATCCAATTTTCCTCTTTTCAAATCCGATGAGAAAGTAAAAATCGGTTGTTAATAACTAAGTTATAGGCTTATAAGTGTGCAAAGGTACGAAACCCCGTTTTTTTATCCGTAGCTCAAGATTTTGGGGGTGTCTGGCAAATTTCAAATATAAATAAAAAACTAAAAATAATATCACATCCCAGAGTTTTTGGACTGTCGCACCGTGTAATCAGGCTGTAACAATAGTCTTTGTCCAACTATGGTGAACGTTTATAGACTCCCTACAATCCCCTTAACCGAGACCATTTTCAATTGAGTGTCACATACAAAACAATTGATTGGACATATAACCTCAACCTCATCCTTTAAACTCAGACACAAAAGTTTAGCTGATGGAAAAGTCATGAGTATCTTATGATCCTACCAAGAGATGCATATTAAACTAAAGGTTAAACTAGGCCATATAATGGTGGACAACGGATAAACTTACGACCATACGAAAGACTAATGCTGGAGATAGACAGATCTGCTGGACCGAATTTATGGAGCAAAGGGGAATAGAGTCAATGAAAAAAGATGGAATCTGGGGCACATAATGAGGGTTGTGTTTAATGCCAATGACTTCGATGAAAATATATCAAAAATACATGCAAATATGGCCGAAATGAAGAAGAATCCATAACAGTGTTGAATAGACCGACTGACACAAGAAGTGACAATTATTAGAAGGATCCCAGCATAAACTCCTGCTCCGTTTTCAGCAGGTGAGTAAGGGAGAGATGAAGTATCTCTCACATACTAACCTGCATATGAAGTGCTGATTTTGTGGTGGATTAGAGTAATTACTGGGATGCAATAATGACAAATCTACTTTAAATAAATAAATGCCTCGGCCGGGATTTGAACATAGGAATCTGTTCATGATAGTCGCATGTTCTATCCAATGCACCACTGAAAGTGAAGCGATATGTTCGTCATTTGCTTGTTAAACGACGACGACGTTTCATTTTGCTTCTTTTATTACAACCAAAGAATGCAGAGATTCAGCTCTTTCCGAATTTCCGGTCTCTGCCAGACTCAATTGCACCCGAGTCACGCAGAGTATCAGCCATGTTTACTTTATTGCACCCTCAGTAGCTCTACAACGGGTGCACTGCTTCCAAAATCTAGTTAAATTTTTGCTGGGATTGTATGATCGAAGATGAATGTTCGACCGTTTTCAAGCGAATATCAACTCGAAATATCCTAACATTCTTCGAAAAGACGTTGTACCCTTCAACCTGACATTTGCATGACTGATCGTCGATCTTACCTACGACGCTCAGTGGTTCAGAATCAAAATCCATCGTCCAAAATTCAATAACTATTGTTTTAGTAAACATTTTAGAGATCTGTAAAAAATTGAAATTAGTCAAGGATCCAATGATTATTTTATTTAAATAAATGAAGAGTTATGGAAAAACATCAAATATGTATTAAAACACATATCAGAAAGAAAATATAGAGAGACACAAGTCGCAATAGAAAATATAATTACAGCATCTCCAATGAGAATGGCGTGCTTAAAATCTCATTTTTTGATCTAAATTTATCCTATCTTCGAAGGGCAAACATTACGGAACCATTCAATCTTTCTAAAAATGTATTTTATTCTTCAAAGGTTTTCAAAGGAAAAAAATTATGTTGGTCCAAAATCATACGTTTTTCAAAAAGGTTACTTTTTAAATATTTATTACAAACAAACTTTATTTGGCACAAACAAATTTATAGTAAAACAAATTCGAGTGCAAAATCTCCTAAAATGTGAATGAATATGAATGAATGACAGTTCGACAAAGTCGAAAATAGACAGACTTTTTTTCAGTTTTAAAAATCTGAAAAATGTGAAAATCTGTAACACGAAAAAAATAATTTTTTCCATCGCATTATGAACAAATGCATAAAAATATGTTAAAAACATAAAAATAAAAAATAGTCAACATTGGACTAATTTTTATAATATATCCTTTCGCCCGATTGAATATTAATTAAATATTAAAACAATAATCTTAGGTCCTTGCCTAATTTCAATTTTTCACAGAACTCAAAAATGTTTACTAGGAGAAAAGTTATTGAATTTTGGGCAATGGATTTCTGAACCACAGTACGAAGCTATTAAGCGCCTTTAAAGTCATTTATCCTTTAAGAACTGCCGATTTTCAATTGGTCTCCAGTCTTTACTGTCATCTTTCATTCTTCCATAACCACTGGACATTTTTCTAAAAGTTATGGCCAATATGAAGATCCTCTTGAAAGTTTGCTTAATCTTCCATTGTCCTTCTGATCTGAATATTGTTCATTCGGAACATTCGCCGGAGTACTTTCATTCGCTATGCTCAACATAAAAGATCTTTCTTTCTCAGATCTTTCGACAGTTGTTTTTCTCTTCTTGTGGATTCAAATAATGTCTTGTGTGAGATATAGATAGATTGAACACATTGTAAGGGACTTACTCTTGAGCTTGCCCCGAGACTTTTTACTAGGATTTTTTTAAGTACTGAATTGAAACTGGTGCTGAGTAAAGTCGGATGGTCTTACCACGACCAGGGCGAACTATTTAGTTAAAATGGACTTCGATTACATTCTGAGCCTTCTGATTTTTCAATTTGTTGTTCGCTCAATCTTCCATTATCCTATACTGTTGTCCCTCCTGAGCTTAAGTACTTTCATTCGCCATGCCCAACATAAAATATTATTCTTCAGATCTTTCTCTTCTTGTGGATTCGAAGTAAGAAAGCAGCAATCAAGGCTGCTTCCCTCAATCAATGAATTACCCTTGAGCTTGTTCCTAGTCCTTTTACTAGCACTTTTTTTAAATTACTTGTATGAAACTGGCGCTTGGTGAAGTCAAATGGGGCGACATATTTATTTAAAATTATATTTTTTAATTTGAGCCTTGTGATTTTTTAATTTTTTATTTAAAATATTTAATTTTTATGTTTATTTATTTTTCTCCCCCTTTGATTTGTTAATTTCCCTCCAATGACCTCTATCACCAAAAAAAAATTGCATAATTCATTTCCAAAGACCAAATCCCAAAGACAACAACTCTTGGCATTGTGAAAAACATTCCATTAAGATGACATTTCATCTGCGCTACCATTAAATAACAGGTTCATTCTCCACACCATAAATATCAGCCAGCACCTTTGATCTTTTCAAGGGGGCTAGCTGGGCTGCTTTCGGTTTTTGTCTTCCCCAAAATTTATGGTCTTTAATTATTCGCTCATCCAAATCATGGAGATATGTCTTCAAGAATTAAGAGCAACTGTCACCACTTAGGCAATTTAACAATGTCAACAACAAATTTATCAATTTCGGGCATTTACCAGCAGCTACACCTCCAGCACTTCCCGTTCCAAACAGCTCCACACCCTCTGCTTCCTCCTATGCCATATATAACAAATTGATAATTTTTCGTGGACAAATCTTTTCGCTTCTGCAACAAAGAAGAGTCTCTCTACAACGGCAGACACATTGATTCCGAAGCGAATGTTATTTCTTTCTTTCTTTTCTGCAGTATTAAATGGAACAAATAGTAATGTCAACCCAATGAGAAAGAACGTCCAAGAATGGTGGAGCACCAGAGAAAGAAATGTCTTGTATAAATATGTTTGTATTATAATAGATAGAACAACCATAGCACTGAAGTGGTGGGGGATTCTCTCAACGATTAGAGCAGCAGAGCTTTGCTCCAACAGAAAAAAAGATGAATGACGTTTTCGGAATGTCTGCGACACTCACGCATACGCGTGTGGGGCAAAAGTGGAGGCCTTGGCCCAGGCCACGCCACGCCAGGGGAAGAGGTGGAGGTGGTGTGGTTTTGCATTGGCATTACGTGGAGTGAAGTGGTTGCCATGGGTGTTGTGAATTGAATTGGTTCATTGCTGCGTCACTCTCACATGTTGCTGTCAATTTACGATGTAATAAATTCTCATTGTATTTTATACCGAAAAACACAGCCAGCCTTCCAGCCAATGAATTCAATGAATCGAATCGAAATGATAACAAAATACGGATTTCTCGGCTCTGCTGCTGTAGACTTCCGTCCATTCGAGATTGACTACTTGCTCAGTTACAGACATACATGTGATGTAAATAAATATATGGAATATGAATTTTAGTTTTGCTTTGTGTTTTCCATTTCTGTTCTTTTTTCTGTTATTTTGAGTTCGAAAACCCCGCTGCCCTCGCAATAAAATTCAATCATCGATGCGGGTTTATCGCCATTGGCTCAAGGAAACTAGAGAGGTTATCAATTTGAATATTTCAGAAATTAAAAACAGTTTTCCAATTACAAATGACGTCTTTATTTGTAGCAAGACGGAGACATTTTAAATATTTCTGAAAATAAGACAAAGTAAAGTATTCATTCTTTATATAGAATTGAAACAATGTTGACACTGGAATTGACACACTGAAAGTTTCAGCACTAAGTTTTCATGGACAAACCTATAGGAATTATGGCAAGGAAACTAATGACAGGGGGAAACGAGCAGTTAAGAGACAAGCAGATAGGAGAACCGATCAATTGTTATGAAAGAAAATCGAATATAACGCGGTGCTAATGAACATCCATACCGTGAATGTCGTTCTCGATGACCTCCTCTCTCCAGAAATAGCACCAGAGAAGGAACTACCGCGAAAAACTAGGTCGGTTGTGGCACATCTGAGAAGTGGATGTTGTAGCCGCCTCAATTTCTACAGGGCGCAGGCAGAACATCTGACCTGCCGGTAGCCAGGGGCCGCACGGCAAGCTACACTCAAGCCAAGCCGAACCAACTCAACTGGTCCTCAGGTTCCTATGGACTCACCCGAATCACGTGGCCATCTTCTTGAACCTGGAGAAAGACCTGAAGCAGATCCACAGCCGCCTCAATTTCTACAGGACGCAGGCAGAACATCTGCCCCTGCCGGTAGCCAGGGGCCGCACGACAAGCTACACTCAAGCCAAGCCGAACCAACTCAGCTGGTCCTCAGGTTCCTACGGACTCACCCGAAGCACGTGGTCATCTTCTTGAACTTGGAGTAAGACTTGAAGCAGATCCACAAGAAGTGGATTTAAAATGGATAACACAAATAAGAAAATTTATCGGTGTTACAATAACTACAACAAAATGTTCGGAAATAACAAGCGCAGGCGCTGAGTTGAGTTCCATCCAAAACCTCTGCTCAGATGTAGCCACTTCGCAAGTACAATTTGGAAATAAACTTTACGCAGAACCGATCCAGACAGTCGAGACTAGATCAGCAGTCCTTGATCATCGGTTTTGCCAGAATATAGGCTCTGGTCAGGATCCATAACTTTAGCTAATTCCATTTGGACGCCAGAATAACTGCTAAGTCTACAAGGCTACAGGCCAAACCCCTCAGACACAATGATCTGATCGATGGATAGGATAACCTAGAATACCTTTCGATCTAGACGAGAGATTCATGACTTCATATGTGAGTTACCCGGTGGTCCCGGTTGGGCCTCTGTCCCGACTGGTGAACAAGACGTCGATGAGTTTTAAGTTATTCCCAGAGCTCATAATTATGCGACATACAGCGCCCATCGTAGTTCCAAGTTTTGTTATTACCAAAGTCCCCGAGGAGACATTTCTCTCTGGTCACCAGCCATAGTTAACTGTACCAGGGGCTCCTACCACAGTCTCCGGTCAGATCTCGTAGCCGATTTTTTCAGTCATTCGCACAGTTGTCCATTCCAGCTGGAGTTCTAACTGCGAAAATGCAGTTGGCCTCCCAAATCGGTCCCTATGGTGGGCAGTCAGATAAAATGCCCAGCAGAAGACAGCACGTGCAAATTAACTCATGATCCTTTAGTTCGCTGTCTGGAAGTCTAAGGTACGGAATTGATGGATGGAGGGTTAATAGAAGAAAGAGTGGAGTAAAGGATTGATGGATGGATGCACATAAGGCTGATTGTGTTGAAGGCATATGTTCTAACTCTCAGAAGAATGGTCGAGGGTTATTTCTTAAGTTATTCCCAGAGCTCGTAATTATGCGGCAGCCAACGCCCATCAAAGTTCCAAGTATTGCGAAACTCCCGGAAGAGACATTTGTGTCTGATCATCAGCCGTAGTTCACAGTACCAAGGGTTCCTATGTAATAGTTTAGTCTCCGATCAGACCTCGAAATTATTGACAGTTGTCAATTCCAGCAGGAGTACGATCTGCGAAAGCACGTGTAAATTGAATTCGTTCGCCGTATGGAAGGCATATGAATATATTGATGGATGGACGATTAGAAGAAGAAAGAATGGAGTAAAGGAATGATGAATGGTTGTGCTTAGGGGTGGTTGTGTTGAAGGACTAATTGGCGAACAAACAATACATGCGAATGTTTTCGACGAAGGACACACCAAAGATACATGGACATATGTCGAACGTTATGAAGGGCGGTCTTGAGTTGAATAAGGTGGGCAGGCATACGGAAGTACCGGTAGAATGATTGATGAACATTTGCGAGATCTATACATTAAATTACTAGAAGTGCATACAGAAGTTGAATGAAAAAATTAGATGCAGAATTAAAATAGCTGATAGATAATTTCACGGTGCCACAAAAAAAGAATGAAGTAGAAAACTCTGGGAGGCAGTAATATTATGTTTCATCTATATATTGTCGAGCAGAGCAAGGATGTGGGTATAAAACCGGCTTTTCATACATTTGAACACTTATAATTTTACGAATTAAAATACTTAAAATTTGACATTACCTTTTGATGAAAAAATTACAAGACTTTAATTTTTTTCTCAAAAAAAAAAAAAAAAATATCCGAATTCCCAGAGTGGCGAAAATGTGTTCCAAAATTGAAGATTTTTTACATTTATCTGCTTTGATGGATTTTATGTATTTTTATTGGACTTCAATTCGTAAGATTATGAGAGATTAGAAGTGGAATGAACAAATTGTCGCACGGTGTAATTGCCGTACCATAAAATGCCTTTTTATGCCTGCTTTTTGGGCTGTCAGGATGATGCAACCCCTTAATGTCCTCAAAGGGCTTATGTGTGGGAGTTTTAAACTTCGAATTTTTCCCAAACCATATATATATATTATTTTTTAATCTACTCATCACTTCTCTTCATCTCTTTGGAGTTTACTCTGGTCGCTTTTAAGTAATCTGGAGGGATCAAAAACTGGTCGGCTGGACTTAGTACTTTGGAGTTTGGCTTGACTGAAGGCAATGGTTTACCTTCTTGTTATGAACGACTGGCTAAGAAGAAAGACTCTTCTTCTTCCATTATCACTTGTATCCATTACCAAAACTACTGATTAAGAAAATTGACATTTCTTCTTCCTTTTTGTCAATTTATTTTCTCGAGAGCATCATATTTCTTGATGATTATTTGCTTAAATATACTCAGCCACAGCAGAAAACTATTGTTTATTCACCGAACAAGTTGAACTCAAATCCGTGAACTCCTGTTGTTGTTGTTGTTCGATGGATCCTTTCAAACAAAAACCCGCCAAATAACTCAGGGAGAGAAAGAGAACGTGCAAATCATTGACAAAATATAACACCGAGTGGCAACAATTGTCATTTTTTGTTGTGGAGATTTTTCCGCTTCTCGGCGATTTTCCATTCTCCGTTTTCCGGTTTAAGTTGGGAAAACTGTTAAACCACTTAGGCAACATGAATTTTATATAGAAATCAGCATAGAAGCCTGGTGTTGTTGTTGTTGCTGTTATGACTTAAAACCGGAAACTATTGTTACATCCGTTTGCTGTTTATATTTGCATTTGGTGAAATTGTGAGTGAATGTGAGTGTGTCTGGGCAACATAGTTTGTGTGTGATTGTCAGTACTCTCAGCTCCTTTTTGACTGCATTTACAATAGTTTCTACGGAGAAGGAGAAGGTTTTTTTGTTGTTAACAAAAGTGAAACTTTGGAAATGGGTTGGTTTTTACTCCATACTTTTTTTCGTAAGGGTTTAGTTTGAGTCGACTCGAGTTCAGTTTGTGTTCGGGTCTGAGGAGGGCTGAGGTACTTTTCTCTACGCCGTCAAGAGCGAAACGAGGAGCGTTCGGCATTCCTTTCATTTCGATAACCACAGTTTAACAATGCAATTGTTGTTCAGCTTTTATGCACAATTTCATATTTGTTGTTGCGGGCTCCTCTCGTTTTTGTTCTGCTGATTTTGTAGTGGCGAAAAACGCCCGGATGAGTTTTTCCCCTCCCTTCCTGTCTTGCCATACAAAGAAGTGTTTTCTACTTCTACTCTATACATTTTATTGCTTGCATTTGTACGGGTGGCATACTCTGTGGAGAGGAGTGGAAAGGACAGGAAGGCTCAGAGAGAAAAAAGCTTTTTAGTTAATGAATTGGAAAAAATACATTTACAATTACATTAACTGGAAACTATGATCCATTATATTTAAATGGAGTAGATTCGAGCAAATCGAGTCGTTTGACACAAAGAAAGGGAGGGAGAGAGATAGAGAAAGAAAACAAGCGATGTTTAAGTTAGTGGAAAACAGATAGCGGAGTTCGTTTAGAGCAGAAAAATGTCAAAATGATTTGGAAATACATCGATTTTAAAGCGATTGATTTGTCATTCGTCTACCCCCGCAATATTCTCTTGGATCCCTCAACATATTTGATTTGATTTATTTATTTCAACTTGTAATTCAAAGCCATCGGGCCAATTTAAAACAAATTACAAAATGCATATATAATACTTTTTTTTAACATGGCTAAAAAAAACTACTCAACACATGGTAAGTTCTCCTAAGTAAACATGATTCGTAGGTTCGTCCTTTTGCCCCCTCATTTGTCTGGCCACCTCCTCGTATTTCTAAAGTAAGTAAGTGGAACAGGGATTTCCTTTGTATCCCTCTTATCATCGCCTCCTTTAACACTTGTTAAGTGGTTTTTCCCCTATTAATTTCCTTCATCATCAAAACATTCATTTTCATTATAATTGACTCGCATCCCCGCGCTGCAGCCCCTCAGAGTTGCTGCCGTCTTCCCCGCCGACAAACTTTTGCCTTGTTTAACATTTGTGGTGGCTTTGGTCGTGTCACATTCAAGTACTCCTGATAATCAAGTTCCTTAACAAAAGTGATGCTGTTGTCCTGTTGTTGTTGTTGTTGGTAGTTTATAGTTTTGTTCCTGTGCTTGTTGTGAGCGTCTGAGCGAACTTCGTGCTTCGTCCTGTACATTCCCGTCCCCCCACTCCACAATATCTGAACAATACGAAGTAATCAAAAAGTTTTCGTTCGAAAAACTTTCTTTTTGCTGAACGCACGAAAAAAATCGAAAAAATCGGTTTTGACATAAATTTACAAAGAAGAAGTCGTCCGGGTGGAAGGGGAGCAAACGGGGGAGTTTGTGAAGAGATCCAAATATAATTACAGACTATGGGAAATTTGATTTTCCTGTTCAGGGGGAAGAGGAAATATTTTTTATGAAAATGAAATGACTTCATAGAATTTTCCTTCAACAGCGAAACCGAAAGAGCCTCTGAGGCAGCACAAGAGAGAGAGAGAGCCTATTTGTAAAGGGCAATACACCTTAGCAGCAAATAAATAATTAAAAATATTCAAGAAAGACTTTTTTAATTATTTCTTAATTTTCTCTACCACTACGTGAAACAGAATATTAGAAGTTAGTTTCATGCCAAAAATTGAGTAAGTTTGTACCTGAAAGTTTGCAAAATTGTACTTCTTATTAAGAAAAATAGATCTGTACTAACCGATTTTTAAAAATATGAAATTGTTGAAAAAAAATTTTAAATATTCGTAACTTTTTTCTGCTAAGAGAAAGAAATATAATTTAAATAATAAATTAACAAATCTCAAGCAAATTGCTTCTAGTTTAATATTAAATTATAAAATCTTTAAAAAATATATTTTTTAATTTTTTCTTTATTTTTCAATAATCAGAAAAACGGTTAGACTCTAGGTTGCATCGAACATCATATTTATGGTAGTAAAAAGTATAATTTAAAAATATTATGTTCTTGAAGAATTCAAGCAAATTGCTTCTAGTTTAATATAAAATTATCAAATCTAAAAATTTATTTTTTTTTTAATTTTTCTTAATTTCCTGTAATTTTTGAATAATCCGAAAATCGGAAAATGCTGTTCTATGTCCCTTATTTAGAAGTTCAAATTTGCAAACTTCATTTAATATTCATACATAGTCTATTATTAAATTTGTGTTTGATCACTCAGAAAAAAATGTTCTAAAACTAAGGAAATTGGTATCTGTTTGGCACCCAGTCAGCCTTTACTCAATTTAAGTTTATTTTTTACTTGAATGCAGTACGCTCATACTCAAATCAAGTAAAATTTATTCAAAATGAGTTATATTTACTCATTTTAACTAAAAATTTACTTAGATTGAGTACATTTCTCAGACTCAATTTTAGTATGCTTCAGTATCAACATTTTTTTCAGTGATGTTTTCCAGAACTTGAAAAATAAAATTGTTTAATGAATATTTAAATAGAATACACACATCAATTACTACAGGACGATTTCCAGGATTCTACTCAAAATCAATTTACTTGAAAAATTTTGTACTGTAATATTGGTGACTTTTGAGTCACCAATTATTCCCCCAAGACATAACTTTATTTGACCAAAATGTGTTTAACTATTTCCATCTATTCACCATATGCCTATGAAAACCATTATCCCCATTATCCTGCAGATGTCGATTAAATAAAAAAATATTTTGAAATGTTTCTACTTTTTTAAAATCTGAAATATGCAATTCGTGAATACTACTTTTACGAAAAGGGTCGTAACATCCTCCTTCCTTATCCATCCAGATTCTCTACGATTAGGCACTGTTTCTTTTAAAATTTAAATAAAAAAGATTATTAATAAAAATAATGTTTTTTATTAAAAATATTTTGCGTCTACAAAGAGTTCAAAATATCTGAATTTATCCATCTTTGACACATATACATTAGCATGTCTCAGGCTATGAGGGTGGAAACGAAATTTGAATTGCGAAACTGTTTTATCCAAATATTATTTTGTTTGGGTAACGATGACCCGTGTCGACTTGATGAACATTAAAATTACTATTTTATTTTTTGATTTATTCGCTGCAAGTAGCTACTACATCTTTGTTCTAAATACACTGTAAATAATATATAATTATTATTTGATTTTTTCAATAATAAAAAATATTTTTTATTTTATTTATTTTTTCTTTTATTTTTTTAATATTCGAAAAACTTTAAAAAAATATCAAAAATATTTTTTAATATTTAATTTTTGATATTTTTACTTTCGATTTATTTTTTATTTAAAAAAATTTATGAAAAATAAAATATCGAAAAATATTTTTTTTTTTCAATATTTGAAAAGATATTAAAAAATTATCAAAATATTTTTTTTCTAAATATTTTTCAATAATAAAAAAAAAAACCAAAAATTGGTTTCTGTTATTTTTTATATTTGAAGAAGTATTTTTTATTATGGACATATACTAAAAAAATATTTTTTTTTAGCAAAAAAAATATTTTTTTATTTTTTTTAATATTTTTTTAATATTCGAAAAACTTTAAAAAAGTATCAAAAATATTTTTTTCAATGTTTAAGTTTTTGATATTTTTACTTTTGGTATATTTTTTATTTTGAAAAAAGCATTAAAAAGCAAAAAAAAATATGAATGATAAAATATGAAAAACAAATATTTTTTTAATATTCGGAAAACTTTAAAAAGGTATCAAAAATATTTTTTTCAATATTTAATTTTTTGATATTTTTAATTTGAAAAAAGCATTAAAAAAAATTATGAAAATAAAATATCTAAAAATATTTTTTGTAATATTTGAAAAAATATTAAAAAATTATCAAAAAATAAATATTTTTCAATAATAAAAAATAGGTTCCTGCTATTTTTTTCAATATTTAAAGAAATATCAAAAATATTTCTTTAATTTTTTATCTTTGATATATTTTTTATTATGGACAAATACTTAAAAAAATAAAAAATATTTTTAATATTTAATTTTTGATATTTTTACTTTTGATCTATTTTTTATTTACAAAAAAAACATTATAAAAACCAAAAATATTTTTTTATGAAAAATAAAATATCGAAAAAATATTTTCTTCAATATTTGAAAAGATATTAAAAAATTATAAAAAAAAAAATTTTTTCTAAATATTTTGAAATGAGATATTAAATAACTCATTTTTTCATATATTTTTCTTTGGTACATTTTTTAAAATTATGAAAAATATTTAAAAAATCAAAAAATATTTTTTTATAAAAATAAAATACCAAAAATTTTTTTGTTTCAATATTTGAAAAAATATTAAAAAATTATCTAAACATATTTGTAAAATTTAACCAATTTCTCATTTTTTATATATATAATTTTTAAACTATGAAAAAATATTTAAAAATATCAAAAATAGTTTTTGAATATTTTTTTTTGTCAACTTCATTATTTTTCATTATTTGAAAAAAAATATACAAAAATATTTCATTTTTTATATTTTATCTTATAATTTTTTCAATTAAAAATATTTAAAAAATATTTTGTATGAAAGAAATATTTCATTATTTTTTAGCTCTAAAATCCAACTCCTGCAATATTTTATTCTGTTTCTTATGTCCTTTTGCTCCCGGTGGAGCACAGATGACGGAATTTTGTTAAGGCGACTGGCTGACTAAACCCTCAAAATATGCCAAACTTCAACGTTACAGGGTAGGGTTGTCATAGTTTTCAAAAATTAAAAAAAAAGTATCTTGCAATAACAAATGCGTTCAGCCAATTTCATCAAAATCTCTCCGAGCGCTGTGGTATGTATGATGTGGTGACATATATCGATGAAAGTGCGCATTAATCTTTTTTTCGTTGTTGAAAGATATAATATTTATTTTTTGTGACTAATATACTTTTCTTCGTTAGAAGGTTGTATTAAAAAAAATATTTTTCCCGATTTTTTTTATTTTTACTGCGGAGAGAGATTTTACTGAGTACAGTAAGTACTAAAATATTTTTGTCAAAATGATGATGATTTTTTCTACGAGGTCATTTAAGAAGATACCCATCCACACTGGACTTTGGTCCTCAAAATGTTGTTAGTTTTAAGTACATTCTGTAATATGTGCTTGAACCTTTTGAAAACATTGAGTTAAATTCTAAACTATCCTCTGAAAATTATAATATTATCCTCAAAGTATATTCCTTACAAGCATGACCTTGGCTCTGACAAATGCCAAGTACCAAAGAAAAACAAACGCTGATTTCTCTTCCTACTCCTTTTTATTTCACATTTGCCTGTTGAGGACACAACAGCGCTGACCTTCTTGACATGTATGTATGTGAGTATGTGTTGTCTTGTTGAATTCACACCTTCATGTCAAAAATTACAACTAATTGCTGGAGGAATCTGAAAACAAAGCAATAGTAATTGTTAACAAACAAGTAAGCGCCTGAACACATTGTCAATTTGTCTCGCAACAAATGAAAAGTAAATATTTTCCGAATGGAAATCAAATACCGGGGAATTTTGCTATTTGTCCACAATTTCCCCGTAATAAAAACAACGGAAGAGTTAAAGGAGGAGAGAATATGTTAATTTCCATTATGAAACTGTCTCATTTTTACAGGGACATTGATGGATGTGAAGCCAAAATTGCATTTCATTCTAAGGTTATTTATGTTACTGTGTTTGTGTGTTTGAAAGGATAAAGGAGTGAATTTTTATTAGTTTCCCTTTAGTTCATATTGATGTTTGCTAAAAAGCCAAATCCAGTCAGTCAGTCAGCCAGCTACAACAGGGAATTACTTGCTTTGTGTCAAATGATGTTGTTACACTAAGCTGAAGTAGTAGTCGAAGAGGAGTAGCGATTCAAAAGATATATATATGTATATATACGCATTTATACTATGAGTCTATCCAATCTACTGTAATAAATTTCAATCTGTATGCACAAAGTAAAGATGTCCGCTTCTATCTCCTCTCGATCTCTCTCACTCGCTGATTTCAATACAACATTTCTACATCTTTGCGATGTTTGTACTGCTGCCATTGCCATTCAATTCCCAGCCATTTTTGCAAAAGAAGGACCAAAAGCATTACTGGTTAGTAAATCATGTGAACCAAGGAAAAAACCTACATACATACATAGCTAACGACAGGAGGGAGGAGAGCAGGAGCAGCAGCAATGCCAAAGTACCATAAACACAAGCAGATATTAGTTGTTGTAATAAATCTCAATTGTGCCGCCTTGCTTTGCCGTGTATCTCGAATGAATGACGGTGGTTGCAGTCGTAAACCATGCTGATATTTATTCCAATAAAATATCATAAAAGGAGTAGGAATCAATTCCAAGCTCATAAAACAATTTGTTGAAAAGTGGTGTTAAAAGGGCGCCATCTATCGCTGGGAATATTGGGAATGGATGGATAACCGTGATGAGGATTAACTAAAGGATAAAAAAGGTAATTACTGTAAGCGAAGGATATCAGGGTGACCCTTATATATATATATATATATATTGATTCATTTAGTTTCTATCAGGAACATAGAGTTTCGGTGGCCCTTAGCTTAAAGGAATTTAAAATCCTATTCGAATCAATTGAAACGAGCAGCTGTTAGGCGATCTTTTTCGATTTAACTTGATTTTGGTATCACGCAAAATGAGATGTTGATAAAATGGAATGGAATTTTCTATTCCTCTGGGGATAAAAAATCCCAAAATATTATTTTTTTATTTGGGGTCAAATGGAATAATGCGTTTCGGAATTTGATATTTTTTATCGAAAAAATGTCATAAATCGTCGTGATTAGATGAAAAATTAAAATTAACCAAACAAATAATTCAGTACAGTGGAAATTTTATTCGCGGCAAGTGTGAATAATAATAAAATAATTCTCAAAAATTAATTATAGGGTTTTCGATCAGGTGAGATAACATAGTACCGATATTTTTTTCATAGCTATTGTGAAAAAATATTAAAAAAATCAGAAATATTTGTTTATGAAAAATATTTTTCTTTTAATATTTGACAATTTTTTTTCTTTTAATATTTATTCTTAACATTTTTTCTTTGATATATTGTTTTTTTTTTTTAAATTAAAAAAAAATATTTAAAAAAATCAAAAAAATTAATTTTTTGTTAAAAAAATATTTTGTTTACTTTTTTTTCAACATTAGAAATTATTAAAAAATCATAAAAAAATATTTTTTTTTCAATATCTCATTTTTTAATTATGAAAAAATATTTAAAAAAATCAAAAAATAGTTTTTTATGAAAAAACATATCCTTAAAATGCTAGTAGTTTTATGTACGTTGTGTAACATCTGTTTTGAAACCTTTTTAAACCTCTGTTTGTTGTAGGCTTTGTTGATTAAAACCAAAATCTTTATGTGAAATTTCTCATCTTGACTTAGGTGTAAAAACCCGGATTTGGGTACATTTGCGCACTTATAATCCTGCAACTTAATAACTTTTCATCGAATTTAAAAAGAATTTCATTTTTTAATTACAAGTTTTGCTCATTCCAGTTCACTTCTTTCAAAATTTTACGAATTTGAGATCCCTGAAAATACAGCAAAACACATAAAAAAAAAACAAATAAAGGCACGGCGACGATTTAAGTAAAAATCTCAAATTTTGGAACATATGACTTGTGGTTGGTAAAGTGGTCATATTACTCGAAAAAAACGCCATTTTGGTTTTAAAAATTCATTGGTAATTGACTGAGTTGTGGAAATTTTCACTAAAACGATATTTTTGCAAAAGTTTTGGCCATTCGAGTGGTCTCAAAATGAAACGAATTTGAGGTCCCAGAAAAATACCTAAAATTTATCAAAACTGATACAAAAAAGGAAAATAAAGCCATGACGACCATTTTAGAAAATAATCCCAAATTTTGGAACATATTTTCCCCACTTTGGGAATTCGTGGGGAAATTTTTGGACAAAAATGCAATTTTCATAATTTAATATCATACAATATAACTAAATTTTTCAAAATAGTATGTTTTGATTTATTTTGTGCCAGCGGGCATCTTAACGAAGACTACAAGGTCTATTTGAAGAAAAATCTATGGATAAGTGTAGAAGCTATGACCATTTTTAGAAGTTTTCACTAAATCGAAATATTTTCAAAAGTACAAGTTTTGCTCCTTCGAATTCACATCTCTCAAAATTTTATGAATTTGAGGTTCCAGAAAATCCCTAAAATGCATCAAAACTCATAAAAAGGCAAATAAAAGCACGGCGAACATTTTAGTAACAAACCCAAATTTTGAAACATATTTTCCCCACTTTGGGAATTCGATTAGAAACAATTTTTTCCGATTTTTAGATTTTTTTTCAAAAAAAATCAATTTTTTGTTCAAAAAAATCAATTTTTTGGAGAATGTTCCTAAACCTGTTCTATTTCGACATGTATATATTATTTTCTTTCTTAGAGTGTTAGCTATTAAAAATAAAACATAATATTTTTTTTTACTTTTTTCTTCTATTTTTATTTTTTTCGCGCCAGACCAAAAAATTTTTTTTTTCAGAATAAAATCTCTAAATTTTTTGGAGAGTCTTTTTTGTGATACTATTTCTATATGAAAATCAAATTAGTAGCCATAATAATTACCTTTAATTGAACATATCGTTACCAAAATATAAAAAAGACTCAACTAAAATTTTTTTACAAATTGGAATTTATTTTTTTTTGAGTCTACGGAGAGGGCCATAACTTCTACATTTATACATAGATTTTTTATATGTAGACATAGTTTCATGCACTAGCATTTTAGCCATTAAAAAATTATACAAATTATTTTTTCAATTTTTTATGGTATGTTTTTCAAAAAGAATCAATTTTTTCTTAATTCTTTGGAGACTGTCCCCAAACCACTGTCTGTATCTGAAAGTGAAATTCGCCACATTTGTAGCCACAATAATTATCTTTAATTGAACATATAAGCCGCTGTGCTCGGATTTATATTTCCAAAATGAGGATACTAACATTGAAGATGCCTTTGACGAAAATTGGAATTTTGGTCACTTTTTGCGTCTACAAAGAGGATCAGATCATAACTTCTACATTGTTTTCTTTGTAAGAATTTTAGCTATTAAAAAGTAAACAAAATATTTTTTCCAATTTTTATGGATTTTTCGTGTCAGCAAAATAAATATTTTTTTCAAAAAAAAAAAACATTTTTTCAATTCAATTCATGGGAGTCTGTTCCCAAAGCATTGTTTCTATGTCAAAATAAAATTCACAATATTTATAGCGATCATAATTACCTTTAATTGAAAATATAAGCAGATGGGATTGGACTCTTTTACCAAAATGAGAGTACAAATATTAAGGTATGTACCTCGACGAAAATTGGAATTTTAGTATTTTTATGCAGACATGGTTATCTTCTTTAGAATATTAACTATTAAAAATTAATTAATTAATTAAACAAGATGATTTTTCTTCTATTTCTTATGATTTTTCGTTTTCGTGGCAGCAAAACATATTTTTTTCGAAGAAAAAAATTCTGCCGCAAGACCACTGTTTCTATTTGAAAGTAAAATTCACCGCTTTTGTAGTCATGATAGTTATTTTTAATTGAACATATAAGCGCCTGTGGTTGGACTTTTATTTCCACAATGAGAGTACAAATATTAAAAGTAGATCGACGAATAGAGGGCTATAATTTCCACATTTATCCGTACAACTTTTACATGTAGACTTTGTTTTCTTTGTAAAAATGTTAGCTATTAAAAATGATTCCGTTTTTTTTCTTCTTTTTTTGATGACATTTGCAAAATTAAGAAATATTAAGAAAATACTTCCAAAGTAGTGAGTCTTTAACGCAAACAGTAAGAAATTTACGTGGAAAGTTTTCGAGAAGATATAGGCCTTCAGTTCAGCCTTCATGAAGCTCATTTTCATGTCGTTGGCTATGTCAATAAGCAAAATTGCCGCATATGGGGTTCAGAGAACAACGAGTGTGTGGATTTTGGGCTGTACTGAAAAATTGGGTTGATCGGATGAGGTACTGCCGAGTCAGTCGTGGTAGTCATATGAATGATTTTGTGATCCGTTATTAAATGACAAAGTTCAACCTTTCCAATAAAACCAGAAATTTGTAAAAATAATCAGTACTTTATATAGCCGATTCTAATTTAAAATTTTAAATGGTTTACCCTATACCTTCAAAATTTGAATTTTATTAATTTTTGTTTTGTTTTTTTTTTTAGGTCTTGAACAGACATTTTAATTTTTTTCTGCTGCAATTTAAACTCTGCTGTGTAATTTAAACTTTTGACTATGCAGATAGACCAAAAATAGTAATGACTCTCTTTAGCTCATCATTTCAAAGTTTTTCAGAATGATATGATTCTTTATCTTATATATGTGAGTCATTATTAATTTTACTACTTCTTTATATTCAACATTTCATATTTTTCTGTTTACATTTGTGTTTTCTACAGCTTTGAGAAATTACAAGTGCATTCTATTAAACAGTCACTGCAGGGTGTTGTTTTTTAGAGCCTCTTAATTTCTCCCAATAAAAGTTGTACTAAAAACTTTAATAAGCGTGGCAAATGGTCGGTCATACGCACATTTTTTTTATTGGCAACTCCGCCACAGAGTAGCCGCCATCACAATCACTATCATCATAAGAAATTAATTGTAATTTATGTACAAAATAATAATAAATCAATTTTATAGATTTTGCTCTTTCTTTGTCGTTTGTTCAATTTTCAACACAAAGAGTTCTAGAAAAAAAAATAAAAAGAAAAAAAAAAAAACTTTGATCAATCTACGATATTGAAAACCGATTTGGCATAACAAGAACACACAAGCACTCGTACATATTCAGAGAGAAAAAAATCGAAACGAACAAAGTCGATGTGGTTGGTGAATGCAGCAACATAAAAGAACAAAGCAAATGTGTTGGTGGTGCCATGGAGGAGTTGATACGAGGTGCGCGGCGAAAGTGTTCGATTGGGGTGGATTCTCAATTATGTGTTTAGCGGACGACCCTCGTTGCCACAAATAGCACCATTTCAAAAGAATAGAAGTGCGTATTGAATGCACACACCCCAGCCAACCAGCCATGGTCCATCTACTCGCTTGGCTGGCGCAGAAAGCTTTGGGCAATCAAAGTCATATCAATTAACCCTTTTTAACACCCTGGCGATGATGATTCTTGTTTTTTTTTGTTCTTGTTGCTCTCCATTTCTCTGCTCTTTTATGATATTTTCAATTAAAATGTATTTGTACACAAAACGTTAATTTAAACTATAGAAAAAAATCAAAGATAGGAAAGGAACAAAAACTAACACAAAGTAACTCGGTAATTTGTTGGAGCTAACATAGAGAGAGAACACCACAGCAGAACCAAACAGAACAAAAACCAAGGGGAGCAGGAGGAGTATGGGGTGGAGGATCACAACATTGCACTGGCATTTATTTGAAGGCAAATTTTCTTTGTGTATCGCAATCAATGGCAATTGCTTTTATACAGCCTTTATCACAACCTTTGTGCATTTTTTTCGCCTACTCTCCTTGTTCTTCCTTCTTCTCACTTTACCACAAATCATTCATCATTCATTTGCGATTAACAAGTTGGAGTTGCATTTCGTTTTCCATTCCATTCGTGTTCCTTTTCCTTTGGCCTGTTTTGTTGCCAATCTTTGGCGAATCTTTAAGAGTTTTCTTTCTGAAGTGGAGTTAAAGTAATGACGCCTAATGGAGGATATCACACCGAAAATGCTCTCCTCTCCTGTGCTTCGCCACATCTTCCAGCAGTTCTATTTGTTTGTGTCTGGGGCATATTATTGGAAATTGATTCTGTTTCGTTGCTTTTTATATCATTTAACACTTCAGCATTACAAGAGGTGTTAAAATGTTCAAATGCTTTCAAATGCAAATTGCACAACACAATCGCAGGAGGGAATTCCATCCATATCGAACGAATGAATGAACGAACGAGCGAACGTAAGGCCTGGCGAAATTTCAATCAACGAACAGGAAATGTCACATTTTTTGCCGTTGCTTTGCTTTACTCTGAGTGAATATGTGTGCAAGTGTGCGTACACTTTCCACCGGATGTGTGCTGTGTTTCCGTTGTGATTAATTAGTTGCTGTTGTCGGTGTTGTTGTTGCTGCTGGCTTTGTTGCCGACATTAAATGTATGGAATTTAAACAACATTTCACATTTTTACACAAGAATACAATTACCAATAATAGCAAGTCAAGGAGAATATTCAAGGAAAGTGGCAAATTTTGGTACAATTTTCAATGAAAATTAATATGGGACGGCAGTTTTCTGAAACAATTTTTTTGAACAAATTGTGTCTCTTCTTTCCGATTTTGATGAAATTTTCCAAATATCTACGAATAAAGCTGTTTTTACCGATTTTCTAAAAATAAGAAATTGTGGGCTGAAAATAAAGCATATTTGTCATGAGATAATTAAAAAAGTAACTTTACTGTAGAATGAGTTTCAAATATATGTGCCGATTAGAATGATAGTGATCTATTTTGAGATATGCAATGGTTTATGTTTGAGGCAATTGCGAAATATTTTTCCACCGAAGCATAATATTTTTTCTTAGAATATCCTACTACTATATCGAACTTTTATAAAAATGCACTGACAGAGGATGTACTGACTTACCCACTTTCATTCCCCTCAAAATTGAAAAAATTAAACAAAAAAAAATAATTTTACTCGCAAAAGTAATATTTCCTTACCAAAAGTGAAAGAAAACACAAAATATTTTATTAAAAAAAAAAAAAGAATTAAAAAATATATAAATATTTACAGGTTGTTCGTCTAGAAACTTTATATTGAAATTATTATTTACTTTTCAAATTTACTTTTCAATTTTATATGTTATTCAAATTATCTGATTCACTTAAAGCGGACATTATAAATAAAAAAAAAATTGTTTACATCACCACACATCACTATGGCTGTTTTTCTTTAAGCCGGGATAACAAGCTGCGATAACAAAAACTTTAATAAAAATGAATTTTTTTGCTCAAAATAAAAAATTATTTTTTCACATTGTCGCCAACTACAGTATAAATAAAATAAAATATGTTGTGTCGACTTTATTGGACTTAGCCTCGAAATCCATCATTTAGACTTACACTGGATAATTAAGTCAACAATTTTTAACACAAAATTATTTTTTCAAAATTCGTTTTCACACACATTGATTTTGCTTTTGGCGACAATTTTAAAAAATAATTTTTTATTTTGAGTGAAATTTTAACATTTTATTTAGATTTTTGTTATCGGATATTTTTTTGATAACTAATATCCAGTCTTAAAGAAAAACAGCCATAATGTCAGTGGATATGTGTGACTTAGACCACTTTCAAACAAAAATGAGAAATGTCATTGTAACGATACATTTTTTATAAATGTCAAAAAAAGTTCTTAAATTATAGATCTGATCAAAGTGAAGAGAAAATTGTATATATTTTTTTGGATTTTTGATTTAGATCACTACCATTCTAACCATTTAAAAATATACTTTTTTCTTTATTTTATAAATATATTTATTTATTTTATAAATATATTTATTTATTTTATAAATATATTTATTTATTTTATAAATATATTTATTTATTTTATACATATATCTTCGATGATTGGAAAATAATTTGTATTAATAGTTTATGGTGTCAGAATGTCGCTCCAAAAACTTGTTAAATCTTTCAAATATCTTTTTTTTATTTTAGAAACCAAATATATATCATCGATTTTTGGTAAATAATTTTTATTAATAGTTAGTAGTGTCAGAAGGACGCTTCATAAGTTTCATTTCAAGCAAATTTCTTCTAGTTTTACCGAAAACTATCAAATCATAAAAAATATTTTGTTTCATATTTATTTTATAAATATTCGATTATTGTAAAATAAATTTTATTAATAATTTTAAGTTTACGAAAGATGCTCCAAAAATTGCCAAATCTTAAAAAAATATTTTTTTGTTGTGTGTGTGTATTGTGTGCCTATGTTGTTTTTAATTTTCTTTTAGTTTTGTTCGGCTGTAGGCTTTATTTGAAAAACAGGTGTTGGTGTTTTGATAATTTATTTATTTAATCCCAATATTTCGATTGAAATCTTCAATCATCTTCAGGGGTGACTATACACAAAAAAAAAAAAAGAATTACACATTTACATTACAAACTTTTTTCAAAAAGTTTAACAAATTTATGGATAATTACATTTTTATATGTATAATATTATCTGCAGTCCGAGCGGTTTTGCGTGCTTTCGTCTACTGATGACAGTTTTGATCGTCTGTATTTGTCTACTGTGTAACGATAGATTTTGGCGCATTTATCTGTGTCAGTTTTGTAGTTAAGTCTTTTGTTGGTAGGAACGTCAATAATATGTAACATCTCAAGAGTGTATCTTCTATTGTAATTTCTCTCCTCTGTCAGTATCTCTACATTGTCAAAATTTGGTGTATGGCCTGTGATGGTACAGTGCGCTGCAAGAGCTGTCTTCTGCTCTAATGGTCTGTTAATAGCTTTATGGTCAGATTTGTGAGATGATATTCTAGTCTTTAATTTTGTCTTAGTAGTACCAACATATACCTTCTGGCATACGTTGGTTTTGTCCCCATTACATTTGATTTTGTAGACCACATTTGATTTTTCCCCATTTTCTAATTTTGTCTTCGTCCTACTAAATAAGTGGTTGACAGTATTGTCAGTCTTAAATGCTAAGTTATATTTGTCTTTGTCATACAAATTTGATTGTTTAAGTCTTTCAGAGAAACCGGGAGTGTATGTCATAGATTTGTATATTTTCTGTGTCCTGTCAATCTCGCTTATTGTTATCTTTTTATTCCTACGTCTTATTAAGTCCTCTATAGTTTTTCTTGGAAAGTCATTTTTCTTTAAAATTTTTCTGATTTTACTTAAATTAGCATTATGGAATTCTTCATCGCTTATATCTAAGACCCTGTTTATAAAATTGGTCGCAGTGTTGATAATAATTCGTCTGGGGTGCTTAGATGTGAAATTAATTAATCGTCCTGATGATGTTGGTTTTTGGTACCAATCTAATTTTAGCCGATTTCCTTGTCTTATTACTACCGCGTCCAAATATGGTAGTTTTTCGTCCTGTTCTTTTTCCATGGTGAATTGAATTTGTCTATTGAATGAATTTAATATTTGCAATGTTTCTTCCACGTTATTTTTCTTTAAGATTGCAAATATATCGTCTACGTATTTCGTCAAGATTCGGGGTTTTGTAGTCATCTTCT